>KK114464.1:290088-503558 GCA_000611955.2 Stegodyphus mimosarum
AGTCTACATTGTTTGCTTAATGAATCGCTAAAAAGCATTTGAAGATTATCTACGGGGGTGGAGATATCAGCATGAAAGGCCTTTTAACGAAAAAATGGCTCATATTTATAATAAGGAAACCAGGAACCAAAAATAAATATTATTCTTCTGCGGCTTTAAGGCAGTCGTTCATAAGCATAATCTACCACACAGTGTTAATGAAAACAAAAATAATTAAAACTCCTTATCTTTGTAAGTCTGAAGAAAATTATTTTATTTATAAATTAAGTTATAGAAATGACTTATTTAATTTCTGAATAATAATTACACTATGTATAATAAAATGAAGGATCGAGTCATATTATTACGATCTCCATACAGTGCAGACACCATGCATGCATCCACTAAATGCAAATGTTGATGTCATACGTTGGCAGCCTGTAAGAAAGGATTTTTGCCATCCAGCACCATAATTACAGCGATTATTGGACTCAAAATATGCAATTTATTAGACCTTGGAAAGGGGTATGTTTGATGTCCACCTCAGTTATGAGTACCAGCATTTCAGAAATAGCGAACTTTATGACAAACTTTGTAAAAACGTATTAAACCTGGATGAGTGGATCAGCTTTGATGACATGGCGTGTCAGCTGTAGATTCCCTTCGCTCATGCCCCTGAACTAGAGGTGAATTCCGCTAAAATGTTTTAGCAAGATTCTTAGTGTGATACTGTGAACTAATTAACCTAGAAAATGACGAAAAGAGAGACCAGGAAGATCTTTTGGTTCTGCAGTGAATTCTAATGCTGAGTTTTGGAATCAATGGCTAGTAACTACACCCATTCTGACGGCTGTGTGTTTCAAAATTTGGCGTCCATTTGCACAACATGGAAATAAGACCTTGGTCGAAAGGTGAGCAGCTAATTTTAGACAAGTCATTTTTGCTCCACAGATGGATGAACAGTATTATAGAGTGAAACTTTCAAGTGAAATGCGCAGACATAAATGCAGTCGTAGGCAGATTAGGAAAAAAAGCAGTGTTGTGGTCTGCGATACGTTCTCATGGCATGCCTTGAATTTGCCGACAGGTCTAAAGGGCAACTTAAATGCCAAATGGTTATTTCTAGCCAATGACAGATTACGTATAGCCATACAAGATGGTAAGTCTTTCCAAAAGGAAATGATATCTATCAGACAATAGTGTGCGCGTGTCACAGTGCTAGAATCTTGGATCTAGGACGAAGGATCTAGGACGAATCTAGGACGATGTAGATTTAAGAACCTACAAGCTCACCTTATTACTACGATCTTAGGCCAACTGAATATCTGTTAAGCTTTCATCACATCAGATGGATGAATACTCCCACCAAGACTTTGAAGGCGCACTGTAGACTATAGCTTACAAGACTTTGAAGGCGTGCTGTAGACTGTAGCTTACAAGACTTTGAAGGCACACTGTAACCTATACGGTCACAGATGCTTGAAGTAAAGGATTTACTGAACCTTTTCAGGTAAGCCAGTTTAGCATTCATTGTGATAAGTAAACATTCTGGATTCTAGTTTAAGTAATGACAAAGAAACTCTATATACCCATAAAAAAAGGAATTTACCATATTTCACTCGCATAATCACAAGCGGGAGAGGGCAATCACTGGTAAATTTTTGGTGTTCGCATTACTTCTGTAGATACTGAAATTTGTATTATATACTTTATAGTAGATGTCTTTTTTTTCCTCCTTAAACGATACTAGTTTAATCACGTAATAGTAATTAACCCCCCCCCCCAAAAGTTACAGAATAAAGGCCGCAACAATGGTTGGAAATGAAGAAATGGAAAATTTACTCACACTCTGAAACAAACCACCGAGAAACTACGCATAACCATGTACTGCAGTATTGCCCTTATTAAAACATACTCAATTAACAGAAATATTATTTAACGATTAAAGTGTAAAGCAATTTTTACCACAGGCCAAAATCTCAAACAGTCGACAAATATACATTTAAAATTAAATTTTTATTTATTTGTAAAGGTATTTGAATTATAGAATTTATAAAGAACATTTTAGCCAAGGTTTTATCATGACATTACATGTTTGTTTTAATCTAATTTGTTAATGATATCAGTTACAATAATGGTAGTCTTAGGATTATTTTTCCAGTTAATTTCTGGTATTTAATGTTATGTAAATGTTAAAAAAATGAATGATTTAAAAAACTTAAAATTGAAAATTAATCATGATATAATAAGAGTAACCATTCGAAAGCTAAAGAAAAAGTCCAAAACGAAGCAACAAAAGATGAAATATAAGCACCGCAATTAAAGTTTGATAATTTTTGTATAATTCATTTACAACGGGTTTTCTCCAGAATGAATCGAACAATACCTTGTATAATATATAAATTTATACAAGATATGAGTTTCAGACTCAAAGCTTTTAAAAGAAATTTTTTATTATTATTACTATTTTACTGCTACTCATGTCTTCCAAAAAAATGTTGTACAATCTAACGAATATTCAGTCATAAAGCAGGTAAATATCACATACATATATCTTCAGTTTTTCAGGATTCGGCTCATTATTATTTGTAAATTTGTCTCAAATGAACAAATAAATTTTTAAATTCTCACACTAATTAGTTATTCCATTAAGAATTACGTTTCAATAAAGAATGAAAGATTTAGAATTACATTAACTGTATGATAAAAATGAAAGAATAGGACAGTCACCATTTTGATGCTTTAAAAATCTTCAAATGGATTCGTGCTCTGATACACCTAACCAACAATTTTTTACTATTTAACAAACTAGCTGGACCCGTGCTAATCATTCGTGCAGAAATTATTTAGCACTCATCACGTTTAGTTCCATTAGTCTATCCCACACATGGCCAAACTGCGGCTCGCGAGCTACTTGCGATCCTACGCCATCTGAAATGCGACAGATTTTGAATAAATGTAGTTTAATTTTTTAATACAAATGGAATTTGAAATAGAGATCATACAGTGCCACGTTTCTTTATTTATCACTAATTTAATTTCTAATATTATGTATGTAAAATTCTCATAGATATCGAACTATCCTCTGCTGGTTTATCGCCACAGCAACAAATACGTAAAATTACAAATAATTACATTTCTGGTAATTACTATTCCGGTTACGTTAGTTTTTGAACAGGTAATGGTCATGGGAATACATACGAAGTTAAGCTAAAACGCAATGCTAATATTTTTATTCAATTATTCTCCCTAATATTTTTCCCCTCATGTTAACTTTACTTCAGGCAGT
The DNA here is from genome assembly GCA_000611955.2 of Stegodyphus mimosarum. Classification (NCBI taxonomy): domain Eukaryota; kingdom Metazoa; phylum Arthropoda; class Arachnida; order Araneae; family Eresidae; genus Stegodyphus; species Stegodyphus mimosarum. Next base: position 293,357 of record KK114464.1, read on the forward strand.
ATCTTCTTACATTTCTATATTATCTCATTGTTCACAACAGCTGCGATCCACCTGGAAGAATTTCTTTTCGTTGTAGTGTACTACTTTTATTTACTCCTTGAATGGCGTGAGTAACTGCTGAAGAAATCTGTGCCGTCTTGCAATTCATATAGAGCTCTTTTAATTTGTGGAAGAATTTTACGAGGATTTTATTTTTAGTGAACCTTGAGCCTCTTAATTGGTTGTGTCATTTCTGCCGAACTCCTTCAAAATTAATTTCCTATCCCTAAGCAAGTCAGGCATTTTTATGCAATTGCTTCTCAAATTTCGAAACCATTCACAATAATATGCTTAATGAGCACTTTTCGCACATGAAACTCTATTTTTCGTAACAATTCCTTGGTAATCCCGGGCAGGGGTAGAGATCATAATTTATTTCACCAATGGTTGTAGATGCTGAAATATTTGGAGTCGTGGGAAGAATAACTGGTTTGACAACGACTTAAATTTTAGTCAAAATGTCTAATTCCCATTTTATCAAATATTGTTATTTCAGACAGAGATCTTTCACCTTAATCATCAAATCTTCCTATCAATAACGTTGCATCAAGCAACGAGGGATGGACAGAACAGAAAGGTCTCTCATCTCCAAAATTTCTGTCAAAATCGGCACATTGGTGAAATTTTTTTAACTTGTGATATTTTCTTGAAATTTTCGATTTCTTGTTTGATGACGTTCTTTCTTTCTACCTCGCATTAAGCTAGAGGCATTTGCTGCCCGGCATATCTAAAAATTTTCACCTCTTTAGTACTGCCACTCTGCAGCTGCAAAGGCTCTTACACTTCTTTTAATGTGCTGATATTTTTTGTCTTCTAATTTTCGATCATCATGTACACGTCCTTCATGAAAGCTTAGTAGCCAAACGAGAAATTGACGAAAAGTTGGATCAAGCAGTTGTACAAAGTTGTGAAATTTTGCTGCCGTAAACGTTTATTTTTAAAGGTCTGGTCATTTTTTTCTAAAATATGTTCTGTTCACAGACTCCATTCCAAACTCAATTTGAGATTTATTTTCTGTACACAGGTTAGGAAACCCAATGGAAAATTGCACTATGTTCGGCTGACAATAATTTATTTTAAACTTTCTTCTCAGTTATTTTACTTTGAAATTCAAGATGAGACTAAATCATTTAGGCGCTTTTATGAGTCCAAGATTTAGAATATGATGGATCCGTACACCTATTTGACAAGAGCTTTGGAACTAAACCATTGTGCAGATGTCTGCCGTATTACGAAAGGCCTCCACATCGAATATCTGTGCGTGTCCATAGAAATATGAAGAGCTACGCGTTCATATTACATCTACATTTGTTAAATAAATTTATTATAGTAGTGACAGATATGTTTTCTTTGTGTCTGTTACATTAGTTTTGACATGCCGTGTATTTGAAACACAGCTCAGAATTAAACAGCTAAGTTGAAGAGTTCGGCTAGCAGGCAGATGGAATATGTGCTCGACGAAATGTTTATATAGCTCGGCATGAACTTCTAGATTTATTGGCAATAGGTTATGTCCAAACTTATCGTAACGACTCAAGAGATAGTTTCGAGAATTTTCAATGATGAGCATGAATTTTGTTATCTACGTCCAAAATTATAAAGACAATTTGAGAAATAGTTTCAAGAATTTTCACTGATACGCAAAAAACTTTGTTATATGTCCAAAATTATCGGGACGATTCGGGAGATAGTTTCGAGAATTTTCAATGATGCGCGTTGTACAGATTACTAAAAAAATCTTTCAGCTTCCGTTGGATGCCATGCTGAAATACTGTATCAGTCAGGGCCGTCATAAGAGATACTGATTATTCAAATACCACTGAAATTGTAATCTTTTGTAATTTTTTTTTGGGGGGGGGGAATTCATCTATACTGGGCATCAGTAAAAGTAGTTATTCCAAAGTTTTGAAGAAAAATGTTTAAAAGTTTCTTAGGATCCAAAAATTCGTATGATCTCAGTATTTTGATCCTTATTTTAATTGCGTTGAGAATCAAAATTAATTTTTAAGCAAAAGCCTAAACAAGTTAATGCTTATTTTTTTCTTGAATAATAGTTTCTGTGCAGTGCACGTTGACGCGTATGATTTAAAAGACTGCTCATGAATTATCCCCCCAAAAAAAAAAAAAAAAATTGAAAGGCTTCAGATTTTAAATTGCGTCCAAAGGGACGTTTTTTTAAACATTTGTGTGTTACCTTTATTTATTAAATATCATGTTCTTCGCACTTAAAGCGTGATATTCAGTTCAAGAGCAATATCGCAAAATAATTTTAAATTGAGTATATCTTTAGAATTTCCGATACACAGTCTCACGCGCCGGGGATAAAATGTTTTTTCTGTACAACGTTGCCATTGCTCGCTTTGAAATTGTTGAGCTTGTTAATCAAAAACTGGTTTTAAGGTTTTACAAAATATGAAATCCAAATTTCAAATTTGGCCTTCCAGATGCCCATATTCACAGTAGGATTACGCCATTCAAAAATTTATGGCTTCAGGTACCGTTGTTTTATCACAATGCGAGAAACATACATACACTTATGCAGATTCTTTATTATTTAATTTCTTCAAATATAATACAGGGCGATAATTTTTGTTGACAACAATATGAAAAGTTCAACGGACATTCAGAGTGATTCGACGCAAAACCGCAAAACGAAAGCAATAGTTCTTCTGGAACAAGCCCCTTTGGACTAAAAAAAAAAAAAAACCCTTTCTTTTAAATAATGATTTGTAATTTACTCAAATAACATTTTGTATGTAATTGTTAGATCAATGAACATGCTACCGATTCCTTTTACTTCTACTAAGATGAAAAAAACCAATAATTATAAACGGAGAGCTATAAAGGAAATCAGACGAAAATACTTGGTTTCTCTACCTGAAGAAAAAAAGTCTCTCAGTTGCTCAGTACAAGCGTTACAAATTTTTATTTTCTTGGCTTTTAAATTTTCTGAACACAAAGCAGTAGATATAAAATTGTATTTATTCATATTTACTATAAATTATAATAAGAAAACTCTCCATATTACATCTCCAAGCAACGGAAATTCAATTTAAAAACATTGAAAAAGTATTTTTCAGAATTTAAAAAAATTTTATAGAATTTTTAGTTCTACTTGCTTTAAACACAGTTAAGAAAAAACCAAATCGCAAAAATGCCAAAATCAAAAGTAAACTTTTTAAGTATTGAAAAAACTAGTTATTGTTATTGATAGCAGATTAATCAACTTATCAAGAGGATAAACCAATCTCCCATCAATAAACAGTAACTAAAATAAGAGAGAGCGTTTCATCTTTCTTCCAAGTGTAATCATGTTAATCCCATATACATTAATTTTCTTTAAAAGTTTTTTTATATTCAAAACCTGTCTCATTTTTTTGAAACGATATAAATTTAGACTTGCTGCTCTCGAACGTTCACAAAATCTATCATGAGGCTCCCATCGTCTTAAAGTTTGACCATCCTTGGTCTATACTATTTCATATGATATCAAAGTTAAGCTCATACTTTGATTTTTTCTTATGTTCTTTGAGAAAGGTTTTTGCATATGTAGAGGAAAAAAAAAATTACTGCATAAATAATATATATGGTGGCTGCTACAGAACGACTACTGTATCCCTGTGTTATCTCAGTTTTTAAATTTACAAAAAGTAGAAAAAAAAGAATCGATAATTTGAGCTAACATCAGTACAGCCAATATACACTGCAAAACAGAATAACGTACCCAAAATAATATAAATGTAGTTGAAAAGATCTGAAGAAATAAGATGACCCTTCATTCAACGTATTTAACTGTTAAATAATAAAATGGTTTTATATACTGAAAAATAGAAGAAACGTATCTAAAATAATATTAATTAATTATAGCAAACAAACAAAAGTGTTTACAAAGAAAGTTTCTATTTAACTTACTAAAAAAACTATACACCAAGCTTCTCTTTAAGCACTATTTTCAAAGTTTTTTAAAATTGTTTTTAAATTTTTAATTAGTTCAGAATCCTACAAAATGTTTTCTACTCCACCTGAGCCATCTGTATTGATAATTTCTGCTGATAAACCGTATTAATTATTAAAAGTGTCCGTTTAGGCGACCATTTAAACGGAGCCCTTTCATATTTTTTTTTATTAGCACCAAAGATGCTATTAGTCTCGAGCCTCACAATTTTGTCCGCATTACTTTTCAAATGTTGCCACCACATGTTATCGCCTATACTATTTTTAAAGAAATAATACATTAAATATTCAAAAAATACATGGCAATACAAATAAAAGAATGTTATCACCAAATGTTACCTCCGTGTATTACTCTTAAAAAAAACAATGAATGTAAAAAGAAGTATGGCAACTCAAATACAAGGACGTTGCTTCCTAATGTTATCGCTATGTATTATTTTTAAAAAACAGCGAATATTAAAAAAAAGTATAGCTACATTTAATGTTTTATCGGGAATAAAAGGTGCATTTAAAGGTGCACGATATAAAACATTTTTAATTTCCATCTCACAGTTGTTGCCATTTAGAGAAGCGTCAGATTTAATTGTTGTAAAGTTTAATTTACCCGTTATTGATTAACAAACTAAACGCTTTAAAAGCAACAAACGCAGTTCTTTACCTCTTTGATTAATTAGCACCTTTGCCTGTGAAATGACACTATCTGGATTTGTTAAAAGCATTACATATTTTTCCCCTTTTTTTTTGCAGTAAACTGTTTCAAGCGGCTAGATGTGCAGCGACTAGTTATTTGAAAAGTGAAACGGACAACAAAGTGATTCGACTTAACAGTCAGGTTCGAAACTAACAGTCCTTCTGGGCTAAAGAATATGTGGCAACACTTAAACACCGTATCGGGAAGAAATGCTGTTTCTAAAAATTTTGTCATATTGCTGTTGCATTTTATGCGGCGTAAGTGCGAAAGTGATGTTTAATAACAAAGGTAAATAGGCAAAAAAAAGTTGCGTCAACTGTCCAAGAGCAGATATATAAATTGTGAGCATAAGAAACTTTTAACAAATCGTCTGGTTTTATTTATTTCGATATTTCATTTCCAGCGATTCTATGCAGACTTCCACGTTTTCGATTTTAAATTTTAACCTCTGGAACTCGATGTTATAAACGGCACGTGCACCATTACAACAAGGTGCGCCAGGGAATAACGTAAGCATTGATTTCATAAATCTTTTTGAATATAAAATTTATTACATTCGCATAAAATATAAAATAAATAAAAAAAACTAATTCTAAATTCACTCATTCCGGTTTCAAGGTGCACCTGGATGCAGAATTACATCTGTTCAATAAGCGGTGTTACCGTCTTCCACAAGTGCGACGACGAACTCGCAGATTTATTTTATAGTAACACAGATTACAAATGGACGCTCCTACGGAGTTCAATAACTTGCTCAATCGATACTTTCATTCAACAGTACACTGCCATAATCCAAATATACTGTTAAACACATACAAGGACCGCACAGCTTGGGAAACAGAACTCAAACGGAGGAGATAGACTACCAGATAAGAATCCCACCTCTAAGAATATATAACAAATGGCAACTCATTACAAATAAATTCGACCGCGTGGGGTAAAAAATCATACTGGCAACAATGCCTTCACGAGGGCGAGATGGTTGCTCTGTAATTCGCACTTTTCAATTGACTATCCCGATCGCAGCGGGGAATATGGGGAAAACGCCCCGTGAAATATCAAAACATTAGAAACCTCAGAGTCATTTTTTACCTGAGGATATTTTTCAGCAGGGGGAGTCTGATGTGGTTATGAAAGATGATCATATGTCATGTCTTTAGACTTTTACCTGCACTCATTCTGCGAACCCCGCATCCCATTGATCAATGGGGATGCAGGTTTTTGTCTGGAACTACAGTTGTCGACTGAGGTCTTTAGGTAATAAATTACCTCAAATCTTTCTAACATTCCCACAAATAATAGTATATCAATTTTGCAGACTATGAATATACAGATTTTCGATATTGTGTAATCGTTTTCACGTCTTTGTTATAAATAATGAAAATAAATCAATGCAGGTTATAAAATATTAAAAAGAAACAAGAATAATTAAATTTAAAAGAATAAATTGACCATGGGCATAGCGGAATAAATCAATCTAGATAATCAAAAATCAATCTAGAATAAATCAATGTAGGTAAGGCAGAAATCGCTTATAAAAGTTGAAAAGACAAATCTTTAGGCAACTGTATGACACTTGGAATAAGGTCATGAAAAGTGTTAACTGAAATGATAGTGGAAACAAATTAAGTCCATAACCTGAGCGACTAAAGAATTGTAATCTGAAAGGTTCAGATTCTTCGATAAGTTTATTATCAAAGTAAAAAAAAAAAAAAAAAAAGTTTCAGATTTTAACGGTTGCCCGGTTTTTACGCTCTCGCTGAACTCTCAGCTTACCCGTCTGCTGTTACAATCACTCTTGCTAACACTGTTTTTGTCTTTTTAGCTTTATTATTAAGACCCGTTTGCTTCGCACTTATGCCATATACAATTCAAAAATAGCAAAATCACAAAAATTTCAAAGGTAGCATAGCAGCATTTGCTTAGAATTTCCGATGCAGTGCCAAGTGTTGGCATCTATTTTTCTCAGTTCATCACATCAATGTCCGGTTTTCTTAATAAGACGGCTTACGAAATTTTTTCTTTGTATTCTTATTATTAATGTTTTGTGATAATTTTGTTTGATAATTTTGTTAACTCACATTGTTGTCTAAATAATTAACTTTATCTGTGTGTTAACATTATTTGTCAAATATCCCGTTCTTCGCATCTGCACCACAAAAAATTCTATTCAACAGCAAAATCACAAAATATTTAAAAACAGCGTATCTTTAGAATTTTCGACATACAGTCTCGTGCATTCGACATAAAAGATATTTTATGCCGTCTAGTATCGCTACGGCTCGCTTTAAAATCGCTGAGTTCGTTAATCAAAAATTCATTCAAGTTTTACAAAATATGAAATAGATAATAAACCAAATTACAAATTCAAAATTCGGGCTTCCAGATGCCCATGTTGGGTGCAGGAGAACGTTATTCAAAATTTAATGGCTCTAGGTACCGTCGTTTTTTCAGAATGCGAGAAACATGCATACATTTATGCAGATTCTACCTCATTTAATTTCTTTAAATATAACACTGGGCGATAATATTTGGTAGCAACAATTTGATAAGTGATTCGCCATTTATAGTGAACCCACGTAAAATTTTCTTTCGAGACTAATAGCCGCTTTTCGCCTAATAAAAATAGATATAAAAAACTATAAAGTTAAAAGGAAATAATTTTGATATGAAGAAATCAGTTAAATACCTGAAACAATATTAAACTACGCAGTTACGATACTTAACCTATTGCAGTATCTATTACTAGGTACACTTATTACTATTTTCAGAAATTACAGACCATAAAATTGTGTATTTTAAACGAGTTATTAAAATAGTCAGAGGGAAGTCAGTCAGTAGAAATAGTCAAGTCAGATGGAAAGGGGAAAATGATATGATATGATTTCAACCCAAGTTAAAAACATTGCGGAGACTTGCCGCACTTATATAAATAAATAAATAAAAATGATTCAACACTCAGTTGTGCATTTTGTTCACAGGAACATCTGTCTGCGCACAAAGCTTACAAGAAATAATTCCCTCATGTGTAATCTTTATTCTCTCAAGACACGAATTCCGCTTACTGAAAATAATTAACATTTCTTCAAAGTATTCAAAAAGAACCTCAGTATTGGTCAGACAGAAAATTGAAAACCTAAGAAAAATATAAGATTTAGAAATACCTTCTCATTGTAAGTTAGAATACTTTATTTTACAAATTTTAGAAAAGCTACTTCTCATACAAAAGAAACGACGACCTTTCCGTACGAGGTGTTATTTCTTCAGAAATTTACTTTGGTTTAGAAATTTAGTTTGTTAGAGACAATTTTTTTTATTGTCTTTGAATAATTTTAGATAATTTCGTCTTTTGGTATATTTTCTTTTCATTACATAATTTGGTATACATACATATTTCATAGGATAACCTGGTGCAAACTGAATTTCTAGAATTTGCTCAAAAAGTACTTAAAGGATTAATAATAACCGCTTAAAGGTGAATATAAATAGGAAGAATTTTGCAGCGAGATGAAATTCCTACAACATTTTATATCAGTACGCAAACTTTTGATATTAAATTTCGTAAGCTACTGATTATAATAAAGAGAAGGAGAAAATAAATAACCAGTTACGCAATTACAACACGTCAGGTAAACGCAATGCATTAAGTAGTCTGTCAATAGCAAAAAATATATCACAAAAAAATTAAGGATCTTAAGAAAAAGAAAAAAAAAAAAAAAAAAAAAAAAAAAAAAAAAAAAAAAAAAAAGAAAAGAAAGAAAAGCAGAAAGGATTCAGATCTTAACGTTGCACTCGAAAATTTGTTAATGTTTTTTTTATGCTCTCCCTGAGCCTCGCAGATTACCAATCTGTTCTTGGACTAACTCTTGTTAAGACATTTTTTTGTCTTTTTAGTTTTATTAGAAAGCATCGCTTTCTCCGCACTTATGCCATATGAAATTCAAAAGCAAAATCACAAAATGTTAAGAAACAGCATATCTTATGAATTCCCGAAAGAATATTTGGGATTGCCATACACTTTTTTTACATTCGCTATATTATTTCTTTGAAAACTAGCCGCTCGGGCGGCCATCCGCCTCATCTCACGATTTAAATGCATTATTGTTTAAAACAATCAGATTAAAAAGTAGAAAAAATATTGTAAGAGTTGCGTTTATCGCTTTTTATTCAGTCGGTTTGCGCCCACCAGCGGGCGAGCGGAGATGGCGCTGAACACGGGTAGTTCGGATCCCGCGAACGGCTAGTTGCATGGACGTTTTCGTAGTTTTCCCCGTGTGTAACGTCTATGCGAGCCAGTTTCCCTTAGAAAGGCAACCCTCCCCTTAGGCAGATAGCCCTTGAAGCTTTGCCATAATCATGTTAACCAAGCCAAACTAAACCAGATGGTTTGATACTCAGAAACAGAAAGATTAAATTTTAAATATCTTTCGCATTACTTAATGGCAATAAAGTAGTGCGTGAAAATAATAAATATTTTATTTGAGGCAGTGGCAACACAGTTCTTTCAAATACTATAGCTTAATTTGTGGATAAAAGATAAATAACTTAAGTTTCCTGAATAATCACAGTCTGGCGACCTGGAGACAAAAATGTTTTATTTCGAACAGTGTTGCCATTAAACTCTTTCAAATCGCTGAATTTGTTAAAAAAAATTGTATTTTTACAAAATGTGAAATAAATAAAAAAACAATTCGAAATTCAAAATTCGGACTTCGAGGTACCAACATACTACGTGCATTAAAAATTCGGCGGCTCTAAGTGCCGTCGTTTTTTCGCAATGAGAGGAAAATTCATAAATACATGTACAGATTCTTCAATATTTATTACTTTTTTAAATAATACATCGATATAACATTTGGTGGCAAAAGTTTGAAAAGTCATACAAAAAGTGAGTTTCGAGGCTAGCACAACCTCTGGTGCTTTTTAAAAAAAAGTTCTTACGCAAAGCTTTAAATTTAACGGAAGCGCAGAAAACAGGTTAATAACTTCGCTTTTATGAAAGAATTTATTAAAAAAAAAACGACGGAAATGAAATAACGACAGCCATTGGGAGACAAAAACCACTTCGCTTATTCTGTAATTACATGTAATTACTTAAAATACAGCGATTTTCCCAAATTAATTCTCGACTTATAATTACAAGTTAGTTTCTTAGAGCTCACAGCTAGTGACTGCTGATTGGCAACATAAAACGAGATTGCACTGTCGTTAAAACAGGAGACAAAAGTACTTCTGTGTTGAATTAAATCTCTCACAGCTTCAAGGTTCCCCTGTCACTAAATAAGAAATTAAATTACGTTTGATATTTCTTTAACACTTCAAAATTTATGATTTCTAAGACTGTGATAAAGACTTTGCCATCAGCTTCGTGTGAACAAATGCATAAATGCGGTATCTTACTGAAACAGTCTTTACATATAGAGTGGTTCATTATTCCCTTTACAGTTTGTAAAGGTTATATAACTGTTAGCAATACAGCAAAAAAGATAATAACTGTAAGTAATATAGCAAAAAAGGTAATAACTGTAAGTAGCATAGCAAAAAAGGTAATAACTGTAAGTAATATAGCAAAAAGATGTATAGCAGTACATAAAACATCTCTCCAAGTTTACACTCGTTGTAAGCCCTATAATGCATTACTCGCAAAATTTGTTTCTATCTGGTAATCATAATCTTTAGGTGGCAATGTAAAACAAGCATGGCATTCGCTGATTGCAAAACTTATTGCAGCTTAGAACTTGCTAACTGTCAATCGATTGTGATTGCTCAGACCACCAGAGGCTATAGACAATTTAAATCTCTCCCCCCCCCCACAAAAATTTATTTATTTATTTATTTTTTAATCTGAAAGTTTTCAAGTTTTATATTACGCCCAAAGGAGCGCTTTTTTTTAACGTTTTGTGTGCTACTTTTATTTATTAAACATGATGTTCTTCGCATTGAAACCATAAAATTCAATTCAACAGCAGTATCACAACAAAAATTAAAGAAAGCATACCTTTAGAATTAGACACACAGTCTCGCTTACTAGAGATAAAATGCTTTTTTTTTCACCGTACAGTGCTTGCCATTGCTCGCTTTGAAATCGTTGAGTTTCTTAATGAAAAATCCATAAATGCTTTACAAAATATGAAATAGGTAATAAAACAAATTCCAAATGCCCATATTTGGGTGGAGACGTACGTTATTCAAAATTGGACGACTTTAGGTACCACTGTTTTATATCACAATGCCAGAAACATACATACATTTATACAGATTCTTCATTATTGAAGTTCTTTAAATATAAATCAGGGCAATAATATTTGGTGGGAACAATTTAAAAAGTTATTCGCCATTTATAGTTTTCGACACAAAATGGCAAAACGAAATTAATAACCCTTCAAGGCAAATTGCCCCTTTGGACTAATAAATAAATTCAGCGGTTTCATTCACTTGGTCGCTGGTGTGGTAAGAACCACGAGATGCTGGATTGTCATATGAAACTGAATTCAGGAGAGAATTGTTTTTACACTAGAAACACACAGTGTTTAAAGAAATCATAATAAGATTTGAAAACTTGCAAATCTTCCTTACTTAATCGAAACTTTTAAAGAAAAATCACGAACGTCAATTAAATTAGGATCACGATGATATAAATAAGGAAGGATACCTTATTGAGAGAGAAATAAATCAGAATTTTATTTCTGTTCTTATTTGTAAAGACAGAAAGGAGATGCGAATGGACGGTCCCTTGAACTTTGGCAGTTTATTGTCTCCAGTTTATTGTCTGTAGTTTATTGTCTTATGCAATTCCAAATATTATTACTAGCAATAGAAATTGTTCTCATTAATTGTTGTAAGTATTACTATTAAGACAGGGATTTTCTTAAATACAAATCAATTAAAAAGCGCTTAATACCTAAAAATGAGTGAGTACTTTGTGTTTAAGAAACCTTAAACACGAAGTACTGTCTCCAGAATGTAAGTGGAGTTTCGAAACAAATTTCTGGAATACCAACGACGATTTTCTAAAAAAAAAACACTTTTGAATGCTGAAATCAAGGTTTTATTTAATAGAATATAAATAAACACAGAACTTTAATTCATTTCGCTCATGTTGTTTCAATACTTTTATGAATCTATTGGAGTGCAGACGCGGCAAAGGAATCGACCCAGTCAGCAAAAATCCTATGATCCAGCCACCTCTTGTTATTAGTATTGTAGTAACATCGGGTAATATAAGTAATTGACTTAAATGCCACTCGATGTCAGTTAACTTCGTCGATTCAAACAATGAATGGCTGTAATGGGCAATTTATACCATTTTTCTATCACAATCTGCTCTAGTTCTTTAAGAAAAACGATATCTCGATCTATTTTTCAGCACAAACCACAATGATATTTAAATATATCATGTAGTATAAATGTAGACCAGGGAAGATGTGTAACTTCATGTTCTTCAAGTAGCGATTGAACACTTTGACTTCGGTGACACGGGGCGTTATCATCTTGAAAGATACAGTTAATCGTACGAAGAAGTGTTTGTGCTATTCAAAGAAACTGCTTAAAATGATTATGAGGCCAATGATACTTATTTTAAGATGATAAATTAACCTGTCGCAATCTACGATATAGCTGTCCAAAGCATAACTAAGTCATTATTATGTTTTTCTACGAGTTAAATGCTGATCACAAGATATTATTCATGCTGTCCTCACATATTTCACCCTGATGTCGGGAAAGGTGTGCAGCTTGATTGTTCTGAAAACAGCACTTATTTCCAGTCCATGTTTCGTGTTACTAGCATCACTGCAGACTCCGTTTTGCATTTATTTGCGAAACAAGAGATTTCAAGGTAGCAGTTTTGCGGTCAATACTCTGCTTATACGGTTCCCTTCGTACTGTATGTAACAAAACTGAGCTCTGTAAATGCATATTAAGACGCATTTTGCGTATAATGTATTTTAAGACCTTTTTCTTTCTGACATAATAATTCTCTCTAACATCCTTCTATATTTGTCAATAAATTTCTTTTTCCTTCAATTACTGAATCTGACCAATTGCGTTTTTTAATGAATGTTGTATATTATCATGATTTCAGACATTTCAGACACAGTAACTCTCCATATCCTCAATAATTCTGCAACTGAGAGTAAAAATGCTGCAATGACCAGCATCAACAATCTGACCTTTTGGGAACTCAGTCAAATCATTAATTTTTTTTTCGAATAAAGTTTATACAGCTTTGAGAGTATAACACACTTATGAGAAGGAGGGGGTGGTGGCTTTGGCTATTTTTATGGTTATTTTTTTTTTTGCGGAATCGGTAACAAGCAACTTTTTTAAGCTTGATTATTATTATTATCTCGGACAACCTCTGTAAAGTGTATGTGTTAACGTAATGTTTATGGTATTGTAAAGTATACAGCATCTGTTAACAATCAAATTCCAAAAGGAAAAAAAAATATGCGCAACCGCCCGGTACACTGGCACTTCTAAATTCCCGCGTAATTCGAGGGTTAGCTGTAAATTCAAAACATAGCAAAGTAAAATAGTTAAGAAAATAATGATTCTTTAACTCTTTCCATTCTTCCTACAATAACCGAAAATGTATCAATCTCGGCGAAGTTCACAAAATAGTAAAATTTCACTCTTTTTCCGTTACATACATAAATATTGCGTAATATAAACCCCTCGATGAGTTTCATACTCCCTTTCTTGTTTATTTTAACCCTAGGCAGGAGATTTAATGAAAGTTTTTATTTGCTCTTAAAATAAACGATAAAGATATTTGCATGACTGCACATTCGCGTCAAAATATGACACCTGGTCTTTTTAAATTTTCAAATATATATCGCACAGTAAAGAAAACATAGTTATTTGACTTATCCGCTTCAGTCTTCGCCGCCTCCCTTAGATGTAGGTAATATCACAGGACGAGGAAAAGCTAAGTTCATACATTCCTTTCTTCGTTTTATTTATTTAAAAAAAGCCTTAGGTAAGAAAGAATATTATACATGACAGATCTCCGGGCACTTTTTTTTTTAAAGAAAGTTGAGATAAATACAGGACGTTTCCGAAAGAGATATTTGACGTCCCTGTTCAATCTAACATAAAAGGGCTTATTTTTCTGGAAGCTCGGAAAGCTTGGCGTTTCAGAATGCACTTATTTGAGCTATTTTTCTTCATATTTAAGGCGCAATGTTGACGTTGGCGAAAGCGCGAATGTTTAATTAAATATTTTGGAGCCATAGATTTCGTTTTATATTGAAGTTTGCAATGTTGAAAATTCTGAAGAGGTTTACACGGTTTAAGTTTTTCCCCCTTGCAGATTCCAATGTATAAAGAAAAAGTTAAGAGATATTAAGTTTCAAACTAATATTTTCATGATGGCCCCCAAGTCCAACCACTTCATTCAGTTCGTTGCATGAACGCTTCAACTAATTGGAAAATGTAGTAAAGGTGTTCCTCGATGTGAAGAGATGTCTGCAGAAGATTACTTTTAATCATCAACAAAAGTGTTGGATAACTTTCCTCGAAAGTCTTCCGGAAGAGACTCGCTTACGTGAAGTGAGTTTAAAATGAAATCAGAAACTCCAACCAATTGTTAGAGTCTAGGATAGTATGGCATGAATACCTATATTTTCTTGACATAATACATACCTGGCTATTATAATGGCATGATCATAGATAATATCCTGCACCAAAAGTGACTAAAAGTCTATTTATAAAACGCATACGCACTTTAATGCAGGTTGATGTTCAAAATTGATAAAAAAAGTGATTGGAAATAAATTATCACTTCACATAAGATCGCCAAATAAACAAAACATTCGTTTGATATTTAAAAAACGCTCTCTGCGAAATCTTCTAAAATATTTCGTATGCCTCCACCGAGGTTATAGCAAATGTTGCTACAGTCCAATTGTTGCTGCTGCTGGTCCACAAATGTTGCTACTGCAACTACATTTGCACCGCATAGTAAGTCGTGATTGAAGACCACAGATCACCAAGTGACTAAAGGCCTTGGACTGCCACAGGTGAATATAGGTTTGACGATCATTAGTTTTTTTCACTAATGATCAAAGGTAACCTTCGATTTAATTTAAAAATCTCTCAAAATTTACTGCATTGTCCTATATTAGTGACTTATGAACTGCCGACAATATCTAAAGGACATCGGTGACTAATAATGATGGTTTATTGATGTCCTTCAGTAGAATTTTAACTGTAGAGTATAAGTGAATTTACTGCACTGCCGGATGTCGGTGACGTATGACAGTCAACCTGCACATCACTAAAAACCAACTCGTTTCAGTTTAGTTTTCAAAGAATTATGGCATTTTCCCCATTTCTTGTGGTGCAACTAAGAGCATCTCCAACTAGCAGCTTCAAGATCTGTGGTTTAAATCCCGGTGATGGCAAATGAGGTTTTTATGCACTTCGCTCTAAAAAAATCGTCCACGTACGGCCGCGCATCGCTTACTATGAGTCAGCCGCCAAGTTTTATGATGGTAAACGTTGGTTTAATTTAATTTTTAAATCTACTTAAATTACACAATTTTAGCTTCTTGTAATTCAAAATATATCCAAATATGGTAATTTTTATAAACTTTGGCAACATCACTACAGTTAAGAAAAGATGTTTCTAACGTCATGTGTTCTGTAGATGCTACAGAATCATTTGGTTTTATTTACATATTTAAATTTTAAAATAGAAATTCTTGGGATAAGTTAAAGTCATTTTAATATTGACATTAATGACATCAGTGTTCCGAATCTGAAACAGAATTCTGAATTAAAAAAAAGAAATGCGTATAAAACGGAAATGCTTGCTTTTGATAAATAAGAATATGTAAGTTTAATAATCGCAGCAATCTTCCTTATGATCAAAGGGGATTTCACACAGAATTTATTAAAGTAAACTAATTGAATTTATATTAGATTGCATACCTGGGAAGAGGCATTTTTAATTTCCGAGAATAATATTCAAGACCAATTACAAATGTTTTGCGGTTTTATTCAATCAGTCACTGTCAGGTAAAGTGCCCACAGAATTTAAAAGAGGAAAGAAATTTTATAATTTACAATAACAAATTTTTATAATCAGCCTGTCATATTAGTTATACTAATATTTTGTATATTTCTAAAAAAATTTGACGTATTTAATGTATATGTTTTGTAAATGCTGACGGATGGATTATTACGTAATTTCTACAGTTTGCAAATTATTTTAGATTTGGATGTTATTACATAATGTTCATAATTTCCAATCCCAGCGAACAGGCTGGCTGCTTCGGCTTTTTCGTGATTTTCCCCACGTGTAGCGTAGATACGAACCAGTTTCCCTTGGAAAGGCCTCCATCAAGGCCTCCTTTTACGCAGAAACCTATCATGTGCTTTGTCACGATCAAATAAACCAAACCATCCATAGATTTCCCGTTTGGAGGTCACATCGTGAAGAAGATAGGAAAAAGGTGCGATTAAAGTACAAATATTAAGGAAAAATCTTTTTCACACTTGCCCATATATACGAGGGACTATTGAAAAATAAACGGAATTATTTTAAAGTTGTTATAGTGTACTAAAATAGTTTACACCTTTTCAAAGCCTTCAACAACCTCCCCACCGCTTTTCCATACGCTTTTCTCCATGTTTTGCCCACAGCTGGAAACAGTTCTGGAACCCATGATTCAGTGTAAAGTTACTATATTCTACATAACCAGTTACTTTAAGATTTAGATCTTTACTGTCATTTCCCTATCAGAATGTAAATTTAGTTCAAGAGTACTTAAGATGAGGTTTTCAAATTGTAAGGAGGGCGTTTTTCAGATTCTTGAGGCCTCATTACTAAGTTTCGCTATAATTCTGATGAGATAGTATTTCTTCGGCTTTGCGTTATTGTTGCCGACATTTAAATTGTTATGCCGGTGGGAAGTTTGAGCCAACTTCGTCTGAAATAAATTGTGTAGCTTTCGACTAAGTTTAAATTCTGAAATTTACTGTTATTTTAAGTAATTTCGCCACAAGTGGTGGTTGAGCTTCTCAAGCACGAGAAGTGCGTTTTATATACAAATTCTGGTTTAATAAAAAGGCTGTTTTAAAACCTTTTCAAGACTCTGGAGTTCTTTCCACATAGAGCGATAATTGGCTTGACGTCTGCTAGGAATTGGATGTCAATTTACCAAAGCACGTAAAACTCTATAACGGAACACTCAAGGCAAAGTAGTCCATTCATTTTTTGTAAACTGAACTAATTTTTTGAGAATTTCTTTTTGTAAGAAATTTTCTTTGTCCTTCCCACATGCTTCTGTCGTGTAACTGGGAGTACGTCCGGCTAGCAATTGGAAGGTCCGGAGTTCGAATACCGGTACAGATATCGTTGATTTTTCCTGTTTCCTACTCCATAATAAAACTAATGACTCCATACAGAGATTTAACATAGCAACAAGATACAGTATAAGTAATTCTACTCAAGGTTACTAAACCTTTAGATTTGATAACCTATTCTAAAGCAAGACGAACCTTACCAACTTGAACTAATGTCTGGCAAATCAACTCAATAGAGCATCGGGTTTTTGGATACTAGGCAAATCCGCAACCGTTACACAGCCAAACGTGTACCTATTACAAGTCATACGATTACGATTCTTTCTCTCGATTTATACTATGCCGCTTGCAAAACAAATCTGCATAAATCTCTAGACTGAGCGAGTAAACGAGGAAAATAAGGTATAAAGAAAAGACACAAATTACGCTTTTAATTGTTAGTTAAATGAAATATTCCATCGCTACCCATTGAAACAGAAAAAAAGTCATTTCGAGTAAAAATATTTGACGAGTTGTATAATAAAGCACAGTGTTATTCTTCTCAAAGAATTATCGAACAGAAAGAATTTCTTCAGAAATCTTGTGAATGCTCTTTAGACGATTTAGCTTGTCACATTTTCATAACGGTTTCTTCATTTTTGCTCATGAGTGGATGTCTAAGTCGTGTTAGTCCTCATCTTATATGTCGCCATTTTTGAATCTGGAGGGCCACTCGTGCATTTTTTACTTACTCAAAGCAACACTTCAAAGGTTTCCCGAAGCATAACAATAGACTCCGTTATAGTTTTCCTCAAAATAAAATAAAATTTTACATATACTCCTTGTCCTTTACGATCTCACATCCCAAACATGCTAGATCACTGAGAGCATGTTTACACAAATAAGCATCAAGGACGAATCACTTTACTCTTTGGTACGATTCGTCATTACGAAATACACGCTTGCAATATTGTCCGTCCAATTACTTAAGTGTATCCCTACGTGTATCTGCTATATATCTAGTATTCAAGGAACTCAAATGGAAATCTGATTCTTGTTCTTAAGTTTGGGGTTCTGCTACATAAACATGCATTCTTTAAATTCCCTTTATTGCATCTTGGAACTTTTAGTTAAGCTTTTAGAACTTGTGTTAACAGATAATACTCTAACATAACAAATTAACACATTTTTACAGATTTAAGTAAATCTAACACATACGCATAATTTACAAAATTTCATAAAACTAACAATATACACTGCAAAATATTCTATATTTAAATTAAATTATTTTTAACCAAACCGATCTAATGCATTTGAAAGACTATTATAAATTTCCTTAAAATTATTTAAAAATCAAAGGATCTAGTCATAAATCGGAAGGAACTAACAAGCGGTTTGAGCACACTAAAATGTATTGAATATTAGAGTTCTTTTATATAATGATCCGCATTTTTACTACCAGGCTTCATATAGAGTAGAACTCACACAGAAGACTGAAATAGTACCACACCTACAAAACTAAGATAACAAACACAACTTAAAGCAATCTAAGTTTATTCAACTTCAGCCTGAAGTTAGAAATCAAGTAACAAACGACGATTTTGTTACTAATCCCTGAAATAGCATTTTCCTAGTAGCTATTACTCAAACCTAAACAAATGTTACAATGATTAGTGAATGAAGATTTGCACAGAACTCAACTGTGGAGTGAGAATAATGGCAGATAATTTCGTGCGTAGCCTAAACCACTTAATCAAAATAATAATGTCGGGTAAGCACTCAGCTCCACCCTTGTGGCAGTCAGACTACCGCAGAACGTTTGCCACTGTGCTAGATTTCAACGATTAATTCTCCCAACCTAACTTATTCTCCGTAATATTAATTTAAGGTCTTCTATTCTGAATAGCTGGCCTAGCTAAATGTCAATTTTCATCGCGAATTTCTCCTGAGAAAGGAACAGAGCAGCATGAGATGGGAGAAGAGTAGCTATTTAACTTTCCATTCCGTGAATGTTTATAACCATTAAGTAAAACCCGTTTTCTTGACTTATGGACATACATACACGTCAAAAAAATACCATAGTTGCGACCAATGACCACTTAAGTAAAGATCAACTATCACTCCTTCAAATTGGACATTCACGAGAATACTCAAAGGTTTTCGAATACTGAGATTACAGAAAAAAGTATGCCTTTTGGCACATTCATGTTAATAAACTTTATCTATTTCATTGGAAATTCTAATAAAAGCTATAATAAATATTTAAAATATTTTTAGAGGGTTTTTTTTTTCATATAGTCGAGAAGTGCCAAAAGAACTGGTATGTCAGGCAGCTACTTCATACGTCCTTCATGTAAGAACATATTGTACAAAAACGGACTTTATGAATATGCGGGAGTATTCTATAAGCAATGAACACTATATACTTCCTACACAGTGGTCCATAATTTCTTGTATTTGAAGATGTAGAATTTCTGTTCATAAATTCCAGATATGTTCGATAGCACTGTGGCCTAGTGAATTAGACACCATGCAAAAATTCCAGCGTCAGATTTAATTATAATTTTCGGTCTCTGATTGCACTATCCTGTTAGAAAAAGCCTAATTAACCAGAATGAATACACAGTATGAATGGGTGCAATTCATCAAAAATGAAGTTCACGCAATGTTCACTTCCCAGAAATAATGGTAAACGCATCAGAGCTCTCACTGAATGCCACTTAAACAAAATCTATATCATTACATAGCACCACAGATTGCACAAATTCTTATTAACAGGTAAGATTCAGAGAGTCGTGGGATTTTCCCACTCACAGTTTCTTCCATTTTTATGAAACAGTTTGAAACGTGACTGGTCAGACCAGCTATTGGCTTCTAGTCAAGCATCTAATATCCGAATTAACAAGAAAAGGTAAGTTACATAGCTTTGTATGTACACTGCGAGGGGGAAAAAAAAAAAGGGCAGTTCTATATCTTCCGTTCTACTGGCTATTGACGAAATTCCCGATTGACGAAATTCAGCTTGCGTTTTTCATGTCTCGAAAGCCCGACTTATACTATGTATTAGATTCATATATAGCATTGTTCTAATACAGGTATTTTGACATAGAATAGGATTTTTTCTGAAATGTCTTTTTTTTTGGATGTTTCGATTCTACGACTCAAATTAAGCCAAATCGCACGAGTAGTTTAAAAAAACATTAGCTCTAAAAATTTTAGCTCCTCCATGTTAATTGAATTTAGTATATATTTATTAATATCTCTTTTTTAATTAAACTTATTTGAGTCTTCCTTTCCTATTTCAAAATTTAGGTAATTCCAAATAAAATTCGCCCATTTTTTATGATTCATTTTTAAAATTTGTATTTTTAAATAATCTTTATAACTTTTCCAAAAAAAATTTAATTATTACCTATAAGATTTTTGCCATTAACTTAAAATAGATGTATTTTTAAGCATACCTGCAAAAAAATTAGAGATTTTTATTTAAAATTTCCTAAGGTATACGTCAATTTACACTTTGGCGCGTTTTGAAATTTCTTAAAATTACACTCTGTAAAAATTATTTGAAAGTATGGACGATGACTTTTCTTCCGTTCGTGGGCAACGAAAAAAAAGGAAAGGAAAATAGGTTACTATAAATCAAGACGTTCGCCAAGTAAATTATTCTTGGCGCAAACTGAAAAAAATCCGCCAGGATAAATTTTTAAATTTCTCACCAAAAATTACAAAATTTAATATCTTGGCATAATTTGAGTCGAAAAAGATTGGTATGTTATTTCAGAAAATATGCGATTTTGTGTCAAAATACCTACTTTAGGACAAACTATATATAAATCTAATATATATTCCAAGTCCCGCTTTCGAGACATGGAAAACGCAATTTCAATTTCGTCAATCGGCCCAGTAGAACGGGAGATGTAGAACTATCCCTCTTTCTTTCTCTGTTCTCTCTCTCTCTCCTTCTTTTTTTTTTTTTTTTTCCCGCAGTGTACATTCATCAAGGATGTTCTTACTAGACATCGGCTTCTAAGACAGATAATGAAAGCACTACTTCACATTCTGGAATGACGTTGTTGAGGATCCGGCATCGAATACCGATGTTATTTGAGGTAATGTAATACTTCTATAACGTAAAATTAAGTCCGGTCATGCTCATCCAGTATTTTTATCGTCATAATATTGTCATAAGTTCAAAACTTTGCCAGGAATGCTTGCAGTCACAGTTCTTGAAATATGTGAAAACACAAACTTCGCCTCCACCTCTGAAATGTTACGACCCATCTTACGCGTTCAACTATAAGATCGCAGTAAAAATTATTTAAGTCTTAAAAATTAGGGCGTTAGAAGCTTCCACAGATATCTACTACTCATCTATCATATCTCATCAATGAATGGAAACTTCAATAGGTATAGATAGCGTTATATTGAGCAGACTCAGTTGATACAAGTTTTTTTGACACTTCAGTGTACTTAATAAATATCATTTTCTACATTTTCGGTAAAGCCCTCCAGACAGAGATTTTTTTAACTTTCCTTCCCACCTTCATAATACTCTTTACATCTTTTTAATATTACGATATATTAATTTTAGTTATCAATCCACATACTGGTTACAGCTACAGAATGCCTTGAATAAGCCATATCCTGCACATTATGGCGCTGTAGTTAAAATCTCTGAGCAGAGGTAGTTAGTACCGATTTCAAAACCAGGTGAATGCACATTTTCGGCTGCCTGCTTTTATTATGTGTAATGTGGATACAAGTAAACAAACTTCCTTTAAAAAATCGTCCACAAGAGCATGCTTTCCCTTAAGCAGGCAGCTTGCGGTGTTTCGTGTTACTAAGGTTAATGAAACAAATGCAAACTTGTTCCTTAGAATATTCCGATAGTAAAATATTTAAAATGCTTACAGTTATTAAATAAAAGCAATTCTTAATGGACAGCGTAACCCAATCACTTCGCGAATGCATACCTCCTTTAAGGAAGATCAATAACTATCAAAATGAAAAATATTGAAATTTAGTACATAAGTTGTCGGCCATATTAATGCTACAGCTTTCAGGAACACAACTAAGGTAGTAGTTAAATGTTCTGTGTTATGAGAAGAACATCAGGTGCTGTAAATGGAAATCAATAGATGGGCCGCTGTATACATCATTAAGAAATGGATCTCCTGAGATACAATTACCAACGAACAGAAATTTAAAAATACCGAAATTTTTAATTAATGTCATTAAAGTTTAATGGGTATTATTTACATTTTTCAGTTTGCTACATAAATGGAAACTAAGCAGTTAATAACAGCCTATCATAAGATAGAAGCTAATTTGAATATCGTGTCATTAATTGCTTGTGGCTCTTAAAAAGAACGAAAACTCTATCATTAAACCGTGATTTTGATTCGAACTTAAGCATCAAGTTTTAAGTAAAGAATAATCAATATACATCTTACATTTTTAAAAAATAAATCAGTGCTATGAATTTAGTTCAAATAAAATTAAAAAAAAGTAATAAATAAAAAAAGTCACGATATCAAGTAATATCTAACTTATTCATATATAACATTAAATATCTATTAAGCAACAAAAATAACTGAAAGTTCTTTTTGCTCTAAATTTTCCAAATATGTAAGAGGTAAACAGACCTGAACGCCTCACGTTGGAACGGTTGGTAAACTTTGAAAGTTAATTGCCCTTTGTCTGTCAATTAATATACTATGAAGTTCCAATAAACGGCTGAAGCGCCTGTGGTGATAAGATTTTTCTATTATTTTAAGTCTCACTAGCTGCACAAATTAGCCTTATTTATTATTTTTTACATTTTTTGGGATAACTTCTGAGGGTGAGCGGTTAGTTATAAATAATTAAATTACATCGCTAGACATGCTTAGTCATTATAGGTTTATATGGTAACTATTAATTATTTTTATTTAAAAAATATTCGTTAAAAACATTATTAAAATCGCAATTTAAGAATATCATAGAGTTTAAAATAACAGTTAATTACGCATTTAATTTATAACATTAACTCTAAAATGATATTATGATAATTATATATTAAAAGCTACAAAACATACATGTTTTGTAGCAGCAATACACAACAAAATATGTAAGCGTCTTTTTAATAATATGAAGACTTTCCAGATATTTTAGCTAATTTATATCAGTTTCCTTCTCTTTACCATCTTTTCTAAGCTTAATTGCTTCAATGAACAAGGTAATGTTTTATCTAGGCTCTGCTTCATCTCATAGTCTATTAACATCTCAACACTATATCTTTGAAGAAGAATTTTCTTTCTCTTTATGTAATCAACTTCTTCCTCAATAAGTTTCGTTTTCATTTTAGAATTTTCAGATTTAATAAAAGATTTATGTTATTATAAATAACTTCATGTATTTAAAACATACAGAAGAAACTGCTAATTTAATTTCTTTAATATTATTAGTACTGAGAATAAATATGAAATGATATATGGTTAGGGTCGGCGCCAGAGCCACTGTGCCAGAATTTTTAGAATTTAGTGAAGCACGAGCAATAATCCGAATTCAAAAGATTCACGAATATAAAAGCACAAATTCAAAAGATGACCCATCAAATACATATCTGTCAATGATTTGCCACAAAATATTCCTCCAAAATGTTAATTTTCACTCGAAATGGTAGTCATAAAAAACAGACAGAAATGGCAGATGAGTAAAATTAAGAACCTTTTATCAAGTTTGGCAGAAAATAAGGATTTTATAGGATAAAAAATGATTAAAAAAATTCTAAAAAAAATCGTTAAAAAATTCTAAGGATTTTAAAGGACCTTACGAACCCTGAATATGTGCGGTTGCCTGTGATTGCACCATAGACAGAAAAGTGGAACAACAAGCCAACGTGAAATTTTGTGTTAAATTGGAAAATCGGCCCCAAACAACTGAACACTCGCTACACTGAACATACATCGACAGACTTACGGCAATGAGTTGCAAATTATACCTCGAGTGGCACAGCCATTTGAAAGAAAAGCCGAGGAATGTACTTTAAAGATGATGAGTGAGTTGAAAAATCTTCCACGAGCATTCCCCCGAAAATATGGAACGAATTCAGAAATTTTATCATACGGATCATCGAAGGTAGATCAGCGACTGTGCAAACTGTTGGTATATGTGCCTGTGAAAACAATCCTATCGTTGGAAATGAACAAGCGGCGTGCTGTTGCCAATTTTATACTCCAACTGGTGAGCCCTCAGCAGAAGGAGCATCGTGTCGCAGTGTGCCAAGATCTTCTTTACCCCTTTTCTCCGATAATCCATCCTTCACGTCTAGAACCATGACCGCCGACAAGATTCAGCGCGAATCGCAAGATTTTAGATTTACTTATGCAAAACGACCTCGAGGCTATATTTTAGCGGCGACAAGAACGCTGGGAATGGTGCACTGCTGCGCAAGGCGACTATTTTAAAGGAAATGTTGTTAAAACTTAGGTAAGTAACGAATTTTTTGGCAACACACTTGGTCTGGGAACTTTTTGATACAGTCTTATATTTTTTTTTTCGAGAGCTGTGTTTCAGCGTGATGCAGCTTTTTACTTCTTGCCGAGCAACTAAATGCAATAATTACTGAAAAAGTAGCAGTAATTAGCAAAGCATGATAAAAGGAAAATGGAATTTTTCTTCTGTTTTTACTCTGTTTAAACTATCATCATTAACTAAACAATTTCTAATGTACATCTCATACAAATCTTCGAGTGTAAATTTATGTGACTTCAGATGTAATCTTCCTATTACTAAAACGTAGAAACACTCAAACAAAGCTCTTGCCTTTTTACCCAAATATCTTACCCTTTCTCTAATGAAAGAATCCTTTGATAAAAACTGGTTACGTTTTCTGCCGTAAAAATTAAATATTACGTACTGTGCTAAACATAACAGGACAGCACAACAATAACTAAAAATATAATATTAGACGCAGAAAACAAAATGTTAATATTACTCATATTTTCCACGACAGAGATATATTTAAAAACCAGAAAATTACTCAGTCCTTTTCTTTTTAAACAACAGCTTATTTAAATTTTTATGTCCGTGGTAATTGCCAGAACAAGGAGAGTTCTCAGAAAGGCATCCCTTTACTCACCTTCCTCCCACACGAACACTAGAAAAACCAGACGCTGCATAAACTGTCAGTGTAACCCACACATCCAACAGACAACAGGGCGACAGCCAAACAAGTCTACACACCATGACGTCCCTAATAAAGCAACCGTAAAACTGCTATTAAAATTTTTATTAAACAAAAATAAAATTTTGCGCACTCGAGATTAAACCAATGAAATCCCTGGAAACTGCATTACCTTCTTTGTAAATAACTTCAGTATTTTTGCGTAACCTTGAAAATGAACATTGTTTACATTGCCACATACAGTCATATTAGCTGGTATTTCAAATCCCTTTCAAAAGACGACACTTATATCCGACCACTTTTGAATAATATGTTGAATAAATTAAAGAAGAATAAATAGAGAGAAAGAAATGCTACGAATTCTGTAATCCATGAAAAGCTAACCTGAAAAAAGAAGGAAAACAACAACAATGACCTATGTGCATCTGGCCAAATAAAATGCAACAGACAAATAAAAGACGTATCCATACACAGCGAAAACTTTTGTTTGTTTACTTATTAAAAGCTGGTTCGTATATTTTGAAGGTTACGCATACTTAATTCCTAGTAGTTAATTTGTACATCTTTAAGGAAAATGTACACTTAATTGTTAGAAATTAATTTATCTTATAGCATTATGTATTTTTAATGTTTAGCAGTTAACATGTATATCTTTAACAGGATTATATATATTTAATTTTTAGTAGTTAATTTGCGCATTTTGTAAGTATTGTCGAAGTTTAATTTTTATAAATTAATTTGATATTTCCTAGCTGAAGCGGCCAGCCTTCGGCAACATTTGAAATCTTCACGTTCTGTGTTAACTTATTACGTCTTCTAAATCTGGCGGTGCGGTGGACACTTTAAAGGAAGTATTTTAAAGGTTATGCTTACTTAATTTTTAGCAGTTACTCTGTGCATCGTTAGAAGGATCACGTGCACTTAAGCTTTTAATAGTTAATTCGTAACCTTTAAAAATTTTCCTCAATAATTTTAGTTCATATTATGACGAATTTTTATTTGTGTAGATAAGAGCAGAGTAAAAATTTTGAATTTTCTTTCCCCAGAAACAATAACGTTTATTATTATAAAAAAACTCACTGATTATCACCTAGACCGAAAAGTTGCGGATCTAGGGCCCAAGACTTAGTGGCTGCTTGAAAAATTTCTGTGCTTAGGACCCAGACTATTTTAATCGAGCCCTAAATATTCAAAAGAAGCGTGGCAAGCCTCGCACGCTATATGCAAATGATTTCCCCCGCACAGTTCTGTAGCTACGAAGTAAAATCTAGTAACATAAGAGAATTTTTTAGAGTTGCATTAAGAGACAGACAGCTATGCATCTGTAGTATTTTTGACGGAGAAAACTCAGGGGTTAAATTGAGCAGGAGCCTAGCTCTGGTATTTCTTCAATTTTTGAGAAAATCGTAATTCTAGATGGAACGCATCGTAGCCTTAAATAAGAGTGCTCATCACTTCTTTTATGCAACTGAACCGCAATTTCAGCGGAAAATTTCTTTGATCTCTAAAATTTTATTTTAATAATTAAGCAAGTTCTAAAAAAAGTGATCTAAACTCTAAATGCGTACCTGTCTTTCCGTAGGAAACAAACCTTTTAACGAAGGTTCAGGTTTTTAAGGCAAGAAAAGCCCCAACCACATGTCAAAGGCTTATTATCCAGGAAGTGTAATGGGTTTATGAATGGGGATACATTTTTCGTTCCGAAAGTACTAGATGTGATTACACTGGTCGTGCACATTCAATGCTAGTGATTCCCACAGAAAAGAGCACCTGCAGACGTTTTTGAACAATGTAACTTAATACGTGGAATGAAAATTGTCACTTGTACAGAAATTTATGCTTATTTTTCATCTTACAGTTCAATCCTAGGATTAAGGGGAACTTTTTTTCCTTGTAAAATTTTGTTTGACAGCTAGAATCATATTGGCAAGGATCAAGAAGTGTCGGAACCTTCCTTCTTTGTTTTCATACCTAGAAATCTCCGTTGACATTCCCTTCCACACTATCACTCTTTCTAACATTCTCTTTATTCTTATTAGTGACGCTTTAACTGTAACGCTTACATTTTTTCATTGATGTGATGGAAAAAGAATGGTCTTTGTTTTTATCATCACTTGAAATAGTTTATTATACTACACATTCGAGGCTTAAACTCGGTCTTTCCCCTATCAAGCTTAGGTATTTCTCCCACCTTCTTAGCATGCCTTCGTGGTGTAATGGCCAGCAAATTCGGTGTCTAGAGGTCCGAGCTTCGAGTCCCGGCAAGGGCATTGTTAATTTCTTCCATTTCCTTGCTTCAAAAAAATCCTAATGACCCAATCCCCGGAACTAAAAAAGGTGGTGGATGATGATTCTCCACCACCAGGATTTGGCGATTGGGTCCTCTAATCCCTAGTTGCCCTTTAAAAGGGTGAGTACATAAGGTATTTCTCCCGTTTTCTTGGCATACCTTCGTGGTGTAATGGCCAGCACACTCGGCGCGTATTCGAGAGGTCCGAGATTCGAGTCCCGCTGAGGGCACTCCCCTTTTCTAAGGCTCTGACACTTCTAATTTTAGAAATTAAAACTTGAGAAAACTATGAAAATTCCCGAAAAAATTCAAGAATTAATCATCAGGTTAAGATATGGTAATCCATCAACTGATAAGTAGGTGAGATGGTTAATGGGACGTAAATATATGATCCGCACGTTATAAAATTATCCACACGTTACATAAATATAGAGTATAATAAAGGAACTTCTCGTCAGTAGAGAAGCCGTTACGAATGGTTTTGGAAATTAGGTAGTAGATTCTAAAGGGATATTCTAAGAATAATCGACATTTGAAACTTGTTAGTGAGTTAAAAAATGGATTATGCTTTAGGAAATACTGTATCTCTTAAAAGCATTTTGTCTGCCCTTCTCCTCCCCGAAAAAAGTGCGCTAATTTTTGAAAATAATCAAATATAAGAACTCAAATATCCCAGAAATAAAAACTCAAATTATTAAATTAATAAAATTATTAAATTAAAAAAAATTAATAAAAATAGTACCTCAGAACAGAAATAAAAACAATAAATAACATGATGAGTAATTTAATCACTAGAAATTAGTTTCTTAAATTTAATACATTTTTCTTAATCTTTCATTTTAACTTTTGCTTAAAGCCCCAAATTAGTAATATCATTTTAACGACCTTCACCTGTTCCAGAATTCATTAATTACTACCACGTTTTTTTTTACTTTCTTTCTTTAAAAAAAATTCTCAAAAAGGGCTATTAGTCTCGAAATGGGATTCTGCTTTGGTTCACTATAAACGGCGTATCGCTTTTAAAATTTTTGCCATCAGATATTACCTCCTTGTATTAATTTCAAAGAAATTAAATAATGAGCAATCTGTATGTAAGTATATGTTCCTTGCATTGTGAATAAATGACGGTACCTACAGTTTGAAAAACGTAATCCCCCAATCGAACATGTGCACCTGGACGCAGGAATTTTGAATTTGTTTTTTTATTTCATATTTTGTAAAATTTAATTAATTTTTATTAACAAACTCAACGAGGCAGTGAAGGCGAGCAGTGGCAACACTGTAATTTTAGTGCAGTGGCAAAACTGTAATTTCACTGCAATGACAAATTTTGTAGATTTAAGAATTTTTAAGGTATACATGGTAAACGCTCCTTACTGAAAAGGGAAACTGACCTTCATTTCTATTAAAACTGGCTTATAATTTTATACCATGTCTACATTTTAAAATAAATCACCTAAAACCTGCATTATAGTTCACATCGCAATTTATTAACCTGTAATATTAATATAACCTTGATATTAATCTCAGACAACTGTAAATGCATGGTTGCTTTGTTGGATGCAGATTATCCCAAATGCAACTCAACTGAGTATACAATGGACAATGTTTTAATATTATTAATTAATCAGTATAAACTATACATTCGCAGAATGCAACCATTCAACTGATTATTCACACAACACAAACAGTGATTCTTAGTGATAAATCAATATTTTATTAGCTGCTCCCAATGTCATCAACTCCATATATTCAAATCACTGATCAGCCTGCATCTTTTCCACTGTTCTTGCTTGAATATTTCCTAAGCTTTATAGTTAGATCCCATAAATAAATTGGAGATAAAATTTTTATAAATATCCTATATTTCTGAATATAAATCGAGAATTTTTAACAAATTTTTTGCAAATTAAGATCAAAATGATTTACAAATAATTCGAATACGAAAGTGATATTATCGATTAGATAACAGTAAAAACATTATTACTTCCACAAGGAAGTAATAATATTTTTTATTTCTTACAAAAGAAATAAAGAAAGTATTGTAATCACGAAAAATTCCGAGTATCATATTTCAATAAAAATATCCATTTTGACAGCTATCGAATGCAATTTAACGATGTTTTTGCCTGACATCTCAACGTAAGGACAGAATAAAGGACTCATTTTCCTAAACGAATTATAAAACTGATTTAAAACGCATTCAGAAAAGATTTTTTTCGTAGCGTCTGTACGTACGTACGTATCTCGCATAACTCAAAAATGGGTAGTCTCAGAACGCCGAAATTTTGTATATAGGATTGCTATAACATGTAGTTGTGCACCTCCCTTTTTGGTTGCAAACGGCCGCACCAAAATATCTACTCTGTTATTCGGTTCCGTGAGCTCAGTTTTTTATTCTTATATGTTGATGAATTGCGTCTTTTTTACTTTAAAAATGATTGAATTAGGTTGTTCTGGTTAAGGTTTTTATACCTGTAATTAATCTGCATGCAATATTTGTAGAATTATCAACAATTTAAAAGTTGCTCAAGAGCGGCTAAGCGTAATTTTTTTCCCAGAGCAGCCATATTCTTTACATTTGAAACTTAGCAGAATAGTGAATTAAGTCTTTCTGCACCTTCAGTGGCTTTTTACCAAGTTAGACCAAAAGGAAACTTTTAGTTTTGTGCACCGAAAAATCTGCTTTCTTACTAGCTGGCCAAATCGCTTCTTTTTGGGTAGAAACCCTAATTTTAATTGTAAAAGTTGTTTTTTTAATTGTTTTAACTGTATTTGTTGTTTTATGTTTTTCTATATCTTTCAATTTTTAATGAAAATATTTTGAGTTTTTACGCATTTGTGCCTTGCCACAAAGTGAGAACTGAATTAACTGAATGAAAAATATATCTCTAATGAAATTCGAGGAATTAAGTTTAAATGAAATGCTGGAAAAATGCGTATAATTTAATATTCTGTACATGGAAATCATGTGATGTGCAAATCAGATTTCTTTAAATTTTATTTAATCTTAATATGTTTCTTAATATTGATATCCGACACCAACAATTCTCCCATCTTCACCTCCTCCAGCAAGTCAGACCAATTTGGATATACTTCTTATTCTCCATTTCTCCTTTAACATTTTTTTGACATTTTTTATCTCTCTCGTAAATAATATCATCTTCAGTTCCGTCTATAGCAAAGCTCAGCAAAAGTGATAATTTAAAATTAGCAGAAATGCATAGTCCCGCTCTCCCTTTTTTTTGGGGGGGGGTATGATAATCTTATATATAGAAGTGCAGGATGGTACTTTTAATCGTACTTTACGTAAAAACGAGAGCGAAAACTGAGAGAAGGACAATTTTAGGACTGTCTGAGAATAGTTATCTGCTCCGAGAATCAAAATAAAAATTCGCTACACTATTGCCGAAACGTCAAATTATGCGTTTACTTAAAAGTTTGGTGAACTGAAAAAGAAAAATGATTAGAGCCAAAAGGTATTTTTATCTTTCATGGCGAGTTTTTGTCAAAATTGGCCATTTCAACTTGTGTGGGTACTTTAATAATAAAATAAATGTGTATTAAAAGTACGTGCATTGTAACTGAAATTAAAACTCAGAGCATGCGCAATGAGAAGAATTCAAAATCTGTTAAGAAAGACGGATGTCACATTTAATATTTAAATAAAAAAAATGAAGCGAAAAAAGTAAGGGAAAGAAGAGCTTTAAAAATCCTGAAAATAAAAGAAGAGAAACAGAACGACAATATGAGAAAACTATTGTGCGATTCTCGAAAAAATACGAACTATAATCTTTATCATGCTTAAATAGTTCCAGGAAAATTAAAAGCAATTAATAGACCGTATTTTTGCATCTTGATGAACGTGTTTCGAAATTCTTAAAAGAAAGTTTGCTCCTTAAATATTAGGTAAGTGATATATGATATTATAAAATCGATTCTTACTTTAGTTTTTTAATAATTCATTTGAATAGTAATATAGCGATGAAAAAAATTAAACTAAGCTTTATTAAAAAAATAATCTAAATTTATGCAAAGTAATACAGTCAATTCAAAGTTAATGGAGGCAGGATTATTCGCGTCTTGTCTTGAGAAAAAAAATCCTTTATTGTGAAACCATTAAAAAATTACTATAACAAATCATCAGAGGAAATCGAGATTATTTTTCATTTATATATTATGCACTTTTTTTATTTGAATACTGGCTTAATTTACAAAACCATATTTTGACGTATTCTTCAGATAAAATTACGTGAAAATACAAGTAACTTGTTAATGGGATTTTATGGCTAATTATAACATAATTATCCTCTTTTCTATGCTTTTCAACTGCCTTCGGCTTAACCGTTTATTTTGCGCTAATTCTACACTGGAGAAATAAGTTAAGAATTTTCACATTTGATCTACGATCTCCAGAACTAGAGGACAGATTTTAATAAAATTTGGTGTGAACATAGGTTGATATAATACAAACAAAATAAACATTCAACAGCTATAATAGACACACATGTTCGTGTGTAACACTCATGGGAGTCTGAAGGTCTGAAAAGCGGTTGCAGAAGACACGAAGAAATGAGTTAGCAGGGGGTAGAGTCCCCTCTTACAGCCATTCAGTCCTCGTAGCGTGATGTCATACTGGAAATAAGGCAGTTTATCAGTGCCTGTGTCAATTGGTCCCATTCATTCAGCAACGCTGTTTTAAGTTCCTGGATGGTTCTCGGAGGGGGATTGCGAGTTGCAATTGCTCTCCCCAGAGCGTCTCAGAACATGCTCTATAGGGTTGACCTGACTGGCCAATCCATCCGGCGAACATCCTCACTCTCGAGAAATTCGTCGACCAGAAGAGCTCTATGTGGCCTCGCGTTATCGTCCTGTAAGATAAATTAGGGGCCCACTGCAACCCGGAAAAGGCGAACATAGGGCTCCAAGACCTCATTCCTATACCTCACACCAGTCACAGAGCCCTGTGTCAAAGACGTGGAGAGGTGCACGGCCATCCAACATGATGCCTGCCCAGACCATTACACCGACATCGCCATAATTCTTGATTTCGCGGACATTGGAGGTAGGTAGCGGGTCCTTGGCTCTCTTCATATGAAAGTAAGGCGAGAATCTTTGCTTAGTGTAAAACGGGACTCGTCGGTGAACAGAATGGTCGCCCATTGCTCCGTACTCCAAGCACTATGCTGCCTGCACCATGCTAATCGGACTCTCCTGTTCGTAGACGTGAGCGGGAAGCAAACAACCGATCTTCTGGCAAACAACCCTCTTTCATTCAGTCTTTTGGAAACAGTCACCCTTGTTACACGGGTTCCTGTGGCTGCATGCAGGTCCCGAGAGAGCTGAGAAGCTGTAGCTTCTCCGTTACGCCTCGTTAAATTGGAAAAAATAGCGAACTTCTCTGGCCGTCGTGGTTCTTGGACGACCTTGCTCAGGTTTTCTCTCGATGGATCCAGTATCCTGGAACTGTTTCCATAGGTTACACACGACGCTCGACGTTAAATTAAACTCTCTGCATATCTGGACTTGCGACTGGCCTGCCTGTATGCGATTGGTCTGCCTGTAGTCTCCCCACAATTCGCCACCTCATTCCATCATCTAAACGTTGGCGGTCACTCATTTTTACTGTTCCGATGTGAATTTAACCGATTACTGCAAGATAACACCAACAATTTCGCAGAGGTGTGCTAGCGAACGCAATTCCTCTTACCCTCCACGCACTTATAAAGCCTGTTTTTCTGCTGGCTCCGCCTACACAGACGTGTACGCTTACCTATTTGCCGTACAAGATTTGAATTTTTATCCAGAAGCAAAGGTTTTTCCTTCAGTTCAGTTCTTTTCATGCAATTCGATAAAATATGCAAATTCTTTTAATTTATTTTACCAGTGTAGATTGCGTACAAGATTTGCGCATTACCTCTAAGCATTTTAAAATGGAAATTTGTTTTATTATCCGAAAGTCGGTAAAAACACATTTTCATATCCTTTGAATAGTTTTTTTTTAATATTTGAATTATGATATTACTACATAAATTTTTATATAATCTATGATATTATTGTTTTTATAATGGGGTGGCCTGATTGCCTCATTGTAACGTTAATCGTAGGCGTTGTTCCTGGTAAATCCGGAGTTGACTATCATACCAAAAATTGAATTATGAGGGAAAAACGAAGTAAACATATGCGTAAAACATACATTTTCTGTAATAGTTCAGACATTCTACACGTACAAGTGCCGTAGGTTAATCGATTAAGGCAAAGCAACTCGACGGGTATGTGCTTATGTGAAGTGATATCTCTGTGGGCGACTTTCTAAAGGGTTTTTTTTTATTGTCAAAGCACACTAGGACTAGCTGCCTAGGGATGCCTTCGTCGAGGAATTTCTAAGGAAAACTAGCTCGTATTCCCGTTGCACATACGGGAGTACCAAGAAAGTGCCCATGCAGACAATCTGTTCGACGAGATATGAACCCGAACCGACTATCAGTGTCTAGCCACTTTACCGCTCAGCCACTGGTGCATCTAAAGTTGGTGTAGAGGATGTAACAATGGGTGGTCACAACTTTAAGGGATGAAAAAACGTAGAAAAGTAACAATATCCGCAATATAGTGCATAATGAAATGGGAAATTTCAACTCAGAAACACAGTCAATGCGAAGAACTTAAAGAAGAAAAAGTAATTTAAATCATGGATATTTACAAGACTTGTTCAAAAGAACGATTACCAACCACAACGGCGACGGATCTCATTTATGAGACGCTGATTGATTCTTCTGAAGATCTTGTCGTAAGAATTAGCGTCGCTGTTGCTGAAGTACGCGACATGCCGGTAATCTTCGAAAGTATACGTCATGGTGCATGGATTGTAGTTGGGGGTCCTTCATTTGAACAGTTCTTATAAATTTCAGACATTATTTCTTGTAAATATCCGTGATTAAAACGACTTTTCGTCCTCCATTTTTTTTTTCGACTTACTGCGCTTCCGCGTTTCACATTCCACCTTGCACTGTATTATGAAAATCGTTACTTTTACCATTCCTATCACTCTTAAAGTTGCGACTCTTAGTTCTGTGACACTCTTCATTTAGAAAGACAGAATTTTTCCACGATAAATCAATATTTTAACTTTTTTCTCAACCTGCTTCTCTGTAAATCGAATAAATTTTTTTTATTGTTGCTGGC
The DNA here is from genome assembly GCA_000611955.2 of Stegodyphus mimosarum. NCBI lineage: Eukaryota > Metazoa > Arthropoda > Arachnida > Araneae > Eresidae > Stegodyphus > Stegodyphus mimosarum. Next base: position 327,974 of record KK114464.1, read on the forward strand.
GATACGAATTATTTTCGATAAACATAGGTACAATTAATATTACGTTAATATATCTGCTATATGAATCTTATTCAAATACGGTACATTACCTTAACAATGCCCTTTTTTCCTTAATTTCCAAAATGTATAATGTAAAAGAGTTATTTCAGATCTTCTATGAGGCATTCGATTTCGTGATCGAATTAAGTAAATGCAAATGAGCATCGCTGATGGCGAATCATTCTCTTTCATAATTTAGGGAAACACTGTAGCAAACCTTTTAAGAAAATGTACCATTTTTCATACAAATTTTTATTTAGCAGCTAATGTTTCTTTTCCTTTGTTTTCATTCTTAAAAGATTCAGTTCGCATTATTATTTATTTGTATGTGTATGAGCTACGTATAAGATAATTATTCGAATTCTGATCCATTACAAAAGAGGATGAAACTCATTACAGCGACCACCAATGAGAAATATTTCGAATAGCAATCGGCCTTTTTATTTCACCTTGGAATCGCGTTTTATCTAATTTATTTTGAATCATTACCCGTTTTCTAATTGCAGCTACGCTCGCGATTGTTCAATAAAATTACTTTTTTCCTCTTTCAGTTGGATTGTTTTCATCTCGGATCACATTACGTCGGAAACAGAATTAAACAGCTCGTGCTCTCGAAAGCAATCGAAAATTAAGTTGAGAGTAGTTAAGGTCGCTTCCGATATTAATCAGATTAGTTGGAGACTTTGGCGTAATTTTCGAGCATAGAACCATACCTCAGACCTCAAGAATTTCACACACTCTGACAATCATTAAATTTTAATTACTATTAAGCGGAGAACGATTTCACAGAAAATTTCTCTCTCAGACGAGAAAGTAAATTAATTAGAGAAGGTATTAACCAATTCATTAATTATAATTGCTGAACACCACGCAAGACATTTGGAAAATTTGTAGTCAAGCAAAGGATGTATCTATTTCATTTTCCACCGCGGAATAGATTTTGAGAATGGATTACAAAGAATAACAACAAATGCAATAAAACTTAACATAATGTCAATAGGTTTTACTTCGATTTTGAATTTTACACGACGAGGTTGCTTTAATAGCGATGTATTGTTTATTTTATATACCTAAGACCGTAGCATATAGGAACTTTAATTAGGAAATAATAAAATGAATTATTGGGATGAAAAGTTATCGTATTTTTTCTCAAACTTCCATTTGAAATATTTAGCAATAAATATCTGTCTTTCATACTGTTGGAAATATGTGTAAATATTCGTGTTTATTTGATTGTATTTTGGTTTTTGTGTATTTTGTTGATGTTATGTATTGTTTTTATTTATTTATTTGTTTAATTGTTGCATTTTATTAAATTTTGGAAAGTATTTTTGTTTCATCGGACATGTGGTCACGCGTTGCATTTGTAAGTGTTTATTTCGAATATAATATTCTAGATTTTGTAATTCTGATTGGATCGACATTTAAATAACAAAAAAAAAGCACAGTTAAAAGACAAGATACAGTAAGAAACTCTCCTGACGGGTTTTGGTGACATTTGGCAATTTTCTAGCAGCTTGTAGACTTTCTGGAAGCGTCCAGAAAAACACAATTATGTAGCTTAGGAATTATATCTCCAGAAGTTTTCAGAAGCATAAGGTAACGCTATAAATACAGCTGCGTTGAAGCAGAGAGTCAGTTCAGTTTACAGAGTTGGCTAGTGATTCTGTTCAGAACTGTACGATAACGTTTTAAAGTTCATTCTGTGATTCACCGATTTCCGAAATTTCTAGTGTGTGAATAAGAACTTCCCTCATCTCTGTTTTCTCGTTGAGTTATTTAAAACTGTTTACTATGTTGTGAGCTGCTATTTATTCCAATCAAGCCTTAATTTCTTCCTGCTCATATGGAGTATTTATTTAAGAGATTTTACGAACCAAAAGCTGGTAGCAATTTATAGAATTAAATTTCAAGGAATTACTGTATCTTAAAAAATTAAGCATTGGGCGGAAAGGAAGATAAACGCAAAATTTACGCAGCTTACCTGAAGTGCAAAGAAAGAAAATCGTCAAGCTACTTTTCAATGTTACACAGTGAAGTTTAATAATACTAAAGTGAAGAATACAAAAAAGTGTAGATTATAATTAGTCGTAATTATATGTAAAAAAATACACATGACGCAGTTTGGGGATGAAAAATATTGACGCAATAATTCCGAGTTCTTAAACTATTGAAATGGAAGCGGTAAGAAGAACGAATCTCCCACACAACAAATCATTATAGAAGCAAGCAAGGCTATGAAGCTGCTTTATGACAACGCGATTATCAGGCGTCAGTATCGCAATCCTTTGGCTCCGATAATACCTCTATGCCAAAGCGGAAAATTACATAGTTTCAAAATAATTAATGATATATAAATTGAGTAGTCTGTTTCGTTTTGAGGCAGATGTTTTAAAATTAATTATTTACTTTTTATGGCATTTACCAAACTGAAAAATGATTTACTTGTTATGATATGATCACCTTCACTTTCTCCTATCATCTGATTTTTACAAATTTAATAGAGCATATCTACATTATTGCACGCACTAGTTTTCGTGCTAAGGATATAATATACACTCTCTCAGCTACCATCACTCTAAGGAGACCATTTCTGAAAGAGTCATAAATCAAAATTATACTGAAATCCACCTTTCTAAGACGACCACCTCCACTGAAGACTATAATCATTTGGAACCGTGGGATGTCGTCTTAGACAGGAATTACGGTTTTCCTTCAGGTCTAGCTCCTTCTGAAGAAACGTTCACTGCATGCCACTGATTCTCGATGGCAAATAACAGTTACAAGAATATAATTTATCAGTTAATATGAGGATACGGCAGTTCTTATATGACGGTATCGCAGAACTATGTATTCTTCTAGGCTTCAAATAACGTGAAATTACTTTAAATTTAACAGCAAACTTTCATAAGCTACACTTCAGTCCGAACTTCAACATGTATTGTTTATTATTTCACTTCTATACTTAAGTGACTAGTATTTTATTTATTTTTTGTATTCAATTTGAAATAATGTTACGTTTTATTCTTTTTTCCGAGTGTTTTGAAGGCGTGTCGGGGAAATCCTGGTACGCTTGAGATTCATTTTCTTCGGTTTTATATGAGTTTTAATGCAATTTAAATGTGTTTCTTTTTTCGGTTTTTGATCTCAAATTTACCGAGAGAACGAAACACGTTTTCGAAGCATATTAATCAACTTTTATTCATTTTCCCCTGATGAGTTCTGAATTAAAATTTCGATAAAGGGAGATTAATTTTTATATTTTTATTATCTTGTATATATTTTCCCTTTTTGCCTTTTTAGTTTTCGAGTTTGTACTACTATGATCATTTTTATTTTGAAATGTTTTGATTTTATGTTCAGCCCCTTTACATGTATGCAATTATTAATATTGACTGAGGAATCGCCTTGTTTTGACTCCAATTTACTTTTAACTTCCGATGCTTTATTTTACTTCAATCCTGCAGCTATAGCGCAGGACGGGTTTAAAAAATTTGATTTTTATTTTTGCCTCTTATTCAGGTTCCTTATGTATTTATGTATACGCATATATATACATATATATACTCAGATTTAAAATAATAACAACAGTAATAATAAAAGTCCAACAAAAAATAATAAAATAACAAAATAAGTAATTCATAACCGAAGTTTAAAACGCTATTTAATTATTTTTTTCTTTCATCTACTTAATTTTGATCTTAGAAAAATCTTTTGCTGAATTGTTACGTTACGATACGTTTACGTTACACTACCATGCATGTATTATAAAACATTCCCTGCTAAATTAGTTTCGCTTTAGTTGTCCAGAGTTTTTTTGAATATTAATGTACGTTTATTTTGAAGTTGATTATAGATACGGCGACAGAAAGTAACTTTGAATGAACTACCATCAGATGGGTATAATTTTAATCTGTGTTGGACCCAATTTCTATATCATTAAAAATGAGAAAACTTGCACGTAGAATTTTATTGAAAACTAAAACATTTTTATTGTGACTGCACAGCGGCGGGCACACATTAGTCGATCGCCGGGCGCCATGGTGGCCGCGGGCATAGGGTTGGGAACTCTTAAGTACTAAGTACTTGAATTACAAATTGCGTGATTTAAAGGTAATAAATAATTTAAATCTTTATTTTATTTTTCATAATCTAACTAATGATACAATTTTAAATATATTTAATATGCAATATATCTAAAACAAATTTTTACAAATATTTGTAACATGATTGTAACTCGTAACCGAAGTTTAAAACCTATATTACCTATCTGGTACAGAATCGTTTGAATTTAATTCTTATTATTTTTATTTCCAGTTTCTTGCTTATGCAATGGCAGCGGCAGCGATATTATGAAAAACATATTCTTTTTTTTTCTGACAAAAGATAAATCATCTGCTTAAAAGTTCATTCAACCACTATTACATATGCAATACTAAGGTTTAAAAAAAGCAGATAAAATTGTGACATACAAAAATCTCAGAATACATACCACTTTAATCCAATCAAACTCACAAATACATAAATCCTAAAAAAGAGAAATAAATATAAAATTAATATTTTGTTTAAAGCATACCTAAATCATTCAAAATAAATTCAAATCAAACTCGAAACTTCAGACATTAAACATGAGAATGAGGAATTCCGATATAACCTGTATTAGTTTATATTTAAAAAAGAAATACATTAACAACAAACAATACATTTTTCTCTCGCTTTGCCAAATCCTTTCCATAGCAAGAGGAAAAGAATTTTATGCTTCTAATGGTAACGCAGAAGCATCTTGAAATCTAACAGACAAAAAGTATATTTTCATTTTTTTTCCCCGTTGGAAATCTTTGTTAAAAAAAAAGGAAATAAAAGTTATGCTACCTGAATTATTTATTTACAGTTAAGTTTAAAAGACACTGTCTAATGTATCATAATGCTAATTAACTCATCCAGTTTATTAAGAACATTTTGCCTTATGATGGAAAACTATAATTAATTTTTAAAAATGGCTTACAGCGTCAAATTTGTATCTTATTTTAGAACTGATGCACTTAGCTTTAACTGATGAATAATTAATTTGCATGTGAGATCAAAATTAAAATACATTACTGGTATAACTAAATATGAAGGGATAAAAAGAAGATAAAAAGCTAAAAAGTGAAAAAGATAAAAAGAATATTAGATAAAGATAAAAAGAAAGATAAAAGATAAAAAGAAATTTAACGTTATGTTCTTTCTAAAGAATTCAACCTAATCAGGGCTCATTGGAAAACATATACATGCTTAAACTAGTGCTAAAATTTCTCTTTTCATCACCTTATTAGTTGTAATTAGTATGTCGCAGTAGAAGATTCATACCAGTGTTTTACATATTACGCCCAAGATATGTTTATTAGTGAATTACCATTAAATTTTTGACTAACGCAATGGAAAGTCTCGAAAACTGACTCAAACATTCCCTTTCCAAACTGATTTTTAAGTCTTGACTTAATTTGTAGGCAATTTGTAGGAGTGTCTTTGTGAATTTGGAGTATAGGACTGGTGTAAGTCTTTGAAAAATGGGCGGCTAAGAGCAGAACCAGACTGTGAACATACTTGTCGGCCGAAAACCTCAACCAATGAAAACAATACGTTAATGACTGCTCTGATGCACCAATTCGGATTGATTAGGAAAACACTGTGACAGTAATCATTAAGGAATAAGTGTTGGTGCTTCGAATAAGTGCTGAAAACATCAGTTTAAAGATTGCCATAAATTAAGAATTTTTGAGAAGAAAGAAATTCAGGTTCAAGGAGCAAGTTATTGACGCCTTTCAAGACAGGCCAGTATGCGAATCAAAAATCTTTTATTGTTCTGAAATTAAGCAAATTCTTGGACTTTGGAATAAGTGTATTGCAGTAGCTAATGAATGTTCGAGTTCAGTTGGCAAATTCTTGTTCATATTTGAAAGCCCCGCGTACAAATAAAACAATTAAAAAAAAAAAGAGGAGATAGGCAGTGTAAAGTGCTAAAAGTTTTGCATAATATTTTTAACATAATGACCATTTAAATAAAGATTTGAACGCAGTTTGATACCTCCTGTCAGAATACAGAAACATTCCCAACGACCGAAGAAAACCTATTTTTTTCTCTCCTAGACCAGTGTTCGAGGGAGGGAAAAACATTTTTATTTTAGCTTCCCGGATGTTGCATATTTTATAGCCATCCCAGAGGGTTTCACGGAAAACGGGAGAAAAAAATAAATATGAAACGGGAACAAAAATAAAATTCTTGTTTTCAAATGATTTCAAAAACTTCAAACTCTGAATTTGATTCTTCTTTTTTTCCGTTTTCTTATTTTTTCCACTGCTGCAAGTCGTCCTGTTACGCACGTTGAGGGTGCATGTATGTATATTTATTTATTTACTTTTCCATACAAAATTTTATTATATATATGTGCATATATATATATATCTATATCCAGTAAGCTGAGATCCGTTGAACTGAAATCGCGAAAATATATTGCCATGTTTCTCGGGGAGGTCCCACAAAAAAGTCTAAAACTTTAAGGAGAAGAGAGAACATAAATTTCTCGATCGTTTCTTTGAGTTGTTCTTGTTCTTACGTTTCATTTTATTTTATTTTATTATTATTCGCGTTATTTTTTTCGAGTCCTTTGTAGCGAAAGGATAAGGATTTCGGTAAAAAAGAAACCATTTGTCTATTGGGCATTGGTGTAGAAATATAGCTGGCTCTCCAAGTGCTGTAGTAAATCGCAAGCCCCCACCCCTTGATATCGCCCCTACTCTTTTTTCCATCGACGCATGCGCTGTGAGGAATAAAGCAAGCGGGAGATATAACTGCTCTCACGGGTAAGACGCTGGCATTGGAATTTCACGCACTAATGTACGACTGTTAGCACTTTATTGAACATTTAAGCTTCTTACATTTTATCCTCGGAAAACCTTCTAAGCTAAAGCTAAAAACGATGTACATATTTTTTTTCTCTCCGACAGATGCATTAACAGCTAGATTGTTTTCAAATGACAGTAACTTTAAAACAAGCACTCCAAGATCATAGCGATCCTTTCCTAATACCATATGAAGGTGTTTCCTCATCACCGTACAGACGGAATTAGTGAATTAAAGGACGGTTATTACCATAGTCACGAGGCAAGCCGAAAGGAAGAAATGGCCTTGAAGTACCTATTGTAAAACAGTAAACCATAGCATCATCTCTCTCCTATGAGAGCGATCTATCGAAGATATATGTCACAGTTAGAGATTACATGCCATGATTCTATTATGATTTGTTTAGTACTTTATAATAGTGTTAATTCTATCAGCTATATTTTTTGTATAACAAATGGTACATAGACAATGTTTATTGTACATAAATTTAATGTTCAGGGTATTACAGTCCAAGGAAGCAGGATTTGTTTTCAGCATACTGACAACTACAAAAAATTCATATTATGTATTGACTGATTCGACGAATAGCTACGGGATTATTGGCATTTATTTGCACACGAAATGAATGCTGAGGTATTTTTTAGCGCTATTAATGTTTTTATATAAATATGAATGGAAATACGGGATGCAAAGCATGGCAACAATATTTTAAGCAGCGTAATACTATAACTGGCCTAAAGATGATATAAAAACATTGTAATGACACTATAGAAGACACAATTCCCACGCAGACATGCAAACCTTTTTTTGGCCTGGAATTTTTCATAACTGTGTATAATTCCTAAGCGAATGCTTTCGTTATCCCTGTTATTTAAATATCATTAATAAAATTCAGCCCTTTTTGTTTTGACACAAACACATTTCATGATTCAATATAAAACAAACAACATTTTCCCGTTTAATTTTAACACATTTAATATGCTTTATATTACTTCCGGTTATACACATAGATCATATCTTTAACATTTATGCCCTACTAATAGTCGAGCGGCAAAGCCGTTGAACACTGGTAGTTCGACCTGAATTCAAATCCTGGCAAACGAGCTGACAGCATTTGTATTTTTGTAGTTTTCTTAATGTGTAACATGCATAAAGGCCAGATTCGAAGGCATCATTTTCCTCATGTGCTTCGCCGTATTCAAATAAACCAACCCAAACCTTAACATATAAGGTTTGTCTAAATTAATGAAAATACCTAAAAAATGAAGAACTGTGAGTTTAATATGGCATAGGAGTACATCTGGCATTTAAAACTACCGAAATTCTACTTGAGCTCTGAATGGTGATAAGTACGTATTTTTTACCATTCTTCTGTGAGAAAACTGCTCCAATTACTAAAGAGATGCTGCTGGAAGAAAACAAGATCTCGTTCTATTCTCTAGCACAGACTGCAATGGTTCAATAATATTTAAAGCTGGTTATTTTCCAGGTCAAAACAGAGGAGTAATTTCATTTTCACGCTCTTTAAACTGTGACTGACAAATGTGACTTCGGTGAAAAGGGCATTATTGTCTTGAAAGATGCATTTAGCCATAGAAAGCAATGAATGAACGCAGTCGCCAAAAATGATTATGTAGTCAACGAAGTTTATTCTTTCTTATCAAGAGATAATTGCAAACCGCTATCTAAGTACTCAAAGCATAACTAACCCACAAGGTCTGCTGGTATTCTTCATGCATAAAATCGCCCTGAGGGGAAAATACAGTGAAGGCTGACGTATCCAGAAATAGTTATAATTTCCTTTGACCAAAATTCCGTGTTTTATATGTCAATCATTTTCCTCCATTACGAAATAAATATCGATATTATAAGCAACAACTAAAATTTTATACAATCTTGAGAATGTATGTAATATAATTACGCAAGAAAAAATATTGCAATTTTTTTTACTTGTTATGATAGGAAAAAAAAGTAAGTACATGCTACCATTGTTTTGGACAATTCCTACAGCTATAATGAATTCTTTTCAAAATTTAACATTCTAGAAATTACTCATCCAGTCATCATACAGTGATTAAAAGCTGCTGCTACAAGTACTTTGGTACCACATTAAAGCATATAACACAATCACGAGACCTAAATGCATAAACATGACTCAAGTTTCTTAAACATTCACAACAGACGAAAAGTCCCGAAAAAAAAAATTACATCTCCTAACTTCATTCTTCGTTAAAATCTCACCGTCGTTACTAAAACTTACTTTATTTATAAAACACGCGTACTTCACCATTTCCGGCGGAACATTAAAAATGCAGAGCACACTGTGTTTAAAATTTTCCTGCGTTAGCTCCTTTCCACCTTAAAGAACTTTCGACTGAAAGAGAGAGAGAACTTGAAAGCTTTCCCAAAAGCCAACAAAGCATCGCCCCCCGCAAACCCTCCTCCATTTCACATAAATTTTTAGCTTCCTTTCTCCCCAGCCACACTCACCCATAACCAGAGTGACGTCACTCCAAGTTAAAAAGCAAACTCGCGAGAATATAAATGACCCCCTTTAGCGGAACAAAGAACCCATCTTGGAAGCAGTCGAATCTCCTGGAGGAAAAAAAAGGGTCCTCTGCTCGTGGTATTTATTAGAGTGGCTTTCGTGGCAACACCACTTAAAGATAAACTCTGCAAAGGATGCCCGAGAGCTGTTGTCTAAGATAGAGGCCTTCGTTCTCTCTGTTCGTGGTAGATTAGGTGCACTGAAAGAGAGAGAATGGCGCTGAGAGGAGACAGTGACCACTAGGTGCTTTCGGGCGGTGACAAGTAATTAAAAGGCGCAACAGATCAGCGGGGCGTGCATCGCATATAACCATCTTATTGCATAACTAATCTACATACGTAATTTTTCATTTAAATACTCAGCTTATTAATGAGAGCGCCTTTCAGGGACTCCGAACAGTCTCACGATTAACTGATTGTAAGCTGTGCTCTTAAGACAATATAAAAGCCGGCTTAAAAGGTAATGAGAAAAAAATCTTACCATTTTCATGCTATATATATATGGAGAATGCCGAATATTAACGATATTCTCTAAGTATTAAAAAATTAAGTTAAATTTTTAAGATGACAATGCAAGCATTAAATTTTAGAAAACTAGAGAAATTTCTCTTCATATATCGATGAGGCTATTTTTCTAAGATTAAAAAAATACATCTAGACACAAAATATTTTTTATAATTTTAATTGGATCACTCTTCCTCCGCGTAAAATTTGTCATAATGCTACTGCTTAATAATTCAGGACTTCTGAAGTTTATTTAGCAAAATACGACAATGCACAGAATAGTTATTGGCCTAAAGATACTGTGATAAAAGAAAACCATTAAACAATTTACAATAAAGATGACATCTGGGGTTAATTAATTCAATTTATAATAACTTCAATGAGTTTAAAATTAACTACACTTTTGAATTAATTAATATAGTATAGTGATAACATATTAATAATTAAACTAACTTCTGAAATTTTTTTAAGGGATGAGGTTGTTTGGAAGTTATATTTAATGAAAACAAACTACAAAAAATTTTTAGCAAAATTCTTATCAAAAAAGAGAAAAAATTGGTCTTCCAAATTTTTAATTATTGCTTTTATGTATTAATAAATTTGTCGTGCATATTTCATACTGATATCATAATCAGAACAGGAAAAGATTTTTAATTGAAAATTTAAAATACAATTATTTCAGTATTGAAATTTTCATTCATTTATACTAATTTAATTTTGATAACTAAGGAAATAATCGAAAAAACGCTTTGAAATCAGTTGTTTATGAGCGTACATTTTGCGTCATTTTGGATTTGTTAATTTGCTGGACCGTTGTAAAGTAAATTATCAATTTACTTTGCAAAATGAAACATTTTTAAATATAACTCAAAATACAAAAATCTGATGTGTACCCACATAACCTCCTTGTATGGACTATTAAATTATACACATTTTTTACTTCACTTTATTTAAACTTATTTCCTCGAATTATTCTAACTTAATTAACACGATCCCTTAAGGTAAGTCTTTTCCTCAAAGTCAAAAATTGCAAATTTTGAAATTAAATATCTCTGTCAATCTTCGGGAATAAAACTTCTTTATTTTTGTTTTTTCATAACGTGTATTATAACTTTAACAACTATAAGAAACGAGAGAGGTCATTAAAAGTTAGATTCCGTTATTTGGCGAAAAATTTGATTTTTTTTTTTTAAACTTTGACATTTCCAAAACTAATATTTTCGCCATTTAAACACTTCTGCAATTGGAAGTATATGACTACGACCAACGATTGCGAAAATTAAGGCCGGGTATAAGGACTTTTTAACCCGGATAAGGGGGGGGTTGTATATATATATATATATATATAAGATAAAGGTGAAAAAAATTTAAGATTATCCTATCTATGGAAAATGACGCAAGGGGAAAATTTAAGAGGTCTCAAAAGTAATTAGAAAGCTCAAAAAGAGGTTGGTATAAGGTACGCAAATATTCCAAAAACATTAGTAACAACCTCAGAATTAAAGAAGCAATGGAAAATCAACCGATGAAAAAGTAAATAAATGGTTAAAAATTAAAAATGATTAGTCTCCCCTATTTAATGTTTGAAACAGAACTTGTCAAGGGGTAAGTATTCAAAACATTAAGCTGGGTTGATTAATGAGAGATGAATAACATGTTCGCTCTTCTCAGCTTTGCATGATTAGACCGTTGTAAATTAATCTGCTTATTGAAAAAAAGGCACCTAGGTAGTCTTTCTCTCTCGCTCTCTCCCTCTCTCTCTATATATATACTTTTGGCATTGCCGATTGCAATAAAAAGGAGAGGTACAGAACTAGATACAAAACTTAACGGCCAGCTGTTTCTCAGTTATGCGAGATATATACGTACGTACAGACATAACGAAATAATTCCGTTTTGAATCCATTTTACAGTCGGTTCTGAAACAAAGAATCCTTTATTCTGTGTGTACATACAGACGTCACGGGGAAAAAAAGGGGGGGCGGGGATTTGGAAACCGTCAAAATGAATATTTCGTTCGAAACTAATAAGTGAAATTTTTCACGATTACGATACTTCCTTTCCTTCGTATAAGAAAGTAACAAATGCGCTACCAGTTAGATAAATAATTAAAAGAAAAGCAGTTTCGAATTAGAATTAAATTCAAATGAACACTTTTTAAAATGTATTAAATTAGCCTCAAAATAAGATGTTTAGCAAGAATTTCGTAATATAAAATCGCAAATTACATCAATTTTAAAATTTAAAAAGTTTTAAGTCCTCTTCAAATTGATTATTACTGCCGAAACACGATTTTGCATTGTTTCACTTTTCCTTTGAGTCTTTTGAAATTCATCAAAATGTAAGATATTATTCTTTCATATTTAATCTATCTATTATTAATTAACAACCTAAATTAAAGCATTTGGATGCAATTCTTAAGAATTTTTTTTTACTTTTTAATCTGATTGCTTTAAATAAAAATGCATTTAATTCGTAATATATCTAATTAAAACATTAACTATTTTTATAGTTAATACAGGAGTTTTTATAGTTAATGCAATCTACTACACGGAAGCCATATAACGGTCCAATGTTAGTCTAAATGCATATTCATTTAATATCCTATAAAGTGCTTCCACCTGACCATCTCTATCGATAATCTCTACTGATAAACCGTATTAAACTTTAAAACGGCCCTTTCGGGCGATCGTTAAAATTAGATCCCTTTCCAGATTTTTCTTTAAATTAGTATATTATTTATTATCATATATATATTTCTTAATTTGGAAATGAAAACTTAACATTTTGGAAAGCTTTCCTCGTAAAAATGAAAAATATCAAGAAATATTAAATTAACGAACGAAAGCATCCGCGTGATAAGTTTAAAAATAATAATGAAATTCGCAGAGTCCAATTACCGGAGGTAAAAATTTTTCAGGCGTCAAATTACAACAGTAACCGGCTTGATTACCAGAATCAAATTACCGGGAACCGGATAGAACATTTCTTCTTATTAAATAAGTTTCCATACAATCAACATGATTCCTTATAATATTTTTCGCAAGCAGCGGTAGCAAGAATAATAAATGAATCGAAACATTTTGAAAGTTCGCACGCTCAGGAAACAGCTGTTGGGCTGATCCAGTTACAAACTCATTTCCCTCGTTCGTCTGAAGGCAGATGAATTTAAGTTGTTTAAGAATTGCCACATCCTCTACTGGGCTTTCAAAAGAGCACATGGAAACAATACAGGAATACAAGATAACACTGAAAGGTTCTCCGTGATTTCCTTCTTCTTTTCTTTATGGCACAAGCTATGAAAACAGATTAAAAATTGATCAAGTTCTTCAGGATTCAAGCTGCCAGCCATTAACTTATTGAATCTTAAATTTTATATTAAAATCCGTCATGTACGTATCTGTTATCGTTACTTTCATGCAATTCTATCATTAATTGCACAACTAATAATTCTGTAATCATTTTAATGCAGACTTTTTAAAAATTTTAACTGCTGGATAACTTGGGCTGAAATTTTCCGTGACGTTACATAAACATCATGTTTTAGTTAAGTTTTAAATTTTTTTAAATCAATTATTTATTTATAAAATTTTAAAAAAATGACTTTTTAAATGTTGTGTAAGGTTTTAGTTAAATTAACAAAGTTTTATTTTAATTTAAATCTTTTTATCTCTTCTCAGTTTCAACTTCCCGTCAGAAGCGCGCGTTTTCAGCTTATGCTAATTTGAAGTAGAGCCAAGTACTATTTAAACAAGAGGTAGAAACCTCTCAGTGTGAGAGAGCTTTTAGTCTCAGATCACGGTCATTCTGTTTGACGTTCGCCTGACCAGCTAGCAGATAATTTCTAAGCCATAGTGCTTACTACGTGATTGCTTATTGAAATAAATCCAAGTGCGCTAGTATTAGTAATTCTTGCTACGCACCTTTTAGTTAGAGGCCAACTCCGCGAAGAGCTCTGTGAGCAAATATCAATTAAATTTCTACTTAGCTTTAGTTTAAATTTATCTGATTGTTCATTTAGACCGAAGTGTGGTCTTTTACTTTCTGTATCCCTCCCGAGTTGGGAAGTGATTTGTAAATAATATTGATTTAATAAAAGAGGATTTTAAATCCCTTTCAAGTGCAGTTATTCTTAAACACAGTATCTACAACCAGAACATAGCTGATTTCAGCTCCTTGTTCCAGATCAGGACTTAAGGACTTTAAGGAGTTACTTTAAGATGTTCGCCAAGAACATGCACAGAACACTCAGTCCTGACAGTTGAAGCAATAATGCCGTTAAAGATCGACAAATGACATGATCGAAAGTGCTTGTTACATGTCTTTTCGAAAGAAGATATTTGCATTTTTGGGGGTGAGACTGAAGTTTCAAACTTGCAATTAGAAATTTTTATCATTCACATGATAATTTAAAAATAAATTTGGAGCATCTGTGAATTTTTAAAAAAACTGACAACCTCAAAAAAAAAAAAAAAAAAAAAAAAAAAAAAAACTCATTCGAAATAAAAAAAAAATCATGCTATGTAATACATTTAAATTAAACATTACATATGTAATATATGAGTTAAGAATCTTTTTTGAAATCACAATTAAACTGTACTGTAATTTATGACAATCAGATACATTATTCAAAAATTAAAGATCTAAATTATTAAGAAATATTCTTATCACTTTAAATCTTTTAATGTGTTGAATAATTATGGATTAATTAAATTTGGAAGATAGATTAAATATTTTATGTTTCACCAAATGGCAACATTCTAAAAATTAGTTTAACACGAGGAAGTTAAAATTAAATTTATATTAAAAAAAAACACCATTTACTAAAAGGCGAAAAAATGACATAATCATAGTAGCGTAACGTCCCAAAATACATTTTCCAAATTTTATTGAGGAAAATAACTCTGAAGATTTTGAGAAAGAATGGCTTGATTGTAGAAGCACCGAGAAAAAGTGAAGAAATTAGATTTATGAAATGAAAAATGCTATAGAAGAAAAAATGTTTCATACCTTAACGATGTTAGTTAAAGCTGTATTTTGTCTCCTTCAATAATCATCAGCACTATCTGAAATACTATTATATACAATTCCAACGAAAAAGAATAAAACAAGAAATCAACTATAAACTGACGAAGTGACTATAAGAATGACACCTTTCGAGAAAGAAAAAAACGAAAACAATCATTAGCGAATTATTTTACTACATTTCAAGAGTTAGTTAATTTAGCAAAATCTATTATAAATAATAAGTAAATAATTTCAATTCTTTTATATACGAATATATATGATAGCATATTAAATAAATGATATATCTATATAAACTGAATACGAAACGAACTCAAATAACGACATTAATATAATTTAATAAAAATACAGTTAAAAAAAGAAAACAAAGAAAAAGAAAAGTTCGAAAGCTTTTGGACTTTATATTACGCTCAAAGGGGCATTTAAACGAAAAATTCATTAAAACATTCATTAAATTTTAAACGATAAATTCATTAAAATTTTTTTTCATTTACACATATACACATGTTTCGAGAGTATTTAGGCTAACCTCCTTTGGGCTAAAAATATTTAAAAACAGCATATCTTTAGAATTCGATACACAGTCTCGCGCGCTGGATTATAAAATTATTTTATTTCGCACAGTGTCTTGCCACTGCTCGCTTTGAAATCGTTGAGTTTCTTAAATAAAAAACTTCCTAAGGTTTAAAAAAGATGAAATAGATAATAAAACAAATTAGAAGTTCAAGATTCGGGCTTCCAGGTGCCCATATTCGGGTGGAGGACTACATTATTCAAAATTTAATGACTCTACGTATCGTTGTTCTTTCACAATGCGAGAAACGTATATGCATCAATGCAGCTTCTTCATTATTTAATTTCTTTTAATATAACACAAGGTGATAATATTTAGTGGCAACAATTTGGAAAATGATATAACCTTTTATAGTCACTTCGACGCAAAATGCCTTTTCGAGACTTATAGCCCTTCTGGGCTAACGCCCCTTTGGGCTAATATTTAAAAATGCAAGTTTTTAGATGGTTACAAAGAGATAAGTCTTGACTTTTATTTTTAAAATTTGTTGGACAAATATTAAATTAGCAATTTTACTTTGAGTTCATCTACGACAGTAAAACAGTAATGTCACAGAGAAAGTAAAACGAAAAGCAAAGCTATGAGCTTCTTTTATTAAAACTAATTCTAGAAACTGAACTAATTTGCCACTCTAAGAAAAGAGTCTATAGGTGAAAGACGTTTTCACAATATTTATTATTAGTGAAGATATACAATACTAATTTATTATCATAGAAGATTCATACATATCAAGTGACTGTAATAGTCACAGGAATGAAAATAACTTATTACTGTCTATGTTTCTGACTGACAGGAAGCACTTTATTTTGAAAACTAAAGATAAATAACGACTTCCGACAAGAGGAATGTGTGGTCCAATCATTGTAACAGACAGAATTTTGGAAAAGAAGGAATCTGACGCGTGGAGTCAGTTTAAAAGCGTTAAAAATAGTTCGAAAAGGGAAGCTAGGAAAAATTCCCCAGCAAATGTCTTAAACATGATTTGGGATAGTATGGAAATTATCTTGTCTGATATCCTCCTAAATTAAATTCATATCCATCTCAGAGTTCCGACTTGGCTTGAAACATATCCTGGCTTATCCGAAATCAGATTCGCTTGAAGATGGACAAAGTAGTTTTTGATTTAGGAATATAAATATAAAACATTTTACGCAAATGTTTCGTAGAGTCCTTACTTTGAATACGTGGAAATATTCAGTAACAGCTATTAGAGAGACAGTTAGCAGGATTTGATATCATTTTGTCACTGCATCGAGTTTCTATGTGGTCAGTACACATGAAAATAAGGGTTCAGAAAAGTAAGGGAAAATTTTGTTTTGGATCATTTATATATTACCTTTCTCAATAAGATTGAGCAGACAACTTCAAATGGCAATCTATACAGAATAAGTTTAAAAAAAATGGTGAATCAATAAGGCTATTAGAACCAATATTTTAGGGTGCTATAAAAGTTTCTAATTAAAGACTGCGTAAAAACTGTTTAATCTTTTATGCCCAACTCGCCAGCAGAAGATATAGCAGCTTTAGTCACCAATAATGGCGAATTCTTTAGTGACAATAGAAAACATTAGCCCTAAAAACGGCAGATGGTAAAATAAAATGGCACAGTTTCATCTTACTGGCAATTTTAGAGACACTGATAAACACAAATATATATTGATTTAAAAACACAGTACCTGATCTCATATCCCCTAAACGAAAGGAAGCGTGCTTAAGATGCATAAAAGTAATCATACTAATTTATTAATTAATTAGTACTGTATATGAGAAAAAAATATCTACAAATCAGCTGTGACATTATGACATAACGGGCAGACATTTATATTACAATTTTATAAAAAATAATTTTACTTTATGGAAACACATGGCTGAAGACATAACTAGCATTCTACTGAATTTCAACTGAATGGAAACTTCGCCAGTTTGTCTCAGAAAGAAGAGAACATTTGCATGTGCGCTAACTGTAAGCGCAACTGAATCGTACACGAAAACTGTTTTTATTTCATTTTTTAAAAATTATTTTATAAGGTATTTCTCCCGCCTTCTTAGCATGCCTTCGTGGTGCTCGGTGCCTAGTCGCTCGTCAGCACGCTCGGCGCCTATTCGAGAGGTCCGTGTTATATATCGTTTCTGCTTTATTACCGTATTTCCATCAAGCACGTGGCAATGATTTTACGCCTCATCATGTCACATATTTTCTTGTGGATTCTGTTCTGTAATGTAACTGAGAAGTTGAATGCGCGGTGAGAATAACGTTCTTGTAGTATAGAGACATTAGGTATTTTGAATCAGGAATGTTGAAATTTTTTCTAATAACCATAATAAACTATATAATATAATAATAAATTCTTGTTTTCATTTAAAAATGGTAGGGGATTCTTTTCCATCATAAATTTCTTTAAAATACCAAATAAAAGGAATAAGGAAAAATATAATCTTTTGCTCATTTTTTAATTTTGATTTTCAGTACAATTACTGTAACTAAAAATTAAACTGTATTATATTAAAAACTGAAATTGATTCGTTAAGATTGCTTTAACGAGAAAAAAAATTATAAAAGTATTTTGGGAAGACTTTAATACACTAGTTAATTTATTCGGTGCTTCATTAATTAAGTTTTTCTCTCACAGGATAAAAAAAAACTTTTTTGTTAAAACTTAATTAAGAGGATGAGCAACGCCTTCACCGGGAATCGAACCACGGACCTCTCGGTTACGCGTCGAGCGTGCAGACCACTACACCACGAAGGCATGCGAAGAAGGCAGGAGAAATACCTTATAGTAGTAGTGAAAATAAACATGAAATACATGATAGTAATGAATGATTAAACTTATTCCCTAATAAGTTTATCGACGAGCTGATTCAGTTGCGAAATAAATCAAATTTGTATAAGCACTCATGGCAATGAACACAACTGTGACTGGAGATTTTATTTTTTCATTAGTTTAACTGATTCTAGGAGTATTACTGAGCTCTGGGGAGTCCATACTACGATCTATACTGAGTAGGAAATTTGCCAGACATGAATTTGTCCATCAAACCGCTTTTCTCGGACCTTCCAATTTCAGTATCTGAAATTTACAAGAGACAGATAACTTAACTGATAGACAGTTCAGATATAATGGCTTCGCCAAAAATTTACAAAGCAGAAAGATTGAAATAAAGTGAAGATTCAACAACACATGCGGACACTGTAGTTTTGCTATTGTTATATATTGAGTAGGAAGTTCGAATCTTCATCGGAGTGCTGGCCAGAAACGTAAAGCAAGCAACTGAGAGCCAGGACACAAAACATGGTATCACGCATTATCAAGCCGAATTTAATTCAGTCATATCTCAAGCATTTTCGGAAACCTCATATTACGGGGAAAAAATCTAGCTTTTTATTTGCACGCAGACTGACTTCTGCACTATTTTACTAGGATATCAGTACAAGTTTATTTTCGCTGATACGCCACAAGTGTGAAAAGTTAGAAGTTTGACAACACACCGCGCTGTATGTAACGGAAAACGAAAAAACGAAAATTCCTGAAGCAACCTCTAAATATTCATAGTAATGAGCCTGGCGGCCATCCTACAATGCACATATCCGACAACATACCACACTTACTTTTCCCCCTTCTCCACTATGCAGCCAAGAACGGGAAAAAGTTCAACTAACATTTGCGACACTAACAGCATCCCAAGGAAAAATAAAAATAAAAATAACCGATAACAGCGCCAACTGGTGTCGTTTATTGGCCTTCTCTCACAACATACATCGGAGCAACTAATACTGATGCTATGCCAAAATAATCTTTTTTTCTCCCCCACATACATTTTTTTACGTCTTTTTGCTTTTTACCTCTTCTTCGCTGTTTAGGGACTACCTATACCTACCAAACCAAGCACAGCATCAGCACGCAAAAGCAAAAATTTCGCATCCTTCCCAAAAATGGGTCAATCAATTTTGGGTTCCGTTTTGTTTTGGCTCTCCGTTTCTTTTCGGTTCGCGGTATTTTGAACCGATGTTGCGAAAGTAATTAGTATTGATCGAATGTACGGCGCGCGGCTCGCGTAAATCATTAATTAACGGTGAGTGAGAGGGAAGCGGTGAGGTGACCGCAGTCAGTTTGCCAAGCTACGCAAAGTCCACCATTTTTAACCACATTTGAATGTAATTGTTTTACAGAAGAAAAAAGTAAATATAAGAGGCTTGGTTTTGATTTTTCCTTATATTTCCTAAATTTGTTTCTACATGCATTATTTGTGAATCCTCATATAAATGAAGATATAAATATAAGCGCTAAATATTGCAATAAAAAACAAAACACTAATGGGTTTCATTCGAAGCTGAAACAAAGTTTTACCAAAGCAAAGATTTTGAATAAGTATTAAAAATAATAATAATAATAATAATAATAATAATAATAATAAAATGAAAGTTTTCAGATTTTAACGGACGGCCAAAAGCGTTTGTTAAGGTTTTTTACGCTCCCGCCGACCTCGTAGTCTACATGCTTGCTGTTACATTCATTCCTTTTAACCGATTTTCTTTTGCCTTTTTAGCTTTATTATTAAGCATCATTTTCCTAGCATTTATACCATATACAATTCAACAGCAAACTTACAAAAAATTTTAAAAGCAGTACACGTTTAGAATTCCCGATGTATCGTTAGGTGTTGGCATACATTTTTCTGTTTTTTTCAGTCTTTTCCCAGTTTATCATATCAATGCCCAGTTTTTTTTAACTAAGATGACTTCACAAAATTTTTTGTGTGTTTTTATTATTAACTTTTTGTGTAATTACTTTATTTATTAAATATCACGTTCTTGGGGCTTAGGTCACATAAAATTTGATTCAACCACAAAATACTTGACAACGGTATATCTCTAGATTTTCCAATAGGCAGTCTCGCGCGCTGGAGATAAAAATGGTTTGTTCCGTACAGTGTTGCCACTGTTCGCTTTGAAATCGTTGAGTTTGTTATTTAAAAAATTCGTTAAAGTTTTACAAAAGATAAAACAAAGAGTAAAACAAATTCAAAATTCACGCTTCCATGTTCGGGTGGAGGACTACGCTTTTCAAATTTTGATGGGTAAAGATACCGTTGTTTTTTCACAGTGCGAGAAACATACATACATTCATGCAAATTCTTCATCGTTTAATTTCTTTAAATATAATACAGGTTGATGTTTGCTCGCCATAATCTGATACGTCGTTTTTAGCGATTCAACGCAAAATGCCGTTTTGAGACTAATATCCCATTCGCCACTAGTCCCTTTTGGGTTTTAAAAAAAATAGTTTCAGATTTGAAAGGTCGCCCAAAAAGGGTTTAGTTTGGTTTGGTTTATTTGATTACGGAAATGCTCTCGAGGGCTATCTGCCTCAGGAAAGGAATGCCTTCGTGGAGGACTTTCTCGTCCAAAAGGGTTTGTGAATTTTTTTCTACATCTCGCCGAGGTTGTAGTCTTAACAATCTGCTCTTGCATCCACTCCTGCTAACCTCTCTCTCTCTCTCTTTTTTTTTTTTTTGGTCTTTTTAGCTGTATTATAAAGCACAGTTTTCTTCGTACTTAGGCCACGTACGGTTCAACAACAAAAACACAGAATTTTTAGAAGCTGAACAACAGCACATGTTTAGAACTTCCGATGTAGTGTTAAGTGTTGGCATACATTTTTATATATTTTCAGTCTCTTCTTAGTTAATCATATCAATATTCAGTTTTATAGTAAGATGGCTTGCAAAACTTTTTTATTTCTTTTTATTATTAACTTTTTATGTGTTAACTTAAATATCACGTTCTTCGCACTTACGTCACATAAAATTCAGTTTAACAGCAAAATCACCAACTATTATTTAAAAACAGCACATCTTTAGAATTCCCAACAGAGTGTTAAAGGTTGCCGTACACATTTTTATATTCGCTATATCATTTCGTTAAAAACTAAACAGAATACATATAATGATTTTAATGAAGACATCTAGTGTAATTTTATGAAAATAATGAACATTTATAATTAGCCATCTCATTATTTTAATACATGTCTATTTAAACCAAAAAAAGTAGAAAGAAATCATATTCCTAAGAACTGCATTCACTGCTTTTAAATCGCTTAGTTTATACTCAGAAGCCTTTCAGATCAACTCTGAAAGTATCTTAAGCTTTACAGAATGGCAATACGCTGGCGCGTGGAAGATAAAAGTATTTTATGTCCGGCCGCGACAACACATTGCTTTCATAGAGTCGAGTTGGGTAATTAAAACTGAAAGATAAATACCTTACACTTCCGAACAGCAACAGTTCAGACCACTGGAGATAAAAATACTTTGTTTCGAACATATTACCACTGGTCGCTTTCAGATCTTTGAGACTGTTAACCAAAAACTCATCAAAGTGTTACAAAATATGAAATACATAATAAAATAAATTCGAAGTTCAAAATTGGAGCTTCCAGGCGTACATGTTCGAGTGGAGGACTACGTTATTCAAAATTTGATGGCTCAAAGTACCGTAATTTTCTCACAGTGAGAGGAATACACATACATACGTGCAGATTTTTCATCATTCAGTTTCTTTACAGGCGACAGTATTTGGTGGCAATAATTGGAAAACTGACATGCAGTTTATAGTGAATAGTGATAGTTTACAGTGAACCGTCACAAAATCCCATTTCGAGAGATTCCTTTTGGACAAAAGACTAATCTAGGAGTAGAACTAACATTCTGAAATCCTGAATTTGAAAAATATCAAATGCAGTAGAGAATGAAGAAAAATAATGCTAACACTTTTGCCATGAAAGTGAAATATATCTCATTCTGCTCTTTTAAAGACCAACGAAATGATGAGTTTTATTTCAGTTCTCCTAACTATTTAACTGGGAAACAAACAAACCATATGCACGGAAAAAATATTCAACACAATTATTCAGTATTTAAACAGCTACAGCGAAGTAACAAAGATTTCCAGTTTATAGTCAGCTACACTACAGGTCAACCCCAAAATATGATCACTTTTTGATTTAATAGATTCTCCTGTTTATAAAATTTGTTCATTTTAAAACTTGTTTACTTTTAGCTGTCATACTTAATAAATATTTAAAAATTTGAAAATAAAAGTTTTTTTCCGGAGGGGAGGGAGGTGCAATAAAGCTGTCAGAGCCATAACTGATGTATGAATGTTTTAGGGAAGGGAAACTTTGTAATTTAGCTATCTTACTATTCTTCAAATCTATTTGCATTTACATGTAAATTTTCCTATTTTTTACGCATATACGCTCTTCTTTCACGAGACTTTTACTTCACAGTAGGTATATAAAGATGCACAAATTTTCACAATAATAAAATTATCTTTATTTAATCGGATTACAGTAACACGTTGGCACTCAGGCAAACTACATGAAATCAACGAGTACTTCAAGTTCGCAAATATCATAAAGAACATTAATACTTTTCTACAAAGAACAATCGAGATGGCTAGTAATCGTCTGCGACTCAAGTTAGAATGACGTCAAGGCGATTTTTAGAACGTACAGTAGGCGCTGTCATACATTTTCTTTTGTAGTGTTTGTCAACATCTAATGTAACCTCGACTGATTCTTGATAAGACGCGTTTTTTTTTTTTTACGAATAAGGATATAAATTTGTAAGGATATATATGCCTTCTCTCTGCACTTTGCATCTTGATGAGGACAACAGGGCTTCTATATGCATAAGCTATTAAGTCAAGACTATTGATAAATGACCAACGTATGTCGCAAATCTTCGCCAAACGGCCGGCAGTCCTTAATATGGTCACTTATCAGCACAAGATCAACAGAAGAGCTGCGAGTAAGCCTTTTTTTAAAATTATTATTTTGGTTATGCACACAAGGATATCTGCCAGGAGGAGGACTGTTGGGGAGGACTTTTCAAGGGGAACTGGTTAGTGTCTATGTTACACACGGGGAAAATCACAAAATTTTCCATACAGACAGCCCGGGAATTCAGCCACATGCTGTCATTATATTTCTTTCATATCTTCTGTGTTTTTTCCCCTAAAATACTAATGAATTTTGATTAAGGAATGAGGATCATGCTATATCATTCTTTCTAGAAAATGGCATTTTATCTCGCATTCGTATATACAAATTACCACGAAATAATCGGAGCGAAATAATAAAGAAGTGCAACTCTATAAAGTAACCTTGGTAGAAAGGACGGTCTTTTGGCGATAGTGTGAACTATACTTTGGCGATTAATCGACAATTTTGGCGCAACTGAAATAATTGAGAGCATAATAATAAGAAAGTATCCGGACAGTTAAAAAAAAATCCGCAACTATTTATAAATACGAGGTTTCGGGGCACAATCCATTCCGGAACATTTATAAGCTTTATAATTAGGAAATGTGCTTTTGTATCATTAGAATAATAAATAAACTCACTGAGGTATTCAAAGAACCCCTTCATTTTCATTATTTTATGTTTATTTAACATAGTATTTTTAGATTTTCATTATCTTGGATATTAATTATAATAATAAAAGCAAACTGCCGTTACGTTCAATAACCCACATTTTACAATTTTAGAAGGACTTTGCTCTAAATACGCTTAATATAACTGAAATAAAAGCTGTGTTAGCTCTTATGTAGAAAAATAAAATTTATAAAGCTTAGTTAAAATAATAATATGAGAAAAGAAATTGTTATAACTTTATTAAGTTTCACACGAAAATAAAAATTCAGTGTTACTAATTAATATCAGTGAAAAAGGTTAGAAAAAACCGATAAAAATATTAACGGGAATAGGAGTTTCTGCCCTTTTCCTGTATTTTCAGTTAATAATTAGTTGATGTAAACACTGTTACATGATCCATCCCCTTTCTAGTTGAAAGATTCATTCACCGGAACACTCTGTTCTCCCTAATAATTTGCACTCCACGAAATAAGTTTAATTAAATTTATTTCATGGTAGTGCACAATCTAAATTAATTGATTATTATTAATTAATTAAGTTAAATTGCGAACATCAGCTTGATGTCATGTTGATTTGCAAATCATTGGTTGCAAATTTTATCGTAACATAAATGCATCAATTTATTTTAATTCACTTTAAATATGTCGTGACACTATAAAATACACATTCGAAATAATACTTTAAATTTAATTTTTGAGAATGGTTAGGGAAGACAAATATGGCAGTCTTGTCGATATGTAGCTCCTGTAATCATGTATAAAAACAAATTGTGATTCCTATTCTTCAAATCATAAAATTTATATTTAATAAAATTGTTATAAAAAGCACACATAAAAATAGAAGCTGATTAAAAACTCAGTTATTTTTAAAACATGGTTCATGTATTAATTTACTTTTTAGTATTGGCGTTAGAAACTTTAACAGGGCATTTATCTTTCATTTAGTCTGCCATTATTGTCATTCCGGGAAGGGGGATAATCCTTAATTTAATATTTTCGCAAGAAGGTCTTCAATTTATCTTTCAAATTAGATATATGCATTGCTTAATTAAGCGACTGAAAAGCAATAAATATGGTTCTTAACATTTTATGTTTTTACTTTAGTTGTAGAGTCATTTAGAGTTTTTTCGATGTCAGGAAACTGAAGAAATACTCAGTGCCTCTCTCGGCGGGATTCGAACTCCAGACCTCTCGATACAGTTTCCAGTAATAGCTTCATCTGATATGACTAGAATACACATAACTCATGTGATTTATACACACACAGACTGATAAAATTTTTGCAGACAACTGTACTGTTATTGTAAATAATAAAATACGTTTCTGACATTATTTATCACGCACCTCGGAGTGAAATAATCACTTCCGTTCACCCGACGATGAGGTACTTGCTAATTTTACACATTTCCTCTCTCTAGAACTGCAGTAGATTTCTCGAAAGTTTGATGGAAGAAAAAGATGGAAGTGGGATGTTCAAAGCCCATGCTCCAGGGTTTCACACACAAAACTGGGATGAAGATGAACAAAGTCTTATAAAATAAGTCGTATTGTCACAACTAGTGCCCAAAGTTGGGTAAAACTTCATTTAAAGTAGAATTGTAGCAGAAAAATAGAATCAAATCGTAGAGATAAAAAAATTCAAGAATTTTAAACAATTTAAAATTTATTTTTTCTTTTCATACGCGACCTAAGTAGTACGTCGCTAAAATTTCCAATAAGCTTTAAAGCTTTATATTCATTTTAATCTTCTAATTTATACGAATCATTATCTTCTGCAATAGTAAACAAATAGTAAACCTAAGCAAGAAACAGATCAGCACGGAGACATCTTTAAGATGACTCGCCTGTGGGTCTGGCCTAAGATCACATCTGGACACATACTGATAGAGACACCTAACACAGATTTCAAATTCATAGGCCAGAACTAATACAATAAAAGGAAGAAGTTGGTGAAGAAAAAGAATTAACAATCCAAAAAATCAGAGTGTCACAACGCGGCTGTTTTAAAGTTAAATTTTGTCAAACGAAAAAGATTATGAATCATTGTTCTAGCGCATATCTTATACAAACGCTAGAATTGCGGTAAATAATTTATTACGAGCGACTTTGTAATAGTTTGTGCAAATCTCCAAATAACCTGCGTGTTTTCATTGATAACTGCATGAAACTGAAACATTTCAAGAAAATAATAACTGTCAAACTGCAATAAATCGAAGCATTTTTCATAGTTTTTGACTTATATTTATACAACTTACACCACTTTCTAATATTGAAGAGTAAGAAATATAGGCATTTACAATTTAAGACTGGTTCTAGTGATTCCAGACCTCGTTAAAATTTTTGGGGGTTTCAACATTTTATACCTTACATGATTCGAGTCAATTTAAAGGAATAATTAGTAGCCAGCAAATACCTTCCCATAAAAATAAATTATGGTTAGGGGAAAAAAAAGAAGAAGAAAGAAACATGCCACTTGCTTTTGAAACAAAGATATAATTAATTGATAATTTAATTTATAATTATCAAAGAACATAACCTCAAGAAATTATTTAAATTCGTTCAAATCATTATACTACAATTTATTAAATTATAGGTATTCAGAAAACGAGATACTTATTACTGAAAATCAATGTCATAGGAAAAAAGAAATAGTGACACAGGAAGATTAATAAAGGAAAAGTTAATTATACCAAATAACTGTTAATAAGACTTGACACGAGAACAATTAATGTTAATTAAGAAAATTTTAATAATAAAAATTAAAAAAAAATACAATTAAAAAAAAGAATATCTGAAAGGTATCATATTTTAGGTATCATCTTTTGGATAACGGTCGCCCAAAACGGTTTGTTAAGGTTTTCACGCTCTCGCTGAGCTCGCAGTCTACCGGTCTGTTCTTGCACGCACTCCTGCTACTCAGTTTCTATTTTTTTTTATCTTTTTAGTTTTATTATTAACCACAATTTTCTTCACACTTACGCCACATACAGGTCAGCAACAAAATCACAAAATTTTTAAAAGCAGCATATGCTTAGGATTCCCGATGCAGTGTTAAGTATTGGCATACATTTGGATATTTGAATTTTTTTTTCACTCCTTTCACAGTTCATCATATCAATATTCAATTTTCTTAGCAAAAACATTTTTTATCTTTTTTATTATTAACTTTTTATGTGTTATCTTTATTTATTAAATATCACGTTCTTCGCATCTACGCCACATCAGATTCAATTCAACAGCAAAATCCCAAAATATTTAAAAACATCATATCTTTAAGAATTCCCGATAGTATTAGAGGTTGCCATTAATATTTTTATATTCTTTAAAACCTAGCAGCTCTCGCGGCCTACCGCCTAAAATAGTTATAAAAAATTATATAATGCTTTTAATAAATGAAGAACTGTGTTTATTGCTTTTAAATCGCTTAGTTCATGGGGCATGGAAGATAAAAGTACTTTTTTCGGCCGCGGCAACACGTTGCTTTCATACAATCGAGTTTGTTAATTAAAATTAAAAAATAACTATCTTAAATTTTTCCGAATGGCAACAGTTTCGCTGGAGATAAAAATGTTTGATTTCGAATAGTATTGCCACTGGTCGCTTTCAAATCGTTACGTTTTTTGTTACTTAAAAATTCTTTAAACCTTACAAAATAAGAAATAAATAACAAAATAAATTCGAAATTCGAATTCGGGCTTTTAGGTTCATGTTCGAGTGGAAGACTGCGTTACTCAGAATTTGACCGCTCTAGGTACCATTGTTTTTCACAGCGCAAATTCATTATTTAATTTCTTGAAAAATAATACACGGCGATAATATTTGGTGACAATCTCTAGATAGATGCCGATAGATGGCGTTGCCTCCTCGCGCGTGACAGTATAAAAAAGCCGTTACTGAGGTTTCTTTCCCTTTCTAGATATTTTGTTCTCCTGATGAGGAGGGACCTGTAGCTGCCCTCGAAATCGATTGAGTGTTTTTAGTAAATGTACGCCAAATACAAGGTCCCATTTCGAGGCTAATATCTTAAAACAGGTGAAAATAAAGAACTTTCCGAAAATTTAAAAAGCTCGGAAGAAAATCAAGTTTTAAAACAAGGGGTATAATTATCTTCGAAAATACACGTACTTATCGGAAATATAAAAGTCAATGCTTCACTTATTATAATGAAATATATATGCATAATGAAAATTCTGACTTATATAATAAAATATTATGGGGAAAATGATGTTTATTAAAAATTATTGAAAACATATGAAAATATGCATGAAAGCTTACAATTTGATTCTTTAGAATACAATTTTAAAACTGAAACGTATTTTGAAAACTCTCAGGTAATTATAACATTTCGGCGCACTTCTTTAAGCTAGCTCAAGAGATTTATCAGTTAAAATCAAATAAAAAACTGTTGCCATTCACTTAATAATGAAATTCTTTTACTTAAAGTTTATCATTTGTCTTACAATAGAAAGAGTAACTTAAAAATAAAAGGTATTGCTAAAATTCAAATTAATATTATATAAATATAATATACAAATATGAATTTACAAAATTTTAAACATGTAGCTGTAACACAACACAAGGAAATAATTTCGAAATTTAATGAAATTTAATAGCAACACGAAATACGTGGATTCTTTTTCAGTAGCTTCACAAGTGAACGCCATTTTAGAATCAATTTTATTAATCAACAGAGAGCGTGAAGTATTTGCTTTAGTACTACTTTTTCTGAATACCAGTATGCAAAGAATATATCGTAATAATTTCGAAAAACAAATGAAAGATTTTACACTATGAGGATTTGAAATAAACTATTTACTTATCCTGGGCGCGATTTTTCGTTCCATATGTAAAACGTACGAAATAGAAACTTAAAAAAGTCTTTTAGATGCTAAAAATAAGTTATATTTCCAAGCATTTTTCGTATAAATCACAATTAAGCATAATAACAGTAATATAATTTTAAAGAAATTAGAAACACGAATAACTAGTGACTGATACTACTTTTGTATACTGTATTCTTTAGAAAAATCAAATATAGGAGGATATATACGCACGCGTTATACAGTTATGCTAATTAAATATACCAAAAAACAAATTACTGCAGAAAAAGCTATGAACACGAATGCACGTACTCACTTTCGAAAAAAAGTCATTAACAGACTACAAAGCATTCAAATTTTCTAACACATTTATTCATTCCATATTTACATATTCTTTACTATTTATTTTATGTGCATATTCTGAACAGATTCTGCATGCACTGAACAAAATCAAAAATTACAATTATAGCGTAGAATAAATATTTTAACGTTTTAAATACTCATGAGGCTAATAGTACTTGCATCTTACGAAGAAATTAATAAACATTTTCATTTTAGCAGTAGATTTTAACTTCGCTGCAAATAATTTGTAAATGAATACAGTGAAACCTAATAAACCTATTATTATCGATACTAATGTCAACATACATTAACTCAAAGTTTCTTAAGTAGGCTGTAAAACGTTGAACGAGATAATGTTATTCAAAATAAAATCATGAAGCTATGTACCAAATATGGCGGATGACATAGTTTGAGATTTCATTTTTCAACCAAATAGGAAAATGAAATAAGCGAAGGAAAGCAGAGGAGGCATTTATTTAGCAAACACAGCAATATTGAGTCATATTAATGCCTCTCCAAATATAACACATGGATCATGCTGACTAGGAAAAATAAACGAAATGATCGGTCGAATAAATTTCTTACTATGCTCAAGGAATGAAGTTCTGGAAAATATACGTACTATCAACTTAATTTCCGCAGCGCAGAAGTAGTTTCGATTCCTATCTAAGAAAATAATTTAATGATAAGTAAATTGTTTCGTATAAATGTTAACGAACGAACAGTCAGAAGACAGAAAGAATTCAACTTGTTTATTCACAAAGCTGCTATCCATTGTTAAAACTATCGGAATATGTTTTAATTATACAGCAATAAAATTAAGAATATAATTTCACTAAGAATTCACGTTACACGGCTGAAATTTCACATTTAATTATTCGAAATTTCAGCTAGAAAAATTACTCTTTTCAAAGAGTCATGACGTAAAGCTAATACTTAACGAAGTGCATAATTATATTCATATACTGCATCCCAAAATTTTGCATTATGCAGAATCAGATAACAAGAAACATGTAAATTGAATGCTTATAAATCGAAAAAAGCTTGTTTCATCAGAAAGCATTTAGTATCATTTTATAGAAGATAACAGACTCCAAGTTTATTTTTCGCTTTTTCGTGTAGAAACAATTAAGCGCTTTTTACTTGTGTACAGCAATATGCAAAAATAAACTCTGTTATAATTGTATAGAATAATTTTGCAACATGGTATGATAAGCAATCACCCATAAGGCAGCTACTTACAATCATAGCACAGAATTTTGGGAGACTGTTTTTCTGTGCAATGACACCAAAGTATAGCTATAGCAAGATGGCCATCAAAAAGTCCAGATTTAAATTTATCCGTCTATTTTCCATGAGAAGGCATCAAGGAGAAAGTTTTTGTTCTTTCGTTTTTTTATAAGTTTGGACGATTAAAAATAACTCATTCCAAGAACTAATCTGACTATTGAACATGCTGAGAAGAATTGATTATCTCATTGATATTTGTTGTGTTACAAGAGGGGTCAGAGAATAAATTAATTTAGCTACGTAAACTTCTGGATTTACTCTTCTAACTATGTAACCATTTGAAATGTGCTATTATTTTGTAATACATTGAAAATGCATTTCTTTAAGGAAAGGGTGCACTATTTTTCTATAAAAACAATGTAAATATATCATCTGTAACTAGCTAAGTTAAGCTAAAGAATTAACGTAATGAATACACATATGGCCCAGAAAACTTTTTTATATTAATTTAGCCTTTTTAAATGACCATAAGATTTTAGAGGCAAAGACAGCAAGGACACAGAAAATAATGATGAAGGCATCGATGATCAAATTTGAGGCTAATACTTAACAAGAACAAAATAAGAACAGGAAAAACGCTGTCTTCGAAACATACGAGCCCTCCGGTCTTCCATCCCTTCATCATTCGTTGAACAAATATTTCATCGAAATCGAATGAAACGATTCATGAATCACCAAATCGAGTACGTCTGTAAGTTAGTTGTAGAGAGGGGGGAGGAACTGTCGAGCTGCGGTCACAAAAGGCATCGCAGAGTGGCGGAGGTGTGATTGTTAGGTAATAGAAAGTGCGAATTCAAGCTTCGGAACACTCACAACAACTCGCACTTTTCTTTTTATCTCTTCTTCCCACCCCCTTTTTATTATTCCTTCTGTCCTCCCGATCTTCAAAACCTTATTTTGCAGTTTTGGATCGTTCAGGAGCAATCAGATTTTTTTAGAACACCGCCGTTTCCCCCGTTTCCACTCTAGAAGACACTTGCCGTCGAAGGAGGAGGAAAAATCTAATCACGGGTAGGGGTCGGTCTGACCGTCTCGAGGGAGGATGCTGATTCTGAAGGTCTTCTCGATTCTCTCCCTTAGCAGCTCCATCGAAGCGAGAGAGGCTGGATGCAGGCAGAGAGGGGCCAGAGGAGGAAGAATGTTGTTCGCTATCGGTTGTGCCGGAAATAAGCTTGGAAAAGTTAACCTCCCATTGAGCCGGGAGAAATAACAGGAAAAGTATGAGAAAGCTTGCCATAAAATATAACTAAAATAACAGATGGTTGGAAAAAATAGGTGTGCGTAATATTTCATGATAATACAATATAGAGTTTTTCAACTTTGGTAATAAATAACCGACATTGATGAGTATTGGTAATTTCACGGCAAGTTGTTTAAAACTTCTTGAATTCTAAAAGCGATCTTGAAGAGTTTAATATAAACAGTGGTCGGACGCACACCTTTCAGTCATTTTTGGATGACTGTTTACCAGAATGAATCAAATAAAAAAGGATTATTCCAGCGAAAAATTCAAGATTAGAATAAATTTTGCATTAGTTACTAAAAAACTGCAATTTAGTGCAGATATTTCTAATTACACATTGCTTTCGATTATAGAGTCTATTTCTTGGTAAAAGAATGGATGTTTCTAATCGTTGATATTAATCGACACCAAAACAAGCCATCATAAGATATAAGTTGCTGTTGTAGTTGATGGTAAACTCATTGCTGACTTCACTTATAGTTTTCTCTAGTCGCTACTTGGAGGCTCTCGAGCTAACGCAAAACTTGTTTTCTCATAAAAGATCATGCAAAATTCAACGAGTTTCCCATATAAAACTTACTTGTATTCTCATCGAAAAAATAATTGGCACCATTTAGCACCTATGAGTTTTCCACAGCAGCGATGCTTTTTCTATTTGCTTTATTATACAACCATCCATTAGACAATCATCATCTAGACTTTTTCAGCAAGATTTAAGTGGTTGGTTATATGTTAAGGCAAAGTGCTCATATATAAAGGCTAACAAAGGAGGACTTTCTAAAAGAACTGGTTCATTGCAAGAGAGTCGATCAGTATTTTCGAATTAGGAGAATCATTGAACAATGCCAATGCTTAGCACCCTTTCTTCATCAAAAGAAATCTATTGCTTTCAAGAGCGGTCTTAGACAAGTAGCAAATCACCTTGTTATAAAAACGCCTAAACTCACTTCGTACTAGTATATTTCACCTGTGCTTTCAATCATACCGAAAAATCAATATGGAAGAAGAGCTGCAATCAATACGCTGCACAAGAGGGTCTTTCAAAGAGTGAAAATGCATTACAAAAAAAGCATAGTTTCTGTATTCTTTCTAGTTTCAAGACGACGAAAGTGCGATCTAATTTTTGAGAAAAATAAGTTTCGTACTCTAATATTAATTTGTTTTTATATAATTTTATCTGGTGGTAAAATATTGAGACACTTTGTGCATTACCGTTTCTTGAGAGTCATTTCAGCATTAAGAGTTTTTTGAGTCTCATTCTTGAAAGAACCTTTAAAGAAAGGATTTTGCACTAACATTATTAACAGTTAATAAAATATATGAGCCTTTCTAGTGTTAAATAACTGATGTAAGGTTTTTCTTTGTTTGCAGAACTTTTGTTGTAATAATACATAATAATTTAGCTTTCGTAAAAAAAGCTTATGAAATATTCAGAGAGATATTTGTTAATAACTAACAGGATGGTTAAGTTTTATTAACGAATAAATTAAAAAGAAAATATATTTGGTTATATTTTAATTTTTAAGGATCTTTGAACGAATTAATCAACACTAAAGCAGGAAATTCTTTATTTGATTCGAAATTCATTATATAATGAAATGATTCTATTTTCATCCCTACGGTTTATGACTGCAAACTTCTGTTCACAGACTGCAACATTAATATTTTAAATTGCCCAACTTGAAAACATTTTCAGTGCAAGTGTTTGTTGAAACTACAAGCAGATTCATATTGTTAAAATTTTGTATGTATGCAAATAGATTTAGTGAAATTATATGCAAATTGCAGTATCTCTCGTATAGTGTCACATGAAAGGCGTTTAGAATCGAAGCTTCGCCGGAAAAATAAGGTTAAGGGAGCAAGTCCATTTAAACATTGAAGTAAATGGCTATCTCATCAATTCGGCTAGACACTGCCAAGTTGGCAAGTTAGCGATGTTTTTAGCAGTCGATTTTATCGCCAAACTTAGGGACCATTTTGCAACACTTTGGTCCGATCCCTGTATAACTGTCCGATTCCTATATAACTATAACTGTATCCGGTCCTATGTAACTGCAACTGGGTATGCCTTCCAACAATTTCGAGCAAGCGAAAGTACTGGAAATTTCTCGTCGGCCGGGAGATAACTGTGTAAGATCGGGGAGAGCATCAATTTTCAGTTTAGTTCAGAGTTTAGCTCAGAGTATTGCGAACTTACGCATTTGAGGCACTTTTCTTTGTATTATTATAAACGTTCTTAGCAGTTTGAAGTGGTAGCTATTAATTGTGCTTTTTCTTACTTAGAAGAGCTCTACGAGTACTTTTGTGAGAAGAGTTCCAGAACTGTAAAGTGTTTTGAGGAAAATAAATTTCATAAAGCTATCATCTGTTTCTATGCGCATTCAATCCATTACGAACCTGTACGCGTGTCACTATATGATATTGCAGCGTGCGTACTGGTTCGTTGTGTATTGAAAGCACAAGTCGTTAAAAAGTTCACAAAAATTTATTCTTTCCACAAGAAATAAATCAAAATGCTAAAATATTTCTTCAGAGATATTAGTACAATATCAGAATATCTCAAACGTTAAACAGAATTCACTTTAAAACATAAAGTTAATCCAATCTCACAGTAAATTCACTACAATCAATCACAGCATTAAATAAACAAACAGCAGTTCGATTTAAACAGCTACAACTACAACTGAGATGAGGTGTTTCAATTCGGCTTTTATAAGCTTTTTAATTACGACTAGAACAATCTCGATTTTTCTCGATTTTACTGGATTACAAAAGCAGTTATAAGCTATTTATTTATTAAATATTAAATGCACGCGCTCTTGTATTTTTACTTTTCCGGCTCAGCTTTCTCTTACAATTCGTCACGCGCTGCGTTGCAGGGGAAAATAAAACAATTTTAATTACAATCATAAATAAATAGCCAAATAAATATGAAATCCGTAACAATATTATTATAAGACTCGAAAAAAACGCGTAATAAAATCCCAAACGAAGATTTTACAGATGCATGCGATGCAGTTATAATACGATTACTTGATTTCAAAAGTTTAAGATTTTATTAAACTAATTTCGATACAGATATTTTATGAGTGGTATAGACATAATAAGGAATTGTGGCATTCCCTCTTGCGTTCTATCAAAACGTAAACGAAGGTAAAACTTATTTTCCATGTCTTTTGCTCCGAGAAATCTAATGTCTCTATACGTGTTCGAAATCTTTCTTTTTTCTCTCTCGCAAGGGCGTTTTCGTGGTTTTCCCCATGTGTAACGTGTATACGAGCCAGTTTCCCTTAGAAAGTCCTCCACGAAGGCATCCCTCCCCTTAGGCAGATAGCCCTCGTGTGCTTTGCCATAATTGAATAACCTAACCTAACCTTCTCTCTCTTTTTTTTTTTAAATTACCGAAATCCTTTTATATGGACACTGCGGGAAAAAAAGACAGTTCTATATCACCCGTTTTACTAGGCCGATTGATGAAATTCAACTTGCGTTTTTTATGTCTCGAAACCGCGATTTAGCATATGCATTAGATTTATATATAAGAATGTTCTAATATAGGTATTTTGACACAAAATCGGACTTTATCTAAAATGACATGTCAATTGTTTTCAATATTTCGATTCTACGACTCAAAGTATGCCAAACAGCTAAGTTTTGTAAAAATCGCACGAGTAGTTTTTAAAAAATTAGCCCTCAAAGTTTTAGCTCCTCAATGTTAATTGAATTTGATATATATTTATTAATATATTTTTTTTAAATTAAACTTACTTGATTCCTTCTTCGAGAATTCGAATTTTGGGCTTAATCCAAATATATTTGGCACATTTTCTATGATTTATTTTTAAAATTTGTATTTTTGAATACGTTTTATAAATTTTCGAAAACTTTTTGTATTATAAACTATAAAGATCTTAACATCGCCTTAAAGTATATGTATTTCTAGACATACTTGCAAAAAATTAGAGTTTTTTGTTCAAAATTTCCTAAGATATATGTGAATTTACACACTGGCGTGTTTTGAAATTTGGCATATTCGTTACAAGCGATAATAATGCCAAATGTGGTTTACGCACTTTGTTAAAATTATTTCAAAGTAACGAACGTGACCTTTTTTCCGCTCGTATACAACACAACAATAACAACAACAACAAAAAAAAAAAAAGAAAGAAAAAATAATATATATACAAAAAAGAAAAGAAAAAAAAAATCTGAAATGTTTCAGATTTTAAATTACGTCCAAAGGGACGTTTATTTAACATTTTGTGTGTTACCTTTATTTGTTAAATACCATGTTCTTCGCACTTAAACCATAAAATTCAGTTCAACAGCAATATCGCAAAATAATTTTAAATTGAGCATATCTTTAGAAATTTCGGTACACGCTCTCACGCGCTGGAGATAAAAATGTTTTTCTGTACAACGTTGGTATTGCTGGCTTTGAAATCTTTGAGTTTGTTAATGAAAAATTCGTTAAAGTTTTAGAGAATATTGTTACGAATTTCACATTTATTTGGCTGTTTATTTAGAACTGTAATTAAAATTCCTTTTTATTTTCCCGTGCAACGCACGCAGACGATTTTTGAAGAGAAAGCTACGTCAAAAAAAAAAAAATAAAATAATAATAATAACATGCATACATTTATGCAGATTTTTCATTTTTTAAACTTTAATGCAGAGCCATAACATTTAGTGACAACAATTTGAAAAGTGCATCGGGCATTCAGAGTGAATCAACGCAAAATCGCAAAACGAAAGTAATAGTCCTTCGGGACTAAATCCCTTTGGACTAAAAAGGAAAAAAAAAGGGGGGGAATAGGTTGCTATAAATTAAGAAGTTCGTCGGCGCAAACTGGGTAAAAAAAAAGCGCTAACATAAATTTTTAAATTTCTCCCTAAATTTCGCACCGAATTTTAAAAAATTTAACATTTACGTAGAATCGAAATATGGAAAAACATTGGCATGTCATTTTAGAAAAGTCCGATTTTGGGTCAAAATACCTATATTAAAACAATGCTATATATAAATATAATATACATCCTTAGTTGCGTTTTCGAGACACGAAAAACGCAATTTGAATTGCGTCAATCGGCCCAATAGAACGGAAGATATAGAGTTGTCGCATTTTTTTTGTCGTAGTGAACATAAATTGCTTCTAAAAACAGTAAAACATACTTTCTGATAAGGAGAAATTTACTACAGAATTCTATGAAATCACAGCCTCTTTTATTATGCAAAAAAATAAACAAAAATGTTATAAATTATTCATTTTTTATGAAGATATTTATTCATAGTACAACTGTATATTATTTTTTTTGCCTGTATGTATATGGGTGTGCACGCGCGCGGTTTGTGGTTATGTATGATAACATAAAAAATAAATTGTACGTAATTCCTCCAAAGATCGAAACGATAAAACCTAGCTTGGCTCAGTTTATGGCTCGCGACAACTGAATAGGATGGCTACTTAGGTTTTAATGATTTTCACCATGACTACGAACTAATTTGTTTAGAAAAATCTTCATTTCACAGAACAAACGAAAAAAAAAAAGCTACCAAATATGTTTAAGATGAAATAATGTTAGATTTTAATTATATGCACAGCAAATAACATTAAAAATTCAAAATAATGTTTCAAAGGATGTAAAACTATTAAACGATTACTCAAATTTTTGAATGT
Organism: Stegodyphus mimosarum; assembly: GCA_000611955.2. NCBI lineage: Eukaryota > Metazoa > Arthropoda > Arachnida > Araneae > Eresidae > Stegodyphus > Stegodyphus mimosarum. The sequence continues at coordinate 365,356 of KK114464.1, forward strand.
CTTATCATTGTTCATGGTTCTCGAAGAATAATAAGACATTCATTTGATTCTTGGAGAGACAAACACATGTCACATACAACATCCCATAAATCTTATTTAAAATGAATCTTCACCTTCATAATTATCAGACTGCGTAATCGATAATTTAATGACAATATTCAATCCAAAACATGGTGCGTCATTTGCAACAGCCTGCTACATTTTGCAGCAAAACATGGACGATGTTCATACCTCCTGCACAGCAAAGATAATTTGAGAAGTAAATGTTTGTCTCAGATACAACAGCGAAACAGAAAACAACACTTTGGCATAGCACTCGCAGAATACTAATTACAAGAGAGCATGTTGTCTCTCGAATGCATTTTTGCTGAGTGCTAGTGAAATTCGCACCGGCGCGGAGCTCTGCCTTTCCACCTAATGGCTTTCATGCTTTTGACAAATGGGTTTTGAGAGGATTTCTGTCAGGTGAGAACAATTCGAATGCATCTGTCTGCAAGTATATATGAGCAAGTACACTACTACTCTAACAAGAAATGAATTCTGGTATCAATTTAACATGTACCAGAGCGAAAGGATATTCGTGTTCTCAGTTTGAAAGTTCTTGGAAATTTTCAGACGCATTCTTGCATCGTTATTTGAAATAGTAAAGCTCAATAACTTCCGGAATCGAATTTTAAGTCTTCGTCCTGCGGATAACTTTGTCCCACTTCACTTCTCCCTTATTCCATTTTAATCTGTTACTGTCTCAGCATCTCATAGTTAAAAATCTTATATGTTATATTAGAAATGCTCTTTTTTGAATATGAAGTTTACTTACTATCATACGAATAGACTACTCTTGTGTTTTGTTTCATATCTTTTTAACCTGAGCTCTTTCACAGTGGACTTATAAAATGCACAGGAGCCACACATTTTTAATCAATTACAATTTTAAAAATAGAGATCCGACAACAACTTTCTATTATATTATCATCTGTTTGAACTAAATTTCCTTATTCAGAAATTTGGTAATTAAGAAACTAAGAATTAACATAAAAATGTGGTAACTGAGAAAATAAGAATTGCTACACACAAATAAGAATTTAGTAATCACAAGGGAAATACCTTAACTGCAAGCAATTCGTGAAACTGACCTTTGTATTGCTGCGTTAATCGTTCAACATCAAGGAAATAAACCTTGAAAGATTCGTCACGTTTTTTAGCATAGTCATGTTTATCAAATGGCACAATGGAAGCGAAGAGAAATAATAGCTTTATATGATTTATTGACGTTTAACAAGTTTAGTTATTGGCTTTTATTTGAGAATCGTGTTCTGTATATTTTCAGTAATGTTTACCCTACCGGCCTTTAAAAAATGTTGAAAACGAAATATTCATATATTTTTGGGCATATCAGAATGAATAAAACTTGATACCTATAATTTCAAGAAATCAAACGATTAAAAAATTTTAGAAATAAGCAAAGTTTGAAGTAGAGAAAAAAAAATTCAAACAAAATGCAGAGAATCTGACGAATTTTAAAGATCGAATATACAAATATAATTATGCTAATAAAACTGGGATAAAAAATGTGACTAAAATTAGATATTATTAAGGTTATCAGTTTGACTAATTACACTGGTAATTAAATATCGAAAGGCATGTAAGTTTTATCCTAAGTTTATAACAGTTATTTTTAAATTAAAGCTCCTTTCCTATCTATGCTAATTTCAGCTTACAAATTCCTTACCAGAATGTGTTTTTAGAATCACGCTAAATGCAAATGAGTAGTAGATTGTATTTAAGTCGAAGTTTCACTGACTTCGACACAGAGAACCAGAGTTTCTGACTAGCACGCCCCGTCTCTAAGCTGTTACTTCACTCGGCCGTACTACGGTGTCCTTGATAGTTCGATATTTAAGGGCCAACTAGTTAGCCTTACGTTAGCTTCGGCTAAATCTCTTTAGTTAGTTATTACTTAAGTTCTTATTTCTTACATTTTAAGCTCAAGTGGAGGCTTTGTTGTAAGTCCTGAGAATGGGACCGCCTGTATACTTTTAGTTTGAGCAATAAATGGTAATTAACCCTTCTTGAGTGTTACGTTTCTATCTCTGGACTTAAGCGATTATTCGCTTAGCATTTCACTAGGTTCCTCCGCACTTATTGATAGATAAAACGGAGGGACACTACAACCAAATCTAGAGAAAAACTCAATGTCACAGCAGAATGTATATATTATACTCTTTTACGACTGAAATATAATCATTTCAGGCTCAGTTAACAAATCCGCAGTTTTATACCTCATATTAATTGCTTTCAAATGAAACAGAGTTGCTCTAGAAATTCGATCCAACATAGAAGAATATTCGAGGTAGCAAAAATTTTCCCAATTAGCAATTATTAGACAAAGGAAAAATGTTTTTCTGCTTAGGAAACAGAAAAATGTTGATATCGTTGCGTTCTACAGGTTTCGTGGATTTGGAGTGATTGACGAACTCGTTGAAGAATGAAAACGCAATTTATTCGTCAGTATTATACAGGAGAGTTCTAAAGACACGTTTACAGTCGCCGAAAGACACGCTGAAAATGATGATAAACACGCTGAAATGATCAGCGTGTTTAAATGATCAGCGATGAATAAACACGCTGAAATGATCAGCGACATAGCCTTTAGGCTACAATGGTGAAGATAGCTTCACGAAAAAGCACTAAGTACAGCTCCCGACTCCGTTCGGTCGCTCTCAAGCTAATCTCTGAACTCAAAACAATACTCCTGAACTGAACGATACTCTTCACGATAAACTGCTACTCCGCATATAGGTCTTCGAGAACATTCTCGGGAAGACCGGTAAGAATGCGTTCTAGAATGTTCTCGCTCCGTCTATGGCATATCGCCAATTTTTTCGTCAAATAGTCGATTTCGCGCCATATCTGACAAACCTGCCTTTCCTTCCATTTTCTGGTAACCCTAAACCCGCTCTGCGGGAAAGCTAGCTTACCGCAATAGGCATTTCGCAACAATAAGAATGGCAATTCAAGATAAAAGAATTTCAGATATCGAGAGTTTATATAAGATAACAGGAATTAGACATCACTAAAGCCAGTTAAGCCAGTTCGAAGTTTTACCCAAGCTTTCTTTTGGGCCCTATTTCCCTGCTTTTAATATTAGTTTAAACAAGATTATTAGAGCTTACATGATGACAATGGAACCCTCTATGTAAGTCAACCTTGATCCAAGACATAAAACTGGTAAACAAAGCAATTCTCGCTATTCATACGCAGTCAATTTTTGTCCTCTTATACTATTAAATGACCTCCAGATAACTTGATTCTCTATAATACTCCGTAGCTGATCCTCTTTGTGACACGCATATTTGATTTTACCAAATATACCAGCCAAAAGAACAACTTATATAAAAATTATTTACTATATAAGCGTACATAGTTTGTAGAGCAATTAGTTTTTTTAATGCTGAAGACGTGAAAAATGAGCAATGCCCTCGCCGGGACTTGAACCTGGACCTCTCGACAACGCGCCGAGAGTGCTACCGTTACATCACGAAGGCATGCTGGAAGGAGGGCGAAAATACTTTATACGTTAAAGAGAGTACTAATAAATCAATAGTATATGACTTAATATACATATATGGATAATACAGAAATTTCATCAAAAATTTCTATTCAAATCTAACATCAATTCATTCTTAAGCGAGGAGTTAGAAAAATATTGCTTTTTAATCGTAGTACAGTTTCAGAGACTGATGGAAAATACCGAAATACAATCAGTCTTGTAACTTATTTCTGATACTGTGAAATTTTAATATTGCAGTGGGATTTACGTGATAAAACAGGTGGCGAAAAAATTCCTTCTTTACCATAAAGATTTTAGTAAGCAGGCAATTCTAGTGGTCTGCAAGACTGAATGAATGTGCTTAAAGTTGAATTTTCTGAAATGTTTTCTCTGATTTGTTGACTTTGCTATAAGGACATCACTAAAATGTTAATATACTACTGCAGACATTATAGTCAACTTTACAAGAAAAATGCTTCAGAAATTGAGAAGATTTTGGATAGTTTTGAGAACATATTTTTACTTTTCTTTTTTATATTGAGGACATGTATTATTCGAGTATGCGAGTACATTTACGTAGCGACATCCCTGTAAAAGAAACGGGTACTGTTCAAAAGTTTTCTGGATTACCTATTGACAAGAAGATCCCATTTCTTGCTTTTATATTGTAGTTTGTTTCGATAAACAGAACAGCAAGACACTAAGCTCTCAAAGCAGACTTTTATAATCACAACAGACGTTGTTTACGTAACAAAATAAGAGTGAATTTTAAAAGAAGTTTTAAAATATTTAAGCTGGATTTTACTACGATACGACGTTAAAACATTCAAATCGTTTGGAACAAATGGAATTTTTGTATTTTTTGGCTGAAGCTGTACGCAAAGGCTTATAATTCTGTGAAATGAACTCGTAGAGCAAAGACAAACAGGAATATCTGCTCAGTATTTATCAATTAATGAATTTTCCGAATGCATATGTGGTTCTCACCTCTCGACGTGCTCTGGGGGTTCCGAAGAAACAGCTCGCGTCAACACCGCAAGCATGCCGGGGCAATTTAAGTGTTTGTACAGCGGGTGGAAACCGTCTGAGTCACCAGGCAAATATTATTCCTCTTTCCGGAGCATTTCCCTTCAATACCTACAAGCACAAATAGCTAAGCTGATTCCATGGCTTCGCTTCATTCCCTGTTAGCGAAAAGCCGTAACCTCAGGCTGCGAAATTCCCAGTGGGAATTTTCATGGAATACTTCCCCACTCCCAAAGCGTGATCTTTTCCACTTGACAATTGGGCACAAGGGCTCTCTTTTTTCACAAGCCCAACAGCCTCCACTAACTCTGGATTGAGGAAAGCACGAGCGAAATGTAATCGAGCTTCACAAACAAGAGGTTCAGTTACATTGGATCATATCAAAGGAATCATACGATTTCAAGAAAGTACAGTTTTTTCTTTTCATAGATTCAGACAAAATTAAATTTCTCAAAGCTATTAGTATTCCGTATAACTTTGAGCTTCAAGCGTGAAAATAACATACAGAGAATTGGAATAATACACCAATATGAAATAAAACATGATACTGATTTTTCTTCTTTGGAGTGCATAAATTTAAATATCTCTGAGATCGATGTTCAAAGATACTTTCACAGATGAAATTTACGGTATATCTGTCCAGTACGAAGCAATTATAAATGTTTCAATAATTGTCTAAAAATACAATCATTATTCGCCTTACTATTGCAAATGAACCTCTTGTTTACAGCAGAATAAATTTGTAGCATTAATACTGACATACGTATGCTAAGCTGCATTTAGTACTGCAATTTTTCACCTCTGAATGTTAAGTTATTTTAAGCAATCATCAAAAAAGTTAGGAGCGAGACATTCGATAATTACATTCAATAACAGGCATTCAAAAATTATTGAACAGACATTTAATAATGACATTTTTCACATCACAATCTTTTATAACAAATTTTCGCAATAAATTCGGAAATTTACATATTCGTAAAAGAACTATTTACATGCACTAACGGAAAGATTTTTTTTTATTTTTTTGGTGAAGGAAGTGCTATGCTCAGTGCGTCATTACAAGCACGAAATTTGAGTAATAAATAATAAATTCCTTTCGAACAAACGTATTACTACAATATATAACTTTTGCTCAACAATTTTAGTTCCCCCCCACATTGTATAGAAATGCGTTAAGTTTATAACAGAAAATATGCGAAGCACATATACGTAAAAGAAAATACTATAAAAGAACGCTATAGGCTTTTAACTTAAATAATACATTTGAAAAGTTAAATCTTTATCTTATGAAGCTATAAAGTGAACAAAGATCCATAAAAATTAGAATAGAAGAGAAACACGCCAATGTGACACTCAAAATCGCTGAAACAACCTTGCATTTGGCATACATTTACTAAAACACTCAATCGATTTCGAGGGCAGCTACAAGTCCCTCCTCATCAGGAGAACAAAATATCTAGAAAGGGAAAGCAACCTCAGTTCTTGCTTCTAATATGTTAATAGAATTAACATAATTCTTCATTACTATTTTTGCCGATAGATGGCGTTGCCTCCTCGCGCGCGGTTCTACCCGAGGATATAAAAAAGCCGTTACTGAGGTTGCTTTCCCTTTCTAGATATTTTGTTCTCCTGATGAGGAGGGATCTGTAGCTGCCCTCGAAATCGATTGAGTGTTTTAGTAAATGTACGCCAAATACAAGGTTGTTTTAGCGATTTTGATCCATTAAAAATATTTAGCTATACTGTTTAAAGTAAGGACATCGGTGCGCTCTCGTTATTTCTAATGAACACTGTTAATAAGCAAAATTCAAGTCTTAAGTAAAATTAGGAGCCCTATTCTAGGAATCATACGACCAACAGAAGGAAAACAAGGGTTGAGTTTGGAAATCGATTCCTTCGTTGTGATTGAGATATACATAAAGAGGGTTTTTCTCTCTAGTATTTCTTTATATCAAGATATGTATATAGTATACAACATAGCCCTACTTCAGGAAAACTTGCCAGCAGGGAAGCAGTAAGCAAGTTTTGACCTCTCTCTGCTCCTTCTTAAGGAAATATTTTCTATGTTCTTAAGGAAAAAGAAGAATATAGTATCAGTATTAATTAAATAACAGTGTATGGTACTATGTCCAAATCAACACAACAAGAAAGCTACTATAAAATTTGCAAATGGGTATACTTCATAGAATAATATTTCTTACCCACAGTTTTTGAATCCATTTAACCGTAAACACTGGGAGATCCGAGTCAATATTTCAATGTTTCGATGTTCACCCATCTGACGCGCCATATATCATAAAAATCTATTACACAAACTCAAATATATCCGATTTCAGGCCATCCATCACAATTATAACAGTTTTTTTTCACGTGCATCTACTTTATCATTCGATGCCCAGAGCAAACTTAGCGGAACCATTCCCTCTCCCATCTCTTCTCACCACAGAGAGCTCGATAAGTTGTAGGGTCATTCAATAGGTCCTGCTAGTGGGTGGGATTTTGGAATTTTCCGTCTTGTCAAATATTATGTCCTCAGAAGTTACCCGGGCTGACAGAAGTTGAGAACATCTCTTAATTGGTAGAAACTTGATATACTTGCAAAAGCTTCTAATTATCTTCATGTAACTGGTTGGAAGTGAAGGATGATTTGTGGAAACTAGAGATGCAGTACTCGTGGAGTGAACCAGAGTAAGCATTTTAAGGAATTCGTGCAGCAGATTTACTGTCAAGTTTTTTTTTAACCTGCTTAATTGAAGAGATTTCGCTTTCACAGAGCAATTCGAAAAATTGATCAACAAATGCTTTATGTAGTGTTTGAAAGAAAGTATGACCTTTTTTACCCAAATTGCAGGCAGGTTAAAGCAGTTTTGCAGGATATTTTAATTGTTGGAAAGTTGTACAATAAGAAAATTAAATCAGTCAGCTAGTCAATTAGACTTTCTCTTTCAGAAAGTCATAGACTTCAGATTTTAACACCAGCAACTGATTTCTCAATAAATAAACTATACATATCTATGAAAGCTATAAAATTATTACTTATTTCTTTTTATTTTGCATCTGTTTCAAATTCCTTCAAACACGGAAAACATATATTTCAAAGTACATATTTCCTGTAAAACAAACGTATGTCTTAAAAGATTTACTTTGATTAGGAAACGTATCACTAAGTCACTCACTTAAGCATGGAAGATACTAAAGGCTAGAAACGCCTAAGAATTTGGCGTTTTGAAGAAAAAGCTACATCTTGTTGTGATGGTGCAATGAAATTATTTTAATTTCTCTTGGAAGAATAAATTTTATATAAAGATATAATTTTTTCTTAGCACAAAATGGGAGAATAAAGAACATTTTCTTCTTACCTTTACAAAGAAAACTTAAATAGTACTATTTTCACGTTTACCGAAAAACAGAATTATTGGGAAAAAATTATTTTCAGAAAATGTGTAAGTTTTGAAGTGAAAAACAAGCCTCAATAAGGGAAAAAAAATCTGAGTTAATTCGAAGAATCCAATATATTTACTCGGAATTCGATATTAAGTATTCTGGAAATAGCACGTGCGTCAATAACGTTAAGATCAAGTTTATGGATATGGTTTTGAATAACAAGAAAAACGTCTATTCATTTTTATAGTCTTCTATACGATATTAAAAAAATATTTCCAAACGATTCTCCTGACTCATTAAAAAATAATGAATGTAATGCTTAAATTCAGAATGGATTTCCATGGAAAGAATTTCTATCGTACACAGAGACGACATAAAAGCACTGTACATATAGCTTGTAATGAATGTTAAAATTATTAAGAATAATTTAAATTTCATCTGAGTTATTTTAGAGAAAACAAATTGACCTAATTCTTTATAATAACGAACAAATAAAACTATATTTTCAAAAAGATTAGATTTATCAATAAATTGACATTTAAAAATCTTTGCTTTAAAACAAAATGATGTTTGAGAATTAGAAGTCTGGTGTTAAAAGGTTTTTTAAAAAAATTAAATATACATGGTTTGGTTTGTGTGATTATGGAAAGCGTCGAGGGCTACCTGCATAAAAGGAGGGATGCCTTCGTGGAGGACTTTCTCAGGGTATACACGTTACACATGGGGAAAACCACGAAAACGCTCATGCAATCGGCCCGTTCGCGGGATTTGAAACTCAGACCGAACCACCGGTGTTCCACAACTTTACCGTTCGGCCGCTGGTGGGCTAAGTACATGTGTGCAATAACAATTTTGAACTGAGAAAAAAAAATTCAAATTGTGCTTTAAGATAAAAATTAACTAATTTTGTATACATTTAAAATTTTAACGTTATCAACTTACCGCAGACTTCATCTATCATACAATGCAAATTCGCTGAAAAGTACTGAAGTTCATTTTCACTACGCGAATTTTTAATTACACGCTTATTGACATATATATATATAATATAAAATAGGTAACTCAAAATTATAACTTAATTTAATAATAGCTCATCCTTCTTCATTTTAATTTGAGTATCTCTTATTTCTGTTCTAATCTAGAACTTGTTTATATTGAATTTTCCTGAATTGAGTCTTTTCTAAATTAATCCACATCATGCCATCTTATGCAAGCGTAGCAATGCGGGTCTTATATAATATTTCACCCGACCGCAGAGAAATCTCTACCACCTTCCATTTCTCGAAATTACCGGAAGGCATATATGGTTAAAGTTGCATCTAAGGGCCGGATACGGCCACAGTTACATATAGGAATCTATTACAGTTATACAGTTACAGTACCAGTTACAATTATACATGGACTGGACCAAAATATCTCCAGATCTTAGTTAAGTTTGGTCACTTTCAGCGATTTCTCAAATGGTTTCTGTGAAAAATTACTTTTTTCTCTAAAGCTTCCATTCAGTTGAGTGTAAAAATCACTATTTTTGTGTTTCAGATATTGCGAAATTTTTTCATATAGAAAACAAATTAAATAAAAATTTGGCATGCGTTAAAAGAAAGTTACTATTAAATTTCAAATTATATCCTATCATGCTTAAAAAAGTTCTGAATTAAAAGGACCTGCTAATGTTATTCAGATATTTCCAATTGTATTACACACACACAAAAAAAAAAGAATTTTTGATTAAAAAAATTAAGCTATAATCTGAGATGATTGATTGATTATGAATTTGTAGTATTGTTATTCTAATTCTTCCTTTCTAGATAAATTTTAGAAAAATCTTCTTAGCATAATTATTTTAATTTATTTAAAATTAAGATTATACGTCAATATTCCAAACGCATAGTAATGTTGTTGTAATAAATTTCACGCTAATTTGTTTTTATCTAACTACAAATTTCTGCAAACATTTACATGATTACTTTAATTACAAAAATAATTTTAGTAAACTTTAACATACTTTAGGTCTGAAGAATCGTTCATGAAAGATATTTCTAATGCTAACATATGTGTTTAGTGATACCTTTTATTTTCTTTGCTAGCTCTTGAATTTATTACTGTTATTCAAGTAATTAGCCAGCTTATTAGGCATGCTTTACTTCGTCCTAACGAGTAAAGAATATCTAACAATTTCTCTCTTGCCTACTATTGGCTTCGGAAAGTAAAATTGTAACTTTCCAAAGGAAGATGGCTTCCTCGGAAAGTGTGAAGACCTCCTGCAGCGTTCGTTCTAAGGGAAAACTTTTGCTTTATGCTGTCGTTAAATTCCCCGGCAGGAAAGGAGGAAGAAATTTTGATTCGCGCAGTTGGAGTACACCCAGAATAACAACAGATTATTAAAACATGCTTTTTTGCCTGAATATAGCCATTTGGATATTCTTGGTACAGTAATGTATATAAGCTATTTGATGTTCCACAAACTTAATTTATTCATTTTACAAATCATCGTTATAGTTTCTGCTTACATTTTACAGAAAATATTTTTCGCTGATGGACCCACTATCTAACCCTTGTATGTTTGTAGAAAGAAATGCTAGTACACAGTTTCAGAATTAATTCGTAAAATTGAGTCTATTCATCTAAAACACACTTAACACAAGAATTTAAAAGAATTTTAACGCTTCCCACTGCTTAAAGTCTTATTTTCACAGAAGTCTCTTACGATCATTAAGCCGTTTTTACATTAAATAAAAAGTCATTTAGAAAATGCTAACGGGGAAAAAAAACCAGAAAAAAAACAAAAGGTAAGAAAGAAATAGAAGCATATATCACCCCACTTGGCGTAAAAGGGCAAAAACAAACACCAAAGAAAGGGAGAAAAAAATCAGTGTAACACTATACGTATTACGAAAACGAATCATTTGTTCTTACAAAAGAATTTTCACCCCCTACACCGCCTTTCCTTCCGACCTTAAAAATGTATACATCATTGAAAGGAATCTCGACGTCGTTTACTTTTTTTTACATATGTAAAATGCAAGTTTTCGACCTTACTTTGGAGCTAAAAAAGTCCTTGGAAGGTATTAAATTAACTTAGTTCTAATTAACAATTAGGGCAGTAATTAGAAAAAAAAATTTACAAAGGTGCAGTGAGGAGGAAAAAATATTCTTTTTACACTCTGCTTTCTGCAAACCCAAAAAAAGTTAAATTCCAATCAATGGAATTTTCATTAAAGGTACCAATTTTTAATTGAAATGAATGAGAGGGCTAATACTTTTTCATTGGAGGAAGAAGGTTTATTTATAAACCTTATTTCTCAAGAATGTGTTCCCATGCGCTAGAATATTTACAAATTTAATGGAGCAACGAGGAAGATCTTGTGCAATTTATTAATTAGTTTTCATAGGTAAAAAAACTACATTTTTAAGCAGATGATTTAGCTTTATAATGGATAAAGCTCAGGAAAAAAATTATAAATGCTAAGGGAAGCTAAAATTACAAAGCTACTGAACTACAAGAAGTTCAAGAGCAGTTAAAGTTGAAATATCATATTTTCTTGTGTATAGGCCGCACTTTTTTCAGTAAAAAGCAAACGAAAATTAGGGATGAGGCTTACACACGCGAATAATTATATTTTACTATAAAGTTATTACACTGAAATTAACTTAAATTGAGAACTTTTTTTAAAATAGAGGTAAAAGTTAAGGGTGTGGCTTACAGAATGATGCAAGAAATACGATATGTTGTTATTTTCAAGTGAATGAGTTTAAATCTTTGTAGCGCATACTAAAATATCTAAACATGTAGAGTTCGAAGACAAAAAAAATCTGTGTACGATAAAAAGTAGTAGATAGTAAGTCTTCGAATATAAGATAGTAAGTTAATTTTACAATAAAGTTTAGAAAGGAAAAGATATCAAAATCTTTTTCTTTTCAAAATTTTTTGCAATGTCTGTTTGACACTTGAATGCATTCAAATTTTGTGAAAGTTTATCTACAGCATAAAATTTTTGCTTCCCACTCTTTGTCGAAATTTATGTAGGTTGCTTCAGAAGGAATGCATAGCCGAATCCCATCTTCCATGAAAGTTGATGGATCCTGCCTAACCCGGTGAAAGTTTCAAGGAACAGATTTTATTTCGTTCTTTATTTAGTTAGACAATCAATTTTTCATATCGCATTGCTATTATTTATCTTACCCTCCACCAGCAGCCGATCGGTAATATTTCTGAACACTGGTAGTTCGACCCGGGTTCAAACAGAACACCTAAATTTGAAAATACTCCATTGCCTGCTGTTACGCAGAAGGCCAAATTTTAACCATTTTTTCAAAATGTGAGGGCGAAACTGAAAAAAAGCAGTTACCTAGTATCTTTTTTTTTACAAAAACTAAACTGACTTATCGAAGATTAATAGGATTTACGTACGATCAAGGCGAAGACTTTATGACTGTGTTGTAAAGTCACGATTATCCATTATTGGCGCTAAATGATAGGTGCTTGGCGACAGTTTTTGCATATGGAAAACAGTCGATAGGAAAGTGTTTAAGTAGCGACATGCCATGGTTGAGAAAGAAAGAAGAATGATTTTAGAAATGGAAATTTTGTGCTTGAATCTTTGGCCTTTTAAAAGGAAGCTAGAAAAGGACTTAAATTTTTATGCAGTTCTAATCAAGAAAATGCTTGCATAACTGAATTAGTAAAACAAAGAATACCTTGTGCGATCAAAATAAACTGACAAATTAAAAATATAAGAGTCACAGACCATCATTGCTCAAGAAAGTTTTGTATGATAAATTCTCGAAAGCCAAATTTCTAAAATATTTCTTTTACATTAAAAAAATAGTATTATAGAAGCACACATTTCAAACTCCCATTCATAGAAATACTAAAATCCGAAATTTACATCAAACGAAATTCAGAATTTATGTTCCCATTTTTTTCATCGGACAGAAAAATTATTATTTTGACGAATTTTTTTTTCATTGCCGATTTTATGTAGCGTTGAAACCATTTCTCCCTCCTAAAATATCTTCCGCAAGATAAAACCATTAACCTATACATTTGAACCACACATCTGAATGTCAACTCAAAGACATGCCAAGTTAAAAGTAAATATTTATTTATCGGCACCTGGTGGGTAAGAAACTAAAACGCTAACATTACTAAAACGAATGTCTCATCCTTAGAAAACATTTCAAGATAAAGTTATTTGGTCTGGGTGCTATGATCAAAATTACGAGTTAGATCTTCTCGTAGTTACAAGAAGATCCTAAACCCTACTGCACCTGGTCGGTTACGCTGTCTCTAAAATTTCTAAAAGACTTAGCACGGCACAATGGTTTAGTAAATTCAGCTGTTCACATACATAGCAGTAAAGCTCAATGAGACACAGCAACGACGTGGCGAAAGCTCAAACAGTCATGCAGTTAAGATTAATCTCCTGTTTTCAAACGGTGCCGCATACCATTAAATTTGCATAACTTTCTGGTCTGAGAGAATATTGTAACAGAGCCAAGACGGATTCGTTAGGATTAGAGTTTAATTCAGATCTAACTCTTCGTAAAATTTAAGAGTAAATGTCACTCTTGTGTATATAAATTGCTGTATGATAAATATGTAAAATGTAACTGCTTAATAAGATCTAGCGATTGGCTACTGACTTTTGAATATTGTTTGCACACGATGACAAATTAGCGAATTAAACAGAATACGAATATTTAATTTTGGGAAATTATTCAAGGGTTATCTACTTTCAGAAAGATGCTTTGTGGAGGAATTTTCCCTTCGATAGTGCTTTATAGTACTTAAGTAATGGGGAAATCATGAAACATTCTAAGCGGATGATCCCTTTTGCAAATTCGAACGTCTCAAGAAATCGGATACGCGATAATTACAGAGTGTAGTGATTTTACTCACTAAAGATCTTGATCGCTGATTGACTGAAGTTGATCTTCGTCCGAGTCCATTCTATTTATATGTTCAGAAATGTCTAGTTTTATGCGCTTAAGCCATTAACTGTCTTTCCCAAATTTCTGAATTTGGAGGACAGTCGTTTCTCTGCCAGGAAATCTGCACTTTCATTTCCCTGCACTTCACAACGTTTTGGCACTCACTGCAGTGCTACTGATGTTAAGAGTATTCGAAAGGCATAGGAACTCATAAATGGTTTCCTTCTAATTTGATTAGAATTTATAGTTTAATAACATTACATCCGTAAATAACAATCACATTACTGAATAGAATTACAACATCGGAAACACTCTTAAAAACATGTGAGCGCTGTAGAACTCAAATATTGTTTGAAAGACAGTTACAAAATCCTCTCGTAAATTATACGTAAATAATGATATAAAAACACATATTACAGATAAATGACTCCTTCGAGTGAAGTTTGGCGATGGTGAACTTCAAATACTAAGCAGCAGCTGCTACTATCAAATATCGTCCAACAAAATGATAAAACTTTCCTTTCAACAGAACGCAATTTTGTTAAGTTTTAACTTCGTTTCCGCTTTTAAAATTTTTTAAAGTTAAATTTCATGGTGTAAGTTCTAAAAAAAGGCGACGTTTACTGAGGTTTTGTTATTTTTTAAAGCCGATTTTGTAGGTTTTCTTTTCCAGCTTTTCAAACGGATTTCCTTTTCACGGGTGCGGATTAGTGGATTGTGCGGTGACAGAGTGTAAGGAAATAGTTCTTGCGTAAAGGTACCAGCACGACATCTGTTTTTCATTCAAAATGAACTCCGCTGAAATTTGGATATCATCGACTAAAACATGTTATTGATTCAATAAGTATAAAAAATCTACATAGATAAGGGAAATGTCACAATTTGTATCTTCGAGGGAAAAAATTTAAAATGTAATTCAGTATTTCTGTCTGAGATGAGCAAATATACCTGTCAAATGAGCCTCAAAATCAAAACGAAAGTTTTACAAGTCACTTAAAGAATAAGTCGCTAGCAACTTTAATGGTTATTCAAAAATGAAACAATAATCTTCCATTAAACATAATTATTCTAAAAGGAGCTAGGAAAAAGTCCCAAAGCATTCGCAAATACAATATCAAGGAAGAAGGGAGCAAATTATTTTAAAAAACGAAATAATTATCAATCCAAAAATGAGTACAAAATATAATAGTTATACGGAAAATAAATATATAATTAAATTCATCAAAACTGCTCCATAAACAAAATTTCAACTTCTGGCTTTTAAAATTATATTATGTGAAGAGATTAGAACATTGCACAGCCACGGAGAACGAGCATTAGTATTATAAAAGGATAGCAATATTTATCAACACGAATTATCTTCGATTTTGATGTTTTTGACGAATTTACAGTGCTGAATTTGGAAATAAAAAAATCTTATATTACGTCCAAAGAGCGTTCTTTTAATTTACAGACGCATACACGTTTCAAGAGCGTTTGGGTTAAGCCACATTGAGCTAAAAATATTTAAAAACATATCTTTAGAATTTCCGATAGCAATCTCGTGCACTGGAGATAAAAATATTTTATTCCCTACAGTGTTGCCACTTTTCGCTTTGAAATTGTTGAGTTTTTTTAATAAAGAATTCGTTAAAGTTTTACAAAATATGAAATAGACAATAAGACAAATTACAAATTCGGGCTTCCATGTGCCCATGTTGGATACAGTTGTTTTTTCACAATGCAAGAAACATAACATGTATACATGTACTATTTATGTAGACTCTTCATTATTTAGTTTCTTTAAATACAATACAGGGTGATAACATTTAAGGGTAACAATCGGAAAAGTGATTCGGACATTTAAAGTGATTCGACGTAAAATCCCGTTTCTGGACTAATCGCCCATTTGGGCTAAAAATTCTCTGATAACTTTAAAACATTTTTTCGAAAAAAAAAAAAAAGCATTCACAAAATAGAACAGCGAATTTTTTTACAGACATACATCATTTGGCGAATAAAAATATGAAATTTAGCGAATGCGTCTCCAGCTCGCAAGTTAAAATACGAGGCAGGAAAAAGGAGCTGAAGAAGAGGCAGACGTATAAAATCGTCAATAAATATACTTAGCCTGAGGATATACGTCGAAAGCTTAATAAAAGGAATATAATATTCAAAGTGTAATATCCGTAGTACTTTTTTAAAACGTGATACAGTAAAAATTTTCTGAATACAGTGTGGAGTGAAATGTGAAATGCGAACTCGGAAACACACTAAGTACGAAGAACATGGGAAAAAGATCGTTTCAAGCATGTGTATTTCCAAGAAACAGTGTTTGGTATTTACAGGAACTGTTCCAAGTAACAACCAGCAACTGCGATACATGCATCACAGCGACGACGAATCTCATTTACAAGACACAAATTAACCTCTTCGCCAGAATTCACGTCGCAGCTGCAGAAATAAGTAATATGGCGGGCATGTTCGAAGGTGTATGCCAGTCACTTCATAGCCGGAGTGATGCATATTACAATTGGTTCGTTCATTTAAGAAGTTTTCGTAATATCAAGTATTATTTCTTATAAATATGATTAAAAAGACTTTATACCTTCCCTGTTCTTCATTGTTACTGTGTCTCCGATTTCATATTTCAACGCACTGTATTAGAAAACTATTGTTTTTGCCGTGATCTCTCCCCCCCTAAAATTCGGATATCAATTTTGGAATACCTGCACGTGTATGGATGTATATATATATAAGTAAAAGAACGACTTGGAGATAACAGCAACGGACTGGCGATGGTTCATTGCGCTGTAATAACTTGGAAAGGCTTTACTGCGTAGTTAGAAAGATGACACTCGAAGATAGACGTAGCCAAAAATTCCATACGTAATTTTATTCTTTGATAATTAATTCTTAGGATACATATTTTTTTTTCATTACACATCACCAATGTGGACCCTACAATCTCATACAAATTATAGAACAAAGGACAATAGCTAGCAGAGGCACGTCAGCGAGCGAAGTAGCGTCTGAACGGCAAGAGAGCCAAAGCGCAAAAGTGCGCAGTTGTCCAACATGGAAGCTCACCCAGGGAAAGGTTTCAGTTCTCAAAATTTTAACTTTCGGATTAACTACGTCATGAGCGTTACGCAAGTCGTATAATATGGATTTTTCAAGAAAAGTTCAGTAAGTTCAGTAAAAAGCATTATAGTTTTTTAAATAGAGAGGGGGCATTAAGGGGTTATTGGTAGTTTAAATTATAATTTTGATTTACATATTTTTTATCTTAACACTACATATATGACATTGAATTTTTGTCACAGACGTGAAAATGCTGCCGATGCTGAATTTTTCACAGTTCTTGAATAAAAGGCAGTTCCCGTGATTATTTTTATCAAAGTGTAATTTATAATATGACACAATTAAGAAATGGAAGCACTGCGAGCTGTTCAATAATTACACAGCTATATTTCACATATTAATAAAAATATAACTCATGATAGAATAGAAGTGGCAGATATGACATTAACAGTACAGAGCCAAGCGACAGAAGAATACGTAGATTACAACATGAATGCTAAAATAAGAATAGTGAAGTTATGGTTCCGCGTTGTTTATACTGATTGATTAAAGTTTGGTTTGCAAGTTTTAACATTATAATTGGACTTTACGTTTGCTATTATGTAAGTGCATGTGTCTTTAGTGTTGTATACGAATCACAAGACAAGGATTAAATTCGAAATGACACAGTTCAGAGAGATTTATTATAATCAAGTTACTATTTTTAGGATAGAAAGAAGAAATAACTAAATTAAAAACAGATTTAAAAAGAGACTACGACAAATTAAAGTTAAAACCTTATCTCACACAAAAGATGAAGCTAAATATACTTAAAAAAGAAATACAAAAGAGAGAAGTAAACATAATCACACAAACATAAACAGTAACAGTAACAGTAAGAGTAAGAAATCGAAAGAGTATAACAGAGCTAAACACATTTTAAAGTAAATAAAAACTGATGTATAGATACAGAGACAGAGAATTAGAAAGAAATCGGGAAGAAAAATGTTCTAATCCTTATTTTAGAATACAAAACATCGCTAGCTTACAGAAAGCATTAAAACAAATCATTTACAGGAAAGAACAATGCAGAATGCATGGATATTTTACGTAGAAGCAACAGAATTTATCTGATGCACGACTTAATCGTTTTCATATTATTTCCTCGAAGCACATAAATAAAACAGAACTCGGAAATTTCTTTATTGAATTAAGGAAACATAAATAAAGAGTACCCTACAAAAAAAAAAAAAGCATAATTAGAGAAAGAAAGAAAAAAGGGGAATAGTTCAGTGACCAAATACATTTATGGGATATTTAGAAAACCATATATTTATATACTTTTGAGGGGAAAAAAGCATATAAAATTATCATACCATATTTTAAAAATGCAGACAAAGCATATGAAAAATGAAAAGGGTAAAATAGCTTATGATTGTAAATTATTACAAGTCATAAATACAGCTTACTATGAGAAAAAACAAACACTCATTCATTTTACTGCCCCCCCTTTTTTTTGGTATTAAGAACACGATTTTTGCCTGCTGAAACAGTGTCACATGCCGGAAATAACGGCAGTCTGGTTCAAAGTAATGCTGATTGGGCCACTGTTTGACTACGCAAAGATCATTTTCGAGTGTTACTGCAAAATTGCAAAGAACTAATTCATCAATACTTACTTAGCAATAATGAAAATGCATTTATATTTCGCTTCAGAATTCAACTGAAAGCTGAAAGAATAAAAAGACTTTCAGGAATTACAAGCAAATTCTTTCAAAAACGACCAACCACAGTTCCAAATGATTTTGTTCCTCAGTGAAGTTAATCGTTAGAGGAAAGCGATATTCAGTACCGATACCAATTTATTCTTTGAGAAATCTTGTTCAGTTTCACAGTTGGTCTTCAAAGGATGTGATGACAACGAAAACATTCACTGTAATTTAAAGCAATTTTTGATTCTACGGTCCGATATTATCCGCAGAGAGAGTAAGAAAATCCCTCGAAGATCATCCTTTCCTTATTTCAGTCTTTTGTAATAATTTTAGAGCGACAAATGATTGGGAATTTGATTGCCTAGGCAGCAAATTTTTGATGCAGTAGAATTTAATCCATCTGCATATATAAATGACTAAAACAGCCAAGCTTTTATGTATTTTGATTAGATACTCGGGCATGTCATGTTTTGTCTGAAAATTCTTTAAACCTAAGCAAATTCAAGAAAATAAGTATAGATCTATTATTTGTATCAGAGTTACAACTTTTTCACCTGCACTTGAATATAATGATCTCGAGTTTCGATGCCAATTAGATTATATAACAAGATCTTTACAAGAATAAAAGTGTAAGGCTCATTTCCACTAATGAGCTGGTAGAGATACCATGTGAGACCACTGCACATTAATTTTACAATTTGAAGAAAAATAAGATCATATCTATTTCGGAATTCTACGTGAATGTAGGAACACGTAGAACACATATAACACGTAGGAAGTTAATAAAGGGTTTTGAAAGAAAACGTTGCAAATAAATCAGATTTTAAAACGCATTTATTCCAGCAAAGCAAAGATATTTAGTTTAAAAAAAGTATCCTCATAAAAATTCAAATGTTGGTTTTAACGCTCCTACAAGGAATGCAAGTTTGATTTTTCTCTCATACTCCTTTAGATAAAAATCGAACGACGGTTAGAAATTTCACGTATTTAATTGATTTTAAATATCCATTTGTTTTACTTTTCTTCCTGCCTTTTAACTTACTTGTTTCTGCACTCCAGACCAAATCGTATGTTATTTCGTGAAGCCAAGAGTTAACTGGCAAATTTTACCAATTTACCATACAACTCTTAATAACGAATCGTTTTGGAATTTCTTGAAGGAAACGAAATATATCAACGGCAGAAAAAAAATGCACATATATTTTACATAAAATTGTATGGATTTCGACTGACGCAAGTCCCTCTGCTTAAGCAGATATTTTTTAAACTCTGGAAGAGAAAGGAACCTATGTTAGTGGCCTACGTCAGTCGAAGAAGAGGAATATATGTGATTGAAAAGAAAAAGGTCCTATATCAGTTCGCTTCAAATTAATAATAATAATAATAATAATAAAATCTACTACATTTCTTGACTTTAATATCTAGAAGGAAAGGACCTAAGTCGCCTTCGCAATCTGAAAAAGAAAAGTTACCTATATTAACGTTTTCAAAATCCAGAAACTAGGAATGACTTATTTTAATCCTCTGCAGAATTCGGTTTGGTTTATTTGATTACAGCAAAGCACTCGAGGGATGTCTGCCTAAAGGAAGAGATGACTTCGTAGACAATTTTCTAAAGAAAATTGGCTCGTATGCACCTTATACATGGATAAAACCACGAAAAACAACTTTGCAGCCGTTCGCCGGGATTCGAGCCACGGACCGAACTACCAGTGTTCAGTCCTTTCAAAATTCGAAAAAAAAAAAGAAACCTATATTAGTTCCATTAAAAATCCGTAAATAAAAAGGGACCTACTTATATTAGTCGCCTTCAAAATAAGAAAAAGAAGCGGAAACTACCACATCAGCCTTCAAGCCATGTATCAGTTTGTAGCCTACAAACTACGGAAAACACAAGGGGCCTATGTTTGTCACCTTAAAGGAAAGAGACCTGTGTTACCGCTTTCAAAATATGAAAACCAAGGGTGACCTTACTAGACGATTTTCAGAATTCAGAATCGAAGAACCTTTATAAGTCGTTTTCAAAATCCGGAAATGAAGAGGATCCTACCTGTATTACTCGTTTTCAAAATATGGAAACAAGAGGGACCTTTTTCCTCTTCTTTTCATTATATAGTCTTCAAATCATGTGTCAGTATGTAGTCTTCAAAGTACAAAAAAGAAGTTACCTGCATTTTTTTGCCTTCAGCGTCCGAAAAAGTAAAGGGATTTCTGTCAATCGCCTTCAAAATCCGAAAAAGAAAAGAGATCTATATTATTTATCAAAATCCGAAAATCTAAGAGATTAAGGACAAAACTATCTCGAAAATCTAAATTACCGAAGACGACTTGATTAGTTGCCTTCAGAACTGAAAAGTATATGAATCTACATTAGTCCCCTTCAATATATGAAAAGAAAAGGCATCTATGTCAGCTGTTCTCAAGACTCAGAAGAGAAGAGCTATCTTAATTGCATTCAAAATCCGGAAAATAAGTCATGTTAGCCTCCTTCGAATTCCATAAGAGATAAAGGGATTTATATTGGTTGCTTTCAAAAAAATGGAAAAGAACAGGAGCCTATATCAACAGTCTTCAAAATCAGGAAATAACAGGGACCTATATTAGCCTCCTTCGAATCTCATAAGAGGAAAGAGATCTGTGTTAGTTACCTTCAAAATCAGGAAAAGAAGAGATAGACCTACGGCATTCACCTTTAAGATCTGGAAAAGAAAAGGGATTTATGTTAGTCATCCTCAAATTTGAAAAATATAAGAGGCCTAAATCAGTCGCCTTAAAAATCGATGGAGTTTCATACACCATCTTTGTCAAGGCAAGGTTGTTTTTCTACCTAACTCGACAAGTAATGGAATGGTTTACAGAAATACGATCTGAAATGCAAATGAAGTATAATTCCTTGACTTCATAACCTGTAATTCTTCCCTCAAGCGATATATCAACGGTGATACTTTCATCACTGCTATTGTTCAGATATTACAGTTCTTAAACTGGAGAATTAAAAAACAAGAAGATAAATTTCTATCAGACAACCTACAGAAAACAACATTCCACAGAAGACCAATTATTTATTCTATTGCTCTTAATCTATCATCGACGTTTTCCATCATCGTAGTTTCACGACTACTTAAAAAGAACAGTGATAATTTTCTTCTTTTGTCTAACTGCATTTGATAGGGTGTATAGAGACAGAAACCCATACGTCCTTATGCTATTGGAGGAAATGTCCTTATCTGGATAAATAATTTCTTGAGGGACAGAAAAATTAAAGTACGCTATGACGGATGTTTATCCAAGAGCAAAAAAGTCCTTGCAAGTGTTCCGCAGGGTTCTGTTTTGAGGCCCTTTTTCTTTCTGTTATATGTGAACGACATTCATCCTAACCTTCAGGAAGACACTAAATGGCCTGCCACGCAGATGACATCGCGATCTGGCGCTCCAGCGGGAGTATTCATGAATCTGAAACAAGTGCTCCAAAAATCCTTAAATGGGATCGTAAGTTGGACGCAGATCTTTGAAAAGACTACTGTCTGTGTCTTTTCAACAGGTAGGAAGAGCAGAGATATAATGAATGCAAAATTATACATTGAAGGCCAATGCATAATGCCCAAAATACTTGGGAATCACCTTAGATGCAGAGCTGAGATTCACTGAGCATATAAAAAACCTGTGCTGACAGAGCTGTGAAAAGATTAAGAGGCATTAAAAGTCTTTGAGGAACAGGGGGGAGTTTTCCCGGGACACTTAAAACAACATGCACCTCACTTATTAGACCAACCATGGCGTATGCTTCTCCCATTTGGGCTCATGCTTCCAGGGCTGTCTCGGGAAAATTAAAAAGTGTCCAGGCAATGGCTACAAAATCATTATCAGTGCAGTGGCTTCCATTTAAAAGTAATTCATGAATGTGACCTCGAAAGCTTCCGAAAAAGAAGACAGTACAATGTAATAAAATTTACAAACAAAGCAAGAAGCCGTGTATCAGAACACATTGTTAGAAAACCTTTGAAAACCATAATGGTAGCATTAGACTAAAACGGTCATCTCTTACGCAAGTTGACAGACACTAGAGCAGTTTTAAGCCTCGATCACAACAAATTTTCCATCTTTCAACAGCCAACATTTCCTTCCAGGCTTCTTATGAACTCTAAAATAGTACTCAAGCTACTAGGTCCATGCAACAAGAAGGAATTGATTGATGTCATTAAAGCAAAAGGGATCAGGACCGTTGAACAGCATCCAAAAGAGGACTTTGTACAAGCTTATACAGATGATTCTTCTGATGAGACAATCAGTAATGGAGAATCTGGAGTATTTCTGACTACCCCAGGTAATACTATTTATCAACACAAAACAGTCGCTGGAGCCATTGTCTCTAACTTCATTTACGAGCTTCTGGCAATAGCGAAAGCACTTGACATCTATAGATTCCTTCCCATTTCTGAGCAAGCAAAAGGAATTGTTGTCTTCTGTGACTACAGGCAATCTTGAATGGAAGCTCCCTGATCACCAATAGGATCCACTTTCGCCTAAACGAGCTTCAAAAGTTAGATAAGGTCTGCATTCTTCACTGGTTACGAGCGCATGTCAACATCACAGGTAACGAAAAAGCAGATAAACTGTCAATAGAGGCTCGAAAACTCAGCAATAATAGGAACACAAATGTCACCCTCTCGGAAGCAAATGTCATTGCCAAATACAGATTGAAGGAACTTTCATTTCCAATAAAGCACCAGCTCCGTAGCATCAATGGAGATTGACTTATAACTAAAACCATTGTCAGACTTTAAACTAGCAACCACAGAGGATTGAAAATTGACAGAGAGGGTAGGAAAACCAACAAGAACTGTGACAATTGCCCGGACACAAAACTGACAGTTGCACACATTTTAGATTGTCCTGCCATCCTTGTTGAATCGCTAACATTTGGGGTCTTGTTTAAGAAACCTAATCTCTATAATGTAATCTTTTGCAGATTAACAGGGCTGTCAACTCCGCCTATGATACTATTTGAATAGGCTTTATATACGACAACAAGAAACTTGAATTATGAAAGTAATTTGCAAAATTGATACTGACATACTAGAAAAAACATGTCTGAAATTTGCCTACCGTTTAAATAATGTTCGAAAGACAGAGGTGCCCATGTTGAATGCATTTAGACATTTGACTTTGTCTTTGACTATGGTATACCTATTTAAATATATGTAACACGAAGTTCAGAATTTATATTAATTTCAATTTAGTAATACCTTTTTTTAAATATACTGCACATTCGAAAACATGTGGAAACAGCAATTATTTTGTAACAAGACATAAAATGTCATTACGAAACAAATGTAAGCAAAACCATGATATACAAATATTGCCAGAAATTATTTCCTAGTGAAATAAAACAAATAAATCTACTGTTCCACAATCCGCATTTCATACCGGAGTAAAAAGGATTTCTAAATAAAGGAAAGTACAAGTAACAGTAAAAGAAACTTTCCACTCGCCGGGAGGTATCCAAGGAGTTAAACGCCAGATTCTTCAGTGCTTGGCATTTAAGCGTTTTGTTGCATAAAAAGAACATTGAAGATAGCATTATGATGAGAAACACTTAGACTGATATCTGATTCCTTTCAACGTAACTACGAAATATAAAGTTTGAAAAGTGTTTTCATCGTTGACTTTTTTTTCCTTTTTTGGTTCTCCACTTTCACATTGTAGTGTAGAGTAGAAAGAATTGGAAGGGGGGATAAAAAGAACGGAAAAAGCTGCAGAGAATGAAGACAAAAAAAATTTTCTGAAATCATTTTCCTTTCTATTACAGAATATCTTTTGAAAAGTGCACCTCGTTCTTTTATCCGAATAAACGAATACCAGTTACATTTTGTATGAATCTTAAAATACAAAATGGAGTATTTCAAATATTTCCGCACTAATGGGTTGCACTAAAAATTCAGATATTTTGCTTTTTTGAAGTCACTGAGAGCACGATAATAATAAGTGAATGTTTGAAAGAAAGGAAAAACTAAGTGGAATTTTATCGATGTGTGCTCTTTTTTTTTAATGCAATATTAGAGTGATTTTTAAGAAACCTAGAAAACACAGAAAGGGGAGAGTTACTGACTTGTTATGCATTCTGCTTTAAATTATATTTTTCTGATTCACATATAACATATTATATAATATCTGTAGCATTTCTCATATGCACATGTTGTAAGTTTATTGTACAATACTTATTCGTAAAGTATACGATAAACTATGTTTGTTGGTTTCGATAATTCTGAATGGACGTTTATTGAAACTGTTAATACTTCTTGTATAGTAGGCGGCACTTAATGTGACTACGTTTGTTCACGGTTATTTTGATAACATTAACCGAATGATAAGAGTTAATATATAATGTTTTGAAAAAATGCCTTTCAAAACAGCAATGGAATTTAACTAATTTAATATAAACACAACAAGAAACATATGAATAAATACTTTCACATAATTGCAATTAGTAAAACGCAAAAAAATAATTTTATGAACTATTCATAACGTTTCTGGAAATTATTTCCTGGATGTTATAGACCTAATCTTAATATTCGAAGGGCATACCTCATTCACTGGAAGAAAACATGCAAAATTTAAAATTAGGCCAAAAAGCTCCCCCCCCCCCTAGAAAAAACTTAAGTTTGGACTAATAACCCTTTTTACAGTTTTATTTTGTTTTCTTTCTTTTTTTAAAGAGCAGGGAAAAGTATTCTGGAGAAATTGTTTTTTGCTTCTGAGGAAGAGGGACTTGTGCCTGATCAGCTTCGAAATCGATAGAGTAATTCAAATTTAATGAAATTAAGATTCCTTTCTTGTCTAATTTTAAATGCTTGACAAACATCAAAAACAAGCTGTTTGGCGATATAATCCCGAGCTTGGCGACATTTTCCTTATCCTCGGCAATTTTTCTAATCTGTTTTTATTACATTTGGCGACTTTACTTCAGTTTAAAAAATACTCGATGATAATTTGTAACATAAATCGAATTGTTGATCACAATAAACGACGCATTTTCAATGTTTTCCCACACAAATTTTGCCAATTCGGCGGAACATTGCCAATTGGATAACAATACCCGAATTATAACATTAACTACGATCACATTAAGCGGCGTTTACTGTAGATATAAATGGCTTATTCCACATTAGACAAAATCGCCTGCATTTTAAAATGCGGTGCTAATAAACTAATAGACTAACTAGCAAATAAATAGCTTGAAGTTTTCCATGAATTAAACAACGCGCTTAACCTGCTGAATTAGCTTGAGCTTGACACATAAAAGTAAAAAGAAAAATTTAAAAAAAGAGGCCTATACATCGCATTATAAGAGAATTTTTTTAATTAACTTGAATAACTTATTTTAAAAAAATTTCTTCCGTTTTTTCTTTGATGTATCGAGTTTTAGTCGTTTTGGAAAGATTAAACTTTTTTTCCTTTTCGTGTATATACATTCCGCTAATTTGCCTTTTATTTGCATGTGTGTAGCTAATATTTTAACGTGGCAGAACACATCATTTTCAAGCACTTTTTTTGCAATGAGCAGACATTTCGGAAACAAATTATTTTTATGATACATTAGTAATTTTCTCCACGCGAATCACCAACTGATCGGATAATACGGGTAAGTACCGATAATTTGTCCAAATTTCCAGTTTTAGAATCCCACTGATTGAAAAATACGCGAAGTACCGATACTTTCGTCAAGTTTTTAGAAACATAGCGATAAGTTTCTTACATTCAACATAAGTCTCAAAGTAGTTTATGTTTAAAAGAAGGTGAACTATATAACCTGACTTCTAGAGCACTGCAAATATTATCCTAAATAACAAAATTTACTGTAAATTTTATTTCATTTTCAACCAAATATAATACGAAGTCCCATAATTCTTGAATTCCTGTTCTGTCCATATAAAAATACCTAACGGATTGACTATCAGTTATATATTGTGAATTGGCAACATAACTAATTAGTTAACTAGGATGTTCGCATTACAATCATTCTAATTGTGATAGCTTATGTTATTTTGTCTGCGACGGATGTCTTCCATTAATGGTTTATTAAAAAACTGAAAATCGCTGGCAAATGATAGTCCATTAATAGCGAACTGCAACTGTTCTGCCAATATAAACTAAATTTAAAACTTGAGAGATTAATCAATCTATATATATTGCATTATAATAAAACTGTACGCTACTACATCTTCATTTCCTTTTTTAAATACTAATAACTTTCTAAATATTATAAAGCAAAGCTTAAAAGCTTAACTTTTGTTGATACACGCTAATTAGCAGCAGTCTTTGAGAAAGACAACAAGTTGATATGGTGAATGATTTGTCTAATAGTGAAAATGTTTCCAAACTTTTGAATATTCTTTTAAAAAATTTCCGTTTATTTAAAACGCAGATTTATTTAAAAGATACACAAGATAAGAGCTTCGATAACTGTAGTTGATAATTACGACTAGCAAAACTCAGAACTCAAGTAAAAAAGAAACACTAAAATTCACATAGTACATTTTACATTCAAAACTAAGTTTTCATAGCTTTGAGCACCACAGTAAAAGTTCTAAATCTTTGTTTATTCAACATGTTGCACCCAACCAAGATAACTCCAGGTATGCCAGGTAAAAATATGATACCCAAGAGCCCTTAACTGCAGCCCTCAATCCTCGATAATTTTACAGCAGCAACCTCACGTCCATAAATCTGTCCTATAAAACTTGATAGTTATACAGAAGTGACCCCTCGGTGGATAATGTATAAATCTCGGCTCGATAGCAATAGGTTCTGATTGCTTCGCTATAGCTCTTTCGCTTCTCCTTCGCGTGGCTGGCACGTGGCACAAGGACTATATACCCGTGGGTAAAATTTCCCATCTTACAGCCTTGGTGGTGGAGAAGACGGAGATTTTCTCTCTTCAGGAAAAGGCTATTTATTAAAGTCTTCCTCAATCGGCATCCGTCCATCTGTATGCTTTTGTTTCCTGAAGGATATCGAAGTGCTTTTTTTATTTGTTATTATTATTCTCGGGGTATTCTGTTTCAGAATTCTCTTGGGAGCTATCCACTGAGCTCCTGGGTTCATTATTTTCTTCAACAGTTGAAACCCAACATTGCTGCGCATCTTTTTTAAAGCCCCCCTCTTTTTTTAATACATTGGAAGCGGCAGAGGTATATTTTAAGCATTTTGCCTGTCAGTCTAGGATACGAATCGTATGACACTGGATAAAGGAAATGGCTCAAGCAAAGGAAAAATAAATATCCGAACATGAAGGGGGAAAACTTTTCATGAATATAGCGTCGAAGATATCGAGGTCCACCGAAAATATCATGTGCTAAAGCAAAATTTAAAAAAAATTTTTCTTTTCGTTTGTTTTTTCCTAAAAATGATTTAATTATTATCTATATTAAATACCGACTATAATATCAACGGCGACTATCTATTTTATTCTCATATATGTCTAAGATTACAAATTTAGTGCTAGTCTACGGTTAAAATTGCAAGTTTTGTTCTCTTACCCAGCTGTGATCATAGTTTTGCTTTAGCGATTACAAATTTTGCTTCTCTATATAGGTTCGAAAACAGATTTTATTTTCCTGCATGGTTATGATTATGTATTTTTTCCCAACGATTACCATTACAAATTTTGTTTTCGCATATGGATACAGCAAAATCTTTTACTTTCATACATAGTTTAAGCACAGCGACTGTTTTAAAACTAGCCTGTACCTAAGATAATGAAGTAAGAAGAAGATAATGAAGCATAAGTGATTGCTTTTACTTTTTCCCCGGGGGAAGAGGGAGGTGAGAATTATTGTTTATAACCCTTCTTTTGCCTCTTTCATTCTATCTGACGGTGATAACAACAAACTTCCGAGATGTTTTAATTTGTCAATTAAACTAAGCTATGTGCAAAAAGAGAAAATCTGAAATGTTTCAGATTTTAAATTACGTCCAAAGGAGCGTTTTTATAACATTTTGCGTGTTACCTTTATTTATTAAATATGTTCTTCGCACTTAAACCATAAAATTCACTTAAAGAACAATATCGCAAAATAATTTTAAACTGAGCCTATCTTTAGAATTTCTTATACACAGTCTCACGTGCTGGAGATAAAATTCTTTTTTCTGTACACCGTTGCCCTTGCTTGCTTTGAAATCCTCGAGTTTATTAATCATAAATTAGTTAAAGTTTTACAAAATATGAAACCGATAATTAAACAAATTCCAAATTTCAAATTTTTAGCTTCCAGATGCCCATATTCGCAGCAGGATTACGTCATTCAAATTTCGGTGGCTCTAGGTACCGTCGTTTTATTACAATGCGAGAAACATGCATACATTTACGCACATTCTTCATTATTTAATTTCTTTAAATATAATACAGGGCTGCACTATTTGGTGGCAACAGTTTGAAAAGTGAACCGACATTTAATGTTTCCGACGCAAAATGCCGAAAGGAAAACAATAGTCCTTCAGGGACAAAGCCCCTTTGGACTAAAAATGGTCAAAAAGTCATTTCAACACAAAATTTAGAAAAATCTAAATCAAATTCTGAAAATGTCACTTCGAGGTGCTTCATCATCTGGATAAAATGTTCCAAATTTTGGCCTATACATATCTGTACTATACGACGAACTCATACACAGCTCTGTATTTTATAACACCAGATATATTTGCTTCACATAAACAGCAAGGGGTTATAAAAATTCATTTCAATTTAAAATGTACATGACCAGTTTCAGAATTAGAACAACCAACTGCGGTTACGAAAAGCTATAAAGAAAGTTTAAAATCGATGATTTCATAGATATTATTAAGAAAAGACGAAAATACTTTATTCCATACTGCCCATTTAAATGACTAAGTAACTGGTTCTTTTTATAACATTAAACCGCCGTTTTATATACAGCCCATCGAAAGAGTGAAAATGGGGGATTTAGATATACGCGATGAAAATATCTTTGGTCACTTTTATAGATTTTCAGTTTTCCGTACTAACGATCCAGCTGAGCTTAATAGCGAGCGATACCATCTTGCATGTCGTTTATTTTGATCGGAAAGTGAATTATGCCTGTCATATCTTTGGCACTTTTTCCAACATTAAAAATAATAAAAAGACGAAAGAAAAAGTAAATTGCTATTTTAAAAAGCCAAAAACTCAATTAAAAGAAAGAAAATGAAACGTCTTTGAAAGCACATAAAGATATAAATGTCCGATATACATCGTGTTGTTATAAGTCATTACGAGAGCTTATTAAAAGCAGGCATATATTTCTGTAATATATACCTACACAGCATAAGTCTAAAATCCAGACGTACAGTATCGGGAGTGATTTAAAATCCAGACTCCATGTTCACTATCAAATTTTTTTTCTTAGAATTGTGTTAGACCAAAGGAGCAATTTGCCCAGAAGGGCTATTAATTTCGTTTTAGCATTTTGCGTCGATTCATTATAAACGACGAATCGTTTTTTACATCTGGAAGCCAACATTTGGAATTTGTTTTATTATCTACTTCATATTTTGTAAAACTCTAACGAAATTTTGATTAACAAACTCCAGAAATTCAAAGGGAGCAATGGCAACGTTGTACAGAAAGAACATTTTTATCTCCAGCGCGTGAGGCTGTATATCGGAAATTCTAAAGATACGGTCATTTAAAAATTATTTTGAGATATTGTTCTTGAACTGAATTTTATGGTTTAAATGCGAGGAACATGATATTTAATAAATAAAGGTAACACACAAAATGTTAAAAAAAAGTCCTTTTGGACGTAATTTAAAATTTGAAACCTTTTAGTTTTTTTAAAAGGGTTAAGCATTCGACATTTTGTCAGACACAAAAGGTGTGAAGAGTCCGCATTCTTACTTCGCTTCGGTTCTGACGCCAACCTGACGAAATATTATTTATTATTTTTCGCTTTCATCACCGCATGACTATAAAGTAACTGCAGCTTAAAAAATGATTCACGCAGCGATGTCTAAGCAATTGTTTTAAATTTTTAATATTAGTAACTGTATACCAAAGAACATGGTAGCCTTTTATGTTGACATTACGCTTGACAATTCTTATAGACTTCAACTATTTCCGCTGCGAGGTGTTGAGTGCGTTGAGGAGGAGACAGGCAAAAGGAATTTCTTTTCCATATTTAAAAAATAGATTTTGTAAATTATACGCATAGGTCAAAATATTAAATTTAGTGCTGTTTGAATAACTGATTTGTTAGTTAGTTAAGCCCAGGACCGTGTGATAGCTGATGCGGCTGCACGAGGCAGCGAAATTTAGAGAAGGCAACGGCACGCAAAATTTACGGGAGACAAAATTTTTTAGAATTTAGAGAGGCGATTGGCAGCAGAATTTCGAAATCACAGAGATTGAACCAGACCGCAAAATGTCTGGCGACTTTCCTGTATAAGCCTTAAATATATGGGGGTATTTATTTAGAGTCAGACAATTTTCAAGCATGTGCAGGCATAAATATGATAAATAACTAAACTAATATAATTCAGGCTTAAGTTTGTCACCGTGAGATTGAAGCAAGACAAAATTTAGCGGAGCAATCTCATGATACATTGCCAATAAGGTATAGTGGACGCTATTTAAGTTTTAAGATGACAACCGCGAATTTGAAGGTTTTCAGATATCGCAAACAGAAAAAGAAATTTTCCAATTGATGCAATTTGTGAAGAAACTTGAAGAAAAATAAATAACTAATAAAAGGAGATGACATAACAGAAGGTTTTCATTGTGATGACAATAATGCCCCAATCATCAGTCAACAAACGGACGGGGAAATCGAAATCTGTAGTATGGCATCCAGAAAAATATCGCTGCCGATTGTGAAGAAAGTGGCAGAGAAGTTGTTTAGAACGAAAAGAAAATCATTTAATTTAGTGGGAATTCTCGATGCGGCATTTACAGGACAAGAATTGAGCAAGAAATTATGTCTATCTATAGAATTAAAAAGAAAATTTTAGCAGCCCCCTTCCCCGAAAAAAAAGAAGCAAATTAAATAACTTGTTTTGAAAGTAATGTTTAACAAAGCAAACAAATAAATACTGAATTTTTTTTAAATTCTAATTTAAAGTCATAAATGCTTCATTATTTCATAAATCACTATTCCATAATTTTTAATTTTATAATATATGCATGTCATCTTACTAAATTTAAATTGATAATCTAATATTTAGAAAAATCCCAAATCCGGAATCGCCGAGGTCTCGACGAATCATAGTCTCGGAAGTTTGTATTGTATACAGTTAAAAATAACAACTTTAAATAAAGCAAATATTCATGTTTTGACATTTTGAAAATTAAAACTCAGTTTAATGAAAATTACGAAATAAACTTTTGTACGGTCTTCCGGTCTCTCACTGTAACAAGTTTCGTTGTAGGTTGTGTCGTATGTTCAATTTGTACTGTAAGTCTAATCAGTGTAAAATTTGTAAAGTGTGGACTTAATAATGGAACCAACAAAAAGAAGGAAATATGAAGCCATCTTCAACTTAAAAGTCATAAAACAGGCTAAAGAATCGAACAACAGTGCTGCAACAAGGGCTTTCGATATAGCAGAGAAAATGGTAAGAGACTGGAGAAAGAATGAAGATATTATTAAAAAATGAAAATCAAAACATTTTCTGTGAGGATAGGAATAACTTGCTGGTCAGATTTAGAAAATAATATGGTAGAATGGGTACAAGAACAGAGGCAGAATTGTTATGCTGTTACAAGAAATATGATTATGGCTTTTGCATTGAAGTGGGATCAGCACAATCTAGAACTTGGCAAAATATTTAAAACAACAGTAATCTGAAGTAATCATTTCACGAACAGAAAACAAAAACCTGATAATAAGACAGAAAATAAAAACTGAGCAGAAATTACCACAAGATCTTGACCACGAAATCACGAGTTTTCGCAAGTTTGTTATTGGTATGACGCAAAAAATACAACTTTCCATTATCTAATATTGAAACTATGGATGAAAGAACGACGAACTTTGATTCCATAAATAACAGAACTATGGAAACAAAAGATGTAAAAACTGTTCAAGTCAGAAGTACATGCTATGAAAAGACCAGGTTTATATATTACTGCAGTAATATTAACATGCATGGCAGATGGAACAAAGTTAAAACCCATGATAACTTTCAAGAAGAAAATACACCTAAAATAAAATGCCCGCTAAGCATTTTCGTACATTTATGTGAAAAGTGATGGATGGACCAGAACGATGGAAAATATGTGGCAGAGACGACCAGGGCTCTTCAAAATCAACACAGTTTGTTGGTTTGTTAGTGGTTTCGCAGTCACGTAATTGAGAACACTAAAAATCGCTTAGCATGGAACAGCATTAAGATCGTTGTTATACCGGGTGGTTTAATTCGATGCTGCAACCTTTGGTTGTGTCTGAGAATAAACCATTCCACACACGTGAACAATGGAAAAATTGGATGGTGAGTGGCGAAAAGTCGTATACGAAAGATGGAGCTATGCGAACTGCGTGACTTGACGTGCTGTGCGATTTCGTGATCGAACCATGGAATAAGTGGAAACAGTGGTCGAATTCTCTTCAAAAATTGTGGGATTCTGAAAGCTATGGATGGCAATGAAGACGATTTGTTATAGGATACTGAGATGAAGTGGAAATCGACTTATTAGGTAGATACAGAATGGGACCTATATGACGAGCTTCTCAACAACAAAACTGAAGATATACTTCAACAGCTATTTACCTTAGACGAAGAAGGATTCTGCAGGATTTTAAATGCATTGATCAGTGGTTTGTCTTATTTTATAATGGTTTTAATTTATATATCTATACAGATCAGTCTATTTTTTTTTTTTTTTTTTTTTTATTTTTTTTGTATCTGTGCTATAAGAAGATCTTTGATGATTTTGGCCTTTTTTATGATTCAGCTATCCTCTTATCTACGGAAATATATGATGTATATGTATATATACATATAACTATATAAAGAACTTGAACGAATAAATTAATAATTTTCAGCTCCCAAAAGCGTAGGAGTGTTATTCTTGATTTTTGAAAGCATAATTAAAATTAATCAAAATAATAACGTGACTATCAAAAATGAGAAAGGAAAGACACGTTTTTTATAGGAAAACTTGGCGTTATCGGATGAAAAAACTTCAGATTAACGCCCTTTGATGAGTTTAATCTGCCTGCATCATTAATCGTTTTAGCTGTTTTATTTTTCACTTGATTCCTTTATTTCACAACAGCAGTAATTTTTAGGCAAAGGCTTTTAGCTGTTTTCCTTTCCACATTTCTAACAATAATCTTACTTTATTCAATTAAGTACCCTCTTTAGTTTTTGACAATAAATCTCGTAAAGTATTAATTTATTTGTTCAATTACATTGCTTAACAATCTCAGCTGCGTTAGCGTTGGATTTTAGTTGTGGCACTTTATTATTATTTTTATAAAAAGGGCTTATATATATAATATGTAAATACTTTTGTGATTTACACAATTAAACCACAAAAGTATACCACTGAATGATACTAAATGGTGAATAAAAAAAATCAATCTCGAATTATCTTAATTTATTTTTAACCGACCCCTCATGGAAGGCTTCAAGAATTTTTGTGGCACTTTAAATTCCCAAATTTTGAAATTAAATATCTCGGACAATTTTCGTTGGGGGGAAATCAAACTTTTTTGTGTTTTATTTTTTGGAATTAGTATAAATATTTATTAAACGTAACTATAGGGACAGGGAGACCGTATAGAATGAAAGATTTTGTAATTTTTACATTCTTTAAAATTATTATTTATAAATATCTTAAAGCGAATATTTGCGTCATTCAAAACTTTTTTGTAACTGTAAGTACATATGTTCGAGCAATGATTGTAAAAATAAAGGCAGCGTATAGATCTTTACGGACATGCTGTAGATCTAATACACGCCCATTTCAATCTATGTCTTCAAACAGGAAAATTTATACCCATAAAATATCTTAGAATGAAAATAAATGCTCTATGACGCTCGTTAATAAGGATATTAAATATTAGATTCACGATAATCAAAACAAAAGGATTAAAATTCTGAAGTTCAGATACCGCCGAACTTCAGAATCTTACGATAGTTATCCTACACTCAGGAGTATCAGATAATAATCCTCGTTAAATTTCTAGTTTAATGATGCCTAGAAATAAGCTTATTCTTTCTTAATTTCATATTAAATCTTAACACAGATTCATAACTTTCTTTCTCTGGGGAAATAACTGTGTTCAAAATTGACCTTCTGCAAAGAAATATGCTTGCATGCTAAAACTAAATAATTTCAGAAATAATCTTTAGACAACTACGCAGGCTTTTAGATTGTTAAAATCGCATAAATGCGCACTAATTGGCTGCAGTTCCTTCATTAATGCCTTCTTTTCTGAATGTTCCTGAATTAAGGGCTTATTTAGGCATTCAGACACATGGGAAATACAGGCCATATAGTTCTAATGATACTTATTGCATCATAAGAACATAATAATCATTATAAAATGTTTCCCGTATTTAAACCACAGCTATATAAATTGAAATATAGTTATACTATTTATACTACAATGCATTATATGCGTAAGGCATAATTATTTCAAGTAATAAAAAATCGTAAATCAGTAAAAATCGTAAAAATTTAGGACATTCAAATTTAAAGCACGAGGCCATTGTCCTTTGAGTTCGGAGGGGGGGGTTAACTTATCAAGTCACCAAGAAAGTTCCTGCCTTTTTTAAAACAGTTACTTTTGGCGCATTATAGTGTGGTCAAACTGATTCTGATGACGTCATATGTTTGCATTCCTTTCAGATCTTATTCAGTAGAAAGTTTTTCAGTTTTTCATGTTTCGTTATCGGTTTTGT
Source organism: Stegodyphus mimosarum (assembly GCA_000611955.2). Taxonomy (NCBI): domain Eukaryota; kingdom Metazoa; phylum Arthropoda; class Arachnida; order Araneae; family Eresidae; genus Stegodyphus; species Stegodyphus mimosarum. The sequence goes on from KK114464.1 coordinate 400,906, forward strand.
AGGTAGCGCAGTCTTAGAAGGAACATGCTCGTGGTTCGTTCTTCGAAGAACATGTTCGTTTCCAGACCTATTTTGCTTTACGAGGACAAATTCAGAAACAAATCTGCAGAGGACGGCAGAAGAACACGCTCCGAGTTTGGAGAGATATCAATGAGTGAACAACAGACTACTGAAAAATGTTTCAGCCGATTTTCTTCCGAAGACGAGAGCCTTGAAGACAACCCTCGTGTTGGTCGTTCATCCACCATCGACAGAGTCCAGTTGGAGGAGGAAATCAAGCAGAATCCTCATCAAACTTTTACCAATTCTCCCCCAATCCTTGCATACAGGTTTGGAGTATCTGAAGAAACCATTCAATCATATCTTCATAACCTTGGGATGGCAAGGAAGCTTAGCAAGAGGGTTCCTCAAGTTCTTTTCGAGGATAATAAGCTCCAACGGTTGAACATCCGCTTATCGTTACTGTCGCGGCATAATAAAGCCTCGTTCCTGGATGGATCATGTATGATAATGTATAATAAATGGATGGATCATGTATGATAATCGGAAGAGGAAACGTCATTGGTCGACTTCCGATTCGGGTCTCATTCGCCGCTAAACCGGACACTTACTAAACGAAGGTACCTCCAAGATAATGTCATATCTCATAACGGCAAAAGCTACCAAAGAGGTGATCAAAACAGTAGGCTGGGAAGTTCTGCCTCAACCACCCTGTTTCTCAGACATCACCCTATCGGACTATTACCTGTTTTTGGCCATGGATAACCACATGTATGAACAGCATTTCCGAAAACGCGATGATGTCACAAAGGCTGCATTTGGAAAGGACTGTATTTTGGATACCGGAAAAAATTATTTTTTCAGAAGGGCATTTATAAGCCTGTGTCTCATTGAGAACATGTAATTGAAGCCAATGGCGATTATTTAGAAGAATAAAATGGGTGTTAAACAACCATTTTGTTCTTCAAGATTTTTGAAAGCGGTTTTTGGTGAGTGACGAAAACCGCATGAACTTTCTTGGTTACCTGTTAATATAAGGTGCGAAATACATTGATTGCATTAGATATAGCTTTTCATAATTACAACGTACTATTTTAACGCGTTTTAATTATATCAGTTAAATGTGTAATTAAAAATAAAATACGTATTTAAATTACCAACAAACGTGTTTAATGTTTGTAAATGGCTCATTTAATAGTCATGTAAATAAGACCACCGAACTTTTTTTTTTTTCCACCGAGGTTCGGAGCCGGCAGACAGAGTGGTTACATGGACCCTTTTGCGTTTCATTCGATATGTAATATGTATATGAACTTACAAAGTCCTCCACAAAGGCATCTCTTTCTTTAAATGCATAGTTCTCGCAGGCTTTCTCACAATCGATTTAAGGTACAGAAAGAACTGATGAAGAATGAAAAACACGAATAAATAATTATGCAAAGTAAATTAAACTGCTAAAAAGGAAGAAAGAGATAGTGTTCGATTCAAATTCTGACTTCGTTTAATATCCAATTTATTTCACTTCACAAACATAGAGAGATTAAAGAGGCTATTTACATACAGAGTTTAACATAATGATCTAATGATCCGTACATCACGAAGATGAATAACATTTAATAACTTACGTATCGTATCTTAAATGCTGCGAAGATAGAACGGGAATTCCCCGATCGCTTAATTCAAAACAGACCTGGTTGCCAGATTCATAGATCGAAATTATGAAAAATTAAATATTAGCAAACAGGAAATAGTAAACTTCATAGGAGTGGCAACATCCTCCCACCTTTTGTATTGCAGGCAAATTTACCTTAAAGCAATACAAAACGAAATAATACACATATATAGCAGATATAAATTGTAATACATGAAATGAAGTTGAACTAAGAATTATAAACATGTGAAATGACATTAAAAAACAATAAATATATAAACTGGCATTATAGTTATTAAGTACTAGGGAAAAAGTCAATAATAGTTCATAAGTCCATGCGTTTTACAGGTACTACTCGGCGACCACTTCGAGTTACCCTTATATTTTTAGGAACCTCGTTTTCACATGACTCTGTCTCTGGTGCAGTCTCGGTTTTCTGAGACATTTTTATGAAGTTGTCGGCAGAAGTAAGCTCCAAAGGGAAGATTCGTTGAAGGGGTCGTATGATTTCACCATTGGCTACTCGTAGTTTCGCAACACGTTCAATATTGTCTTTGCCAGGAAACAGTTCAATTACCTGTGCTAAAGGCCAATTTATCCTATTTGGGTTCTTTGACTCCACTAGGACAATTTCTCCTGGAGAAATCGTCTTTCTCCGTGAAGATGACTTTGGACTTCTTACCAATTCTCCTAGATATTCTTTATAGAAACGTTTTCGTAGATTTAGCCGTAAGTTATGAAGGTAACGTACACGTTTCAATAAATGCTGAGAGTCAATTAAGTCCAAATCAACAGTTTCTCGCTCGCCTAAATCTTGAATAAAGTGAGCAGGCGTAAGAGGTCTCAGTTCGTTAGGATCGTCTGACAAATATGTCAGTGGTCGTCCATTTATTGTGGCCTCACAGTCAGTGAGCAATGTCAACATTTCTTCATATGTGACACAGGATTTTCCTAAACACTTTCGAAGAAGTTCCTTGATACAACGAACCATTCTTTCCCAAAATCCACCGTACCATGGGGCAGACGGAGGGCTAAATATCCATTTGATTTTCACTAAAGCACATTCCCTTTGAATGAAATCCCACATCTTTGGCAGCTCAAAATTTTGGAGGTTTAACGTGACCATATTGACCACTTGTTTTTTCTTACCTAGTCCTAAAATTGTCCAACCTAATAAAGTTTCCACGGCTGAAATACCAGATGTAAGTACTTCAATTCTTCCTGTCAAAATGCTTCCAAGTACGTCAGCTCCTAGAAGAATTCTTATAGGTGGCGAATCTCTTCCGACATCTGTCAGTTTTATTCCTCGAGAAGCAAGTTCAACAAGTAATGTTTCATCACGTATTCTGGGTAACGTAGAGCAAATCTTCGGTTGATCGAGCAGAGACATTGAAGTAGAATACTTTCGATCTAAACTTTCAATGGTTACAACATATTTCGTATGCTCAGCAGCCGGAGTAATTCCTCCGCCAAACAGTCCTTGAGATAACATTTCCTTTCCGGAAGGGGAAAGATTTAATTCAGCAGCTAAGCTCTTCTCAATATAGGAACGATGTGATCCATCATCCATTAAGGCTCGTGCACAGATTTCCTTGCCTCTGTGCCGTAGTCTGATCATGATTGTTTTCAAATAAATTTCACGTTCTGAGGGAAGATTTGTCAACAGCGTCTTGGTAGATTTTTGCTTTTCTTCTGCGACTTTGTCCTTTGATGAAGAGTTAATATCTTTACCTAAATCTGGGCAAAGTAACGCGTAATGCCTCCGTCCACAAATCAAACATTTTACACTACTGTGACACCCTTTTGCCATATGACCAGGCTTAAGGCAAACAAGGCAGCATTTCCGTCGCATAACTTGGGACTTTCTGTCATCGTAATTTATTGTCGACAAATTTTGACAATCCTGACTTGGATGAGGACGGTCACAGAATATACAACTAATTTTTCTTCCAGATGTGTTCGAAATTAGAGTAGCAGCAGTAGGTTCATCTCGTTGAACTGGTTTTTGGAATTCCTTTCGTTTCGTACCACTTCCGAACGCATTTTCTGCTAAAACCCGATGCTCTTCACCCTCTACTTCATGACGTAAGAAAGACATCAAATTTTCCAGAATCTTCTCCTTTGCGAGGATTTGTTCTCCTTCCTCGACTTCTCTGTTGAGTCTATATCTGTCCCAAGCCTTTAGAATTTCAGTCGGAAGACATGATTCCACAACAGGATACAGCATTGCTGCGTAATTCGATGTTGTCACACCCAATGTCTCTAACGCTCGTAGATAGGAACCAAGTTTATCGTATAAATCAGCTAACTTGATGACTGATTTGTTATTTACTAATGCCAAAAGATCTCGAATGTAAACTTCAATCAATAAGTCCTTTCTGCCAAATCGGGACTTTAAATGTTCAATAACTTTCGCGTAGTTATCCTTAGAAGGTGGGTAACTTTCCGCTATATCGCGTGCTTTAGTTTTTGGTTTTAACGAAGAAAGCAGATACTGAAATTTATCTTCTTCTCTTAAATTTTCATCTTCATGAACTCGAGAAAACTGACCCCAAAATGCAACCCATGATCTAGGCATAAGATCATACTCCTTAAGACGTAATTTGGGAAGTTTTAAGTTATCAGATGCAACCTTATTAGAAATTACAGATTTACTTTCATTATATTGATTATAATTCTTCTCGTATATAACTCGTACTTCAGTAAATTTATCTCTGTAAGATTCCATTGCATCATACTCTTCATCCGTAAAACTAATTAATTTTTTAATTTCTTCATCTACTTTAAATAAACGCTCTGCTTTCTCAACAACTTTGCAAAACTGTACGTGAATGTCCTTATCAACATCAATTTTACGATGAATATCATTAAACGTATTCGCCGCTGTGGTAAAGAGACGGCGTAAATTAGTTCTTTCACCTCGTAACTTAGTTTCCAGTTTTGCTTGCTCAGCCTCAGTCTGTGTTTTTTCTGAAGTCATGTTTTACTTACACGTATATCAAACGTATTTCTTAAACGTATATAACGTATTTCGAATGTAAACGTACTTCTTAAACGTATGTAACTATTACATGAACATAAAAAACTCTTCACGAAACAAACTTTTATAAATAACTCAGAAGCAATCAAAAGTTAAATAAATTCAGAAATTAACTTGTTTACCTTCATTAAAGTAACTTGAATTTAGCCACTTCTGATTTCTCAGTGCAGAGTACAGTTCTGTCGTTCGGACGCCACTTGTATTCGATTCAAATTCTGACTTCGTTTAATATCCAATTTATTTCACTTCACAAACATAGAGAGATTAAAGAGGCTATTTACATACAGAGTTTAACATAATGATCTAATGATCCGTACATCACGAAGATGAATAACATTTAATAACTTACGTATCGTATCTTAAATGCTGCGAAGATAGAACGGGAATTCCCCGATCGCTTAATTCAAAACAGACCTGGTTGCCAGATTCATAGATCGAAATTATGAAAAATTAAATATTAGCAAACAGGAAATAGTAAACTTCATAGGAGTGGCAACAGATAGCATCTATGTTGATTACAAAGACATAAAATACTATGCGCGGAGAAGAAATTGTCAAACATAACAACACTTATTTATTCTACTTTTAGAACAGGAACACTTGTGGTACAGCTGTGCTACAGCTCAAAAATTATAGGTCTAGTATGCTATGGCTTTCCTGTCATCAAACACTACAGTATCCATCCAACCTGTACATCATACATATGCATCAAAGGCCCACCAGCAGCTGCTGAGTGGTAAAATTGTTGAACATTAATAGTTCAACCTGGGTTAAAATCCTGGAGAATGGGTTGGTTGCATGGAAGTTTTCATTGTTTCCCCCAAGAGAATACAAGGTAATTTCTCTTAAAAAGTCTCCACATAGACCACTTTCCTCTTGTAGATAGCCCTCGCTTGCTTTTCTGTAACCAATTAGTCCAGTTCACTCATCTAAATTTATTTAATAATTACTTTAAAAATAAATATGTATTACATTTAATTTTTTACTTACATTTAATTTTATACGACTGAAATCATGAGAAAATACCGATCCGAATAACTGGGGTTTTGAATATCTAAATTCTATATAATTAGAGATATATGGAGGTAAAAGATGAAACACGCATATTTCAGATACGATAATGATACAAATAATGAACTAAACTAAACGTCTTTTCATGCACCCCCTTCGTACAAAATTTAATCGGATAGAAATGTTCAACAATATATTATGTATCTTTGAAGCTATTCTTGGCTAAATTCCATCACCACAATTACACACAACCAACCAGCTTTATTTTATCCAATAAATTTGTTAGCGGCGGTGTTCTTAAAACACGCCGAAACTAAACACAAACTGTCGTTAAAATTAACGCTTTATCACCTAACGTTTCTCATAAAACTCCAACCATCCATGTCTGCCTTTTCAATCACACCAACTTCTAAATGCGTTAAGCAAGCCTTTGATGCCTTGTAGTCTAGCTGGATTAACTTTCACAGGAAAGCAGGGGTTAGGAGAAAGAGGTGTTTGCCTCTGAAAAGGCTTATAAGGTGCTCGATATATTTTCTTGCCATCATAAATGACCGAGAGTTTACGATTTGTGGCACTAAAGTTTGGTGTAAAAGCAGCTTGTGATGGGGGAATGCCTTCAGAAGCAAAGTGGCTTAAAATTTTGGTTGAATGTAAAATTTTGGAACGGCACACCTATCTTTTTGAATGGCATAATACACTGTTCCCTTACAGAAAGTGAGGAAATAATAATAATTTAAGCTCGTATTACTGTTCTCATTAGGAACAACACTTCTCTGCCTCTGAATGATATAATTCACTACACATGATTTAAACACTTACGGGAGGAAAAAACCATTCAATTTCGTACCAATATTCCGATTTGAAATTAAAAGTTTTCCGCAATAATTTCGAGTTATGACGAGAGTCGAAAGTCGAGCGTTTCCTTTTAAAAGTAAAAATTTTCAAAGTAACTCTCACATAAGAAATACATAAACTCAAATTCCAAATTAGTTTATAATACACTGGTCATCAGAGTTAAAGGATAATGAGAAAAAAATGTGCTTGCTAAGTCAATGTTCCAACCAATTCCTAATGCTGCAATTATTTATGTTAATTAAATATAATTGAATGGAAAAATGCACTTCCGCACATACGATAGCGCCGGAAATATGCAAATTCGTTGATTGACAGTGTGGTGCGCAAATGGAAGTATGTTGAAATTCTGGTCAGTAGTCTTGTTCAAAATGAATGCGGTTTCTGAGAGTGGTCAGTATTCAATAGTTATAGTTCAAAGGCATTATTTCAGCGAAAGTCAAAAGTGGCGGTAAAATCGAGGGAAGGTCAAACATATATGGAGGTAGTCCAAGATCTGAATATCCGTAAAAGTGTCATATCAAGAGTTTGGAATGCTTTTTAAGCACTGGATCAGTAGGTAGACAGCCTCGTGAAAAGCGACCAAGAGCAACAACTGCATCAGAAGACCCTTTTCTGTCGTTGTCGGTTCGAAGAAACCGCGAAGCGACTACAGGAGATTTAGTTTTAATCTTCACGCTGCCACAGGATCCCGAATTAGCCGTACTATAGCTGCACGAAGGCTTAATGAGGTTGGACTGTATGCGAGAAAACCAATGGTTTGTATCCCACTCACTCCAGCTTTTAAAGGGGCTCGTTTAAACTTGTGCCGTCGTCATGTTCAGTGCAGTCAAGACGATAAAGCCCCAGTATTGTTTACTGACGAGTCCAGATGTAATCTGAACAGTGATTCTAGACGTTTTAATCTGGAGAGAGGAAAGAACATTTTGCCTTCCCTTATGCGTGAAATATACCGTTTCCGCGACATCGGTTTAATGGTTTGGGGAAAAATCATAACAAATGGTTCCACGAAGCTGCATATCTTTGATTCCATAACCGCTCGGAGATATGTGGACGAGGTATTGGATATCGAAGTTAAGACTATTTAGGGATGCTGTTGGCCCAGAGGGTTTGCTAATGGATGACAATGCACGGCCTCATTGAGGATATGTGGTGTCAGAATACTTGTAAACAGAAGATATCACTCAAATGGATTGGTCACCTTACTCATCCAACTTGAACTCGATTGATCATGGGTTGGCTGCCTTACGGCGCCGAATTTTCGCGGGCCAAATTCTTTCCCGGATCCTTCAGGTACCGAAAACATTTGATCAACACTTCGATAAAGTCTATGAAATCAAGATGTGAGTTATGCATATCTGTCCCAGGTGACCATACACCGTGCTAGAGAAAAATGTTTTCTGCAAGAGATGATTTAATTCTTCCATCATTTTCCCGTTTCCATAAATTTTGTTTTAATTTCAATATTTTGAGAATAATCAACTACAAACATTGTAACTTATGTTAACTAATGCTTTTGTACAAATTTCTATTAATAATTTTTCGCTAAGTATCAGTTAAGTTTTATTTCTGTCGTTATTCTTTAGTTCCGATGACCAGTGCATATAATAAATTTTATTTTACTGCGAAACAAACACTTAAATCAAATGGAACATTACACATATTCCTATGTTCAGAAATTTCATGGAAAATGCTTATAGCATAGTTCTGTTTGAAACATAAAGAATTATCAGCTAGTCATATACACCGAAATATACCATGCTTGCTCCAACGTTCTTGATATTTTTCGAAGACCTGGTAGAACGTCTCTTTTGCTATTTACCATAAACTGCCTGTCGTGTCGTTGTGGATAATTTGAATTTTTTGAAAAAGTTCACCCCATAGAACTTTTGATGAAAGAGTACTAAGGAATATGAAAGTGAGATTAATTAAACAATACAGGTACAGGTAAGAAGTGGGTGGAACACGAGGCTTTTACCAGTGGTCTTGCAGATATTGTCTCTCCACAGATTTGAAGACCGCGGAGGGAGCGCTTCTTAGGTATAAAGCCCTTCTTCCCCACCAACTTATAAGGAGAACTTTCGGCTCGCTATGTATTTTGAGTGACTTTTTGCCGCACATATACTAAACGCTTACAAATTTCCAGGCCTTCTTCGGGATTCGAGCCATGGCCCATCGGTATGGCATTCAGAGTCACTAACCACTATACCGAGTGGGCGGCATTTCCATGTAGAAAGTCAATAACTTAAAAAACTTATGCAAAAAAGTTGAACAATTATCAGGCATACGAGTCAACAATCAGATTTGCGTCATTACTCGTGAATAAAGCTGCAAGGTTTAGCTTATTATTCAGAAAGATATTCCCTTCTGTCTCTAAACAAAATGAAACAAACAAACAAACAAAAAAAAAGAGAGGTGATTTATTGACTGAAAGTTATTTACTCCAACTAAACATCAGCTTTTATTTATTTTATGTTGACCAACGAGGGCCAAAATAATAATAAAGTAGTTCAATGAAAAGTAGTTTTAACTCGTGAAAACGCTTTCAGGGAAGGATGCACTGCGGTTAATGATCCACAAAGCTTTCTCATATAAAAAGCTATGTCAGAACGTTCAGAGTACCGTCGTTGCACCTTCGAGGAATTTCAAGAAACAATGCAATTTCGCTGCAATTTGCTATACTTCATTGCTCGACTTCGTCGGTTAAGTTTCGTAAACTGTTGCATCTAGTGATGTATCTGGTTGTTGTCGCCTGAAAACTTAAATGGCAAGGCTACATGATTTATTTTAAACACTGCTCCACTCGCTTTCTTTTTGTGATAGTTTATTTACGTAGATTCGAAGCCATGTAATGAACGCAGCGTAATGAATGTACATAATGAAGCGCAGCTTTGAAACTACATGCCTATAAACATCCTTCGTTTATTAAAATTAATCTTTCTTATTCTGTTACTAAAGAACTGTACAAAGTAACATTAATCATTAATTTAATTTTGTTATGGAATGCTTAAAAACTAGCCTTCCCCCTCGAAAAGGAGCAAAGAAAATGAAAGAGATGAATATAAAATTCTTAGAGGCAAAAAGCTTGTACAACGTAGTGAAAGAACTAAAAAAAACCCGAAAAGAAAACAAAAGAAGTAACAGGACATCTGGAATACTAAAATTAATTTTAAGGGGGTCATAGTTATTCATTCCTTATGGGATATTTCTATTTCTTTTTTCTTCTTTATGTCTATTTTTACCCCATAGAATGAGTAATTTTACTAAATGACTACTTTCTATTTTTTCCGATTTACGATCGTCTGTTAAGGCAATTAATGATAAAACAATTTTTAAGTAAAATGTGGATATTACATTATTTTCAAAATAATTATTAAATTAGTAAACCAAAATAAAGGATAATTATAAATCAAACTAAACGTTTGTTACAGGAACATACAGAAATCGTACATAAATAGTCATATATATATTAACCTTAGAAGGAAGATTTGATCTCCTGGAGGACACGAAGAGGATGGAGCTCCGCAACTCACCGACCTTGAAATTCTTAAACATACTCACTCGTATGATCCAACGCATTCGAGCTGTTCAAATTAGAATGGGTTGGATTACACTAAGGTTAACCTACCGAGTAGTGCCAGGCTATTCGATTCGATTTATTTGGTTGTCCAATTCATTTGAACAATAATCTCAGTTTGCAGGTATAAACTACCAAAGTAATTCCATGACGTCCAGATAATATAACCATGAACAGAAAATCCAGCCCGCGACATCCAAAAATAGCCTCACCTCGGGATGCAGAACGTCATCTATGTAATGCAATTATAAAAACCACTGTCACAAATATCGAGCTCGATGCGGCCATTTCTCATGATTCCTGCTTCTGAAAAAAAATCGTCTTGAAAACAATATCTTGAATGGTCATGCAATGGAAGCGGTTGCATATTGGGAGTTCTCTTTAAATGAAAATACGTCAAGAATATTTATTTAATTGAATCTAGTTCTAGATTGAACCATGAAAAATACTTGAATGCAATAATCCTGGTTCATCTAACAGTGACCATCTTAAATGCTTACCTTTGAACTACACAGGAAGCGTGAAGTAACACAGCAGCCTTCCTGTATAGAGATTATGTTTGTGAAGCTTTTGATAAACAATAGAACTACTTGTTCGAATATTAGTGGTTGCCGAGAGGTCTAAAACTAAATATCAATGGATGTCTTTGAACTAGCACTGACAAATAATGCTCTTCAGATGCTTCAGTTGCTTCAAAAAACTTTCAGCAGCAAGACAATTCTTACGTTTAAAGCAGTTAAATAATTCTTCGTATCATGCTTTAGGGAATATTGAGTTCTTTGGAAACCACCAACTGTGACTGATTGGCCTCGCTTTTACTTACGTCAGGTCTTCATCTAAATGATGCGTTTAGGCATGATTAAAAATATATAGTCACTTTCAAATTCACAACCTTATGTTTAATTAAGATATACGAGTTACGTTAATTCTGTGTGGAAAACCAGCGCAGTAGTAGACTTTTGCCCCCCCCCAATAGCTTATAATTATCATAAACAATTACACTGGAAAAATTTTTAACTAGTTTTTCTATAGTTAGCATTAATCAAACAAAATTATCCTTCAGTTCTGAACATCAGAGCAATAAAATTTATAACTGTATTTCTGTTTCAATGGATCTGTTTTTATGGTTATTTGATTCCTTTGTTTTATTTTATTTTATTTTTCTTATTTATTTATTTATATGTAAGAAAAGCAAATATCACTTAGAGGTGCACAATTCTGCGTCTTCCTCTAATATGAGTATAGAAACATATAATTTTATGCATAAACTGTTTACACATTATTTCATTTACGATACCTATGCCAGATGATTCATGGGCGATACAGAATTTCCAACATTAGTTACAAATAGAATGTTTAAAGATCGTATGTCGAATCTTTACTACTATCCATCTTTAATATAAAGTAAATTTAGCCTAGAATTCGTTAAAAGCTGGTAATTGTCAAACTCTTTTGACAAAGATCATAATCATTATGTTGGATTAATAATGACATAGTAAGACAAATATTTAAAATTTGTGTTTTTTACAATATAATGGTTAACAATGTAGGCCAAAATTAAAAATTTTGTTTAGACTAGCGCATAAGGTTTGGTTGTTTATGCATGTCCCTCTTCTTTTCTCGGAGATCCACTGTGGTGCACTCAGGATGAGGCGGCTAAAAGATCGTTGATTTTGGCCATTTCCAAAGAAGTGCGTACGTCATTGGGAAAGGGGAATAAAGTCATTGAAATGGAAGGTAAACGTCGCGTCTGCTTCCCTTTAATATAAAAGTCAAGCTCGCTTTAAAACTAAAATTTGATTATTGGAGCTGAAGAATTTTGCTTTTATGAAAAATGGTGAGGAAAAACGTTCAGTGATTTATGAAATGAGATGTTCAGAAAGGAATTCTACAGTAAACTCTCATATTCCAGAATGGCGACTGGCAATATTGCCCATCGTTAAATAAAATTAAAGGAACTATATAAATCCGTAAATAAAATAAAAGATTATTAGTCATACGCAAGAACGAAATTTTAGGAGATTACATCCAGCTTTCAAGGAAAGATTAACTATTGAATTCACTACAAAAATAGAAGGAGAATCTTAACGTTGATTAAAAAAAAGGAAACTGAAATCGAAAATTTTACTGGTTCGGGGCTAAAAGTAGAAGTAGAAAAAGAAATAATAATGATAAATCATCAGACGAATTTCTGCTGGCTACAAAAAATTACGATCCGACGCTTTCTCCATTGGGCAATCAAATTTATATTGATTGTCTCAGCAGCTACTTATTTGGTGCTTCTAACGACAGCAGTAAAAAATAACAAATCATTCCAGGCAATTTAATGACGAACGTGGTTTGAGACTTTTATATATTATTAACGAAACAAAAGAAAAAATTGAATAAACCTCATTAACTACATTACTACGTTTCCCCTTTCTGTGTAGAGAAATGCTTAAGATACAAGGAAAAGAAAGCAAAAAGCGCTCATAGCGTTAAAACCAATAGTCGTACAATATCATCTGGCATAACTATAACAGAAGCAATACGCAATCACATTTTACATTACACACTAACCAAAATAAAGTGCTTTGTTTCTAATTATCCAGCCAATTAATTTTATAGTTGCCCCAATTATTTTACAATGCAGCCTAGAACAGACCTGTAATTATATTTTCTATTTCCAAGCGCAGGTTTTTAATTACAACAAAAGTTAGTTAGAAGTTCGATGGTTACGCAGTTTCGATCAAAATTTAATCGCTAAAATAACAATAGAATACAGATTATTAATAATAATAATCGGTCCTATATGAGCAATTATATATAATAGTAGATTTAAAGTAATCAAACAGTCTGCATTTCGATAGTTCTTTTCTGGATACTGTAAGATTAAAAAGTAGAACTGTTTATTGAAAATTAAGGTAAAAAATCTGTGAATACTGATATTCCTAATCGTTTATGTAATGATTCAAGACTTTAGATAAGAAGAAATATTGTTACGAATTTTGTACATACATAGATAATTGTAGTGAAATTATATGTGAAATTGTTGTATTAATTGTTGTATTTTTCTGTATAATGTAACATGTAATGCTTGAAGGAAACGATGCTTTAGAGGAAAAGTAAGAATACAGGAGCAAGTTTATTTAACATTGAGCAAACGGCTATCTCGCTCACTTGGCGAGATATCGCCAAGCTGGGAACGGTTTCGGTGACTGATTTTTGTCGCCATATTTGGGAAAGCGAACACTTGGAGACATTTTGGTCTGGTCCCTATATAACTATAATGGGTATCCTAACTGAATAACTGTATTTGATCCGCTATGCAACTGTAACCGTATTGCGGCCCTCATGTGCCTTCCAGTAATTTCGAGAAGTACTCTAAATTTCTCGGTGACCGGAAGAGAATTTTATAAGACCAGGAATAGCATCAGTTTCTCAATTGTGAGTTGCTAGTTCAAAGCGACTTCGGATTATTGAGATATCCGTGAAAATTTCGCCTTTTAGGTGCGCTCTGCATTGCAATGTGTTTAATGTCCTTAGTAGTTTGAAGTGCAAACTACTGACTGTACTTTGTGATACTGTGAACATCTGTATGAATATTTCTGTGGAAAGTTCCAGAACTCTGAAGAGTTCCTTTTGATAAAATAAATTTTATCAAAAGAAGGAGGCAGGGGAAAACACATATACGTTTTGATTTTCTCAAAGTTTTTCAAGCAGTTCACTCAAGTAGTTTTTTCTGATTATTTGAGTAATACGAACTCAAAAAGTAAAATGGACTAATAACAGAAATAACTCTCATTTTCTAATGCAATGGTTATTCAAAATAAAACAATTGATTTCAAACCAACCGCCTCTTGAAATTTAAAAACGTCAAGTGATAAACAATACATAAATATTAAATAAAAAATGTCAAGTAAAGTATTAGTTACATATGTTGTAGCTGTTCTTTCCTTCACAGCAGTATTACAGCAAGATTCGACAATCAACGAGTCTAGTTATAGAAATCTAGGTCGCTTTGCCTTTACAACCACATTACGGCAAGAATTCGGCAACTAAAGCCTCTAATAATGGAACTAGAGCTTGTCTCTGCCATTACAGCAGCTATATTACATCAAGATGCGATGAGCTAGGTGTGCAGTTATAGAAAAGTAAGTCATCATGCCTTTGCAGACACGGTATAGCAAAATGCTCAATTCTCGTGCGTTTACACCAAAATTCTGTTCATTGGATTTATCGAAGCAACTTGCAAATTACTCTTAGCAAGTGATGGTTTTTTTACCATAGCGTCAAATAAACTGACAGTGGTAAGATTGCACAATAAAATCTTGAGGACTTCACCACATAAAAAGGCTTTCTGTTATGAAATTCATTGTCTAACAGTGTATAGTAATATGAACTTCACAGATGTGGGCAATATTGTATTGTAATACGCGCTTAACAGATCTGGATAACAATGCAACATGTAATATATATGTACAATAATGCAGTTTGCACTTAACAGATATGGAATCATGCTCATATGAAACCGAATTAATTATATTGAATAACCTCGTCTAATGAATGTGTTATATCAATTATAATAAATCTTCGGCATAAAATATTCATTGCACAGACAAATGGAACACATACCACTCTTCTACTCAAGAAGGAATCTTTTACTCATTTCCATACTTTACCTAAAGGAGGCGCTGCACTATTAACCTTCAGAAAAGAGCTGTTAAATGGGACGAAAGGTACTTTAATGCTTCTATCAATGATTGGTTAATTCTGGTTATATTCGCTTCCCTCCTCCGTACATCTTTTACAGAACAGGCCACAGCATCTTGTTCAGCGGCCTCCAGAGTAGCATTTATTTACTGTGTTTCAATTTAGGTAATCGCAACCGCTGGGGCGTGGACTCATAAACATTAAACAATTTAAGCGTGGATTTTGACACGGGATAATAAATTTACAATAAAATTGCGAGGATGCTCCTTCGTTGTTTTCATCGAGATTGCTGCAGTCTGATTCGTTGGAAAATACGAAAAACAATATTAAATAAATGGGTTTTGGGTTCTTATGTATCGGAGCAATTTATCTTGTTAAATAACATAAAAATTCTTTTCAAGGTACTTTTCATTACTGAAAAGTGAGTAATGTAAACAGTAAGTAGTAAAAGTATGTAAAGTAAAATATTCAACGGTTAGCAAATTTCGTACTTATAATGTAAGTGCTAAGGAATAATTCCTTCGAAAGAAACAAAGAAGATAAATATCAAGAGCCGCAAAGCATATTTTCAGCAGTTTGCGAAAAGCGGTTAGAATAACTGTTTACAATCGTTAAGATCGAGTTTACTTGGAAATGTATTTAAAACTGCATACAGGCCGATCGAGAACATGGTAAGCTGGTGCTGGTTATCCCACCGATGGGGTTTAAGTTCGAATCTAAAGTAACATGCAGACATTTTTTGAAGCACGTTTCTTTGCGAAACATGGACACTTAAAATCTGTCGGTTCGAAAGTCTCCGTGATAGGTCGATGGCAGAGAGAAAGGACTGACAGGCCTTCAGTACAATCCAATATCAAGCTTTGGCTCAAAATTGGTTAGAGATGGATATCATCGTACTATTAACACTACTTCTGACGATCTATAAACCTGTTAAGGATTATTCATAGGCGTCGTCCGCTGCCGTGCATCAGATCAGCAGCAACAACAACAGCCGAATAGCATTTTACTGTTGTGATTCCTATAACAAATTTCCAAGATCATAAACACATTATAGGAATACATTTGTTTCCTTTATGAACCATTGTTTTTAAAATTAAAAGCTAAGTTAAAAGACACAAATTTTTAGTTAGAATATTTTGGAATCAAACGATAGCAACAGACAAGCCATTTTGTTAGCTCACGAAATATTTTATTTAAAGAGGCATTTAGCGACCAAGTGGCTAAATTCGTGAAAGACCAGCAGAAAAGGTTTTTTTCTGGCTGGCTAAATATGTATGGGAGGCTTGCACGTGACTTTTCCCGAGATTTTCTTGATTGCGGTGAGCTGGTTTCCTCTAGAAAGCCCGCCATAAAGGCATCCTTGCTTTTTTAATAAGATAGACCTTTCTTTTCGTCGGGATGGCATTCAATTCGTTAGGCATTTTCAATTCGTTAGGCAACCGAGCCTTAGGTCGCATCTCATCTCGACGACGAGAAGTAACGAAAAGTCAGACAGACTTCAAATAATTTATCGTAGCTGAAACACGCAGTTCTCAAGAGGTATTGAAATGCAGAATTCAAAATTTTATGCATTAAATGATTGAAACATAATAAATTATTTAAGAAAAAGTCTGTTTCTTAACCTTTTAATTATTTCTTAACCTTATATTATAATTAGTCTCGTCCTTTCTGCCTCGCATAATATAATGCAATTATTATGCAAAATTATCATGCAAGCCTGAATATGCAGCAGCTGCAAACTATATAAAATTATGAAATTAAATACATCACACTAATTTGGAAAATTTCTAAGCCGGATATCATTTGAATTACCTATTTCAACATGACATAAGTGATTTAATACAAATTAGGTCAAAGGCTCTGGTATGTAACGCATCTATTCGTAGTAAATTTTCTTTCGTTATTACATTGGAAAGAATACGAGCTTAAACTTTTGATACCTGATACATCTATATCACGTAGAAATATGAACTGAGTTTAACTCATGCTTTAAGCTTTTTATTCGGGGATTACTGGTATCCACTTGTAGCCGAATAATTAATAGTTCAAAGCTATGGCTGCATAGGCGTTTCGGTAGTTTGCCGCATGCGTAACATAAATATGAAACTTTTTCCCTTAAAAAATTCTCCACGAAAGCATGTCTTCTTCAGGAAGACAGCCTTTCTGTGTTTTGCTGTAATGAGTTAAGATAACCTCACCGAGCACTTTGAGTTACTGAATAAAACCGCATTGCACAAATTGTCTCTTTCACAGTTTCCAATGAAATCTTCATCCAAATACATACATCTAAGATTTCGGGCTTTTTTTTTTACATCCTTTTACGTTAGATAATACCACTGAGATACCCCGCAGTCCTGGATCTTCAACTCAGCACCTGGTTATAAGACCTCGTATCGCCTTACCATAAAATCCCCTTCCCCTGTTTTTAAGCAATTTTTTTTACGTAAAAAAGTGCTTCTAACATTTAAGAAGCACAGTAATTATTCAGTGGGGTCGTAGTCATAAAATGGTTACATTCCACTGTATCTACCCAACTGAGCCACAGACGTCCGTTTCACCTGCTAGATCTGCTTTGCACACAAAGGGGTGAATCTTCCGAATCGCTGCTATTAATTTTCATTACGTTACGGAGAAAAAATTCCCAAAAATTAACCACGAAGGCTAAGGCGAAACAGTATACATTTTCTCCGAAAGAAAATATTTAATCACATCTACTAAAATGCCAGGTGCAAAAGGATCTTTCAAAGAATGTCCTCATCATTCATCCACAAAATGGCACCGCTTCTGAGCGAATAGCATTAGCAGCTATTTGGTGTCATAAACACAAGGATTAAGGAACAAATAACAGCTATGCTAATCCCGAAAAAGTCTATTTTTCCACCCGCAGAAAAACAATTCGGAGGACAAACCCTGAAAATGTATAATCATCTATTCCTAACACGGACTTGTTTGCGTTATTTAACACTACTTAAGCCCCTTGCATTCGTTTCATTTTTCAGCACGTTCCCGAAACGTTGCGCGTGTATAATAATAATAGCAATGATCACTGACCACGCTAGCTATGGGGGGAAGAAACTAAAATGGCTTCATTTCCATATTTTCTTACTTAGCCTTTTGGACTGAGGCTATAATTTAACCACCACCAGAATCATAAATAATGTATATTATCCAATTTCTGGTTCCTAGGCCCTTTGTTAGCAGACTTAAGCACGACCGGTTTAAGCAGAATGCGTATGCACCGTGCGTCGGCCAGACGGACAACAGCTAAAGCTCGACGAGAATCTTTCCTCTTTAATAATTTAACTTCGGAACCTGTTATTGGCGCATGATGATTCTTACCACCAAAGTTTAAAAGCAATCTTCATCGGAGGGGTATAATAGACATAGTTCAGGAGTCATAGGTGGCCTACTTTTGTGTATATATTCATAATAAAGACACGTTGTCCCCTAGGCGGGTGTTTAAAGAGGGTGTTTATGAGGGGTTGAACGGTCTGTTAATTTTTTTTCGCGCCACTTTTGTGTATATTAAGCTGTTGTCGGCTTTTATATGAATATGTTAATCAGTTTCGTGTCCCAGTAGCCTCGTAAACGAAGATTAAGAACTGTTTTTTGAAAATATACACAAAAGCACGCCTTTTAAGTAACGGTAACTTAAAGCAATTAAAGCTGGCGCCGAAATATGTAAGAAGTGAATAATATCCTTGTTTTGAAAGGAATTCTTTATGAGTTTAACAACTGCATCCCACTGACTATAAATACAAAATAATTAAAAGAAGAGGGTGATAAGAAGGTCACACATATTTTTAAATTAAAAGTAAAAGCTTTTGACAGCATCTACACATCTATATATATAGACACAAGAGAAAACCAAAATATGCAAACTCTAAATTCATACGTAAACAGACACACGAAAGGGACTATAAATTGAAAAATGGGTTAAGTTAGAAATATCTGTTGTTGTTGCGTATCGTTCTACATCTATAGATTAAGAACATGCCTCATGAATATTCATGGATGGGTATATAAGCGCGCTTGGCACAGATTTTTCGGTGCACAAAACTAAAAGTTTACTTTTGGTCCCATTCGGTAAAAAGACACTGAAGATGCAGAAACTGACTTAATTCACTACTCTGCTAAGTTTCAAATGTAAGCAAATATGGCTGATGTGGTAAAAAAATTTGGGTTAGCCGCACTTAAACAACTTTTAAATTGTTTATAATTCTACAACTATTGCATGCAGATTAACTAAAGGCATAAAAACCTTAACCGGAAGATAAGAAAAACATAATTCCATCATTTACTAACATATAACACTAAAAAAAAATTTTTAAAGCATAAAAAGCACAATTTACTAACATATAACACTAAAAAAAAAAAAAGGGCTCACAGAGCCGAGTAACAAAGTAGGTATATACATGTATATTTAGATACTTTTGGTGCAGCTGATTGCAATCAAACAACTGCATGTTATAGTAGTCCTATATACAAAATTTCAACGTTCCGAGGCTACTCGTTTTTGAGTTATGCGAGATGCATACGTACGTACAGACAGCACGAAAAAAATCTCTTATGATTGACTGTTAAAAAAGGAATCAAGTAATTTTAATAAAAGAATAGATATTGATAAATATATATTAAATTCAATTAAAATTGAAGAGCTCAAATTTTGAGAGCTAATTTTTTGCTAATTAATTAATTTAAAACTACTCGTGCGATTTTTACAAAACTTTGCACTGTGGTATAATTTGAGTCGTAGAATCGAAATATAGAAACAAAAAATAGGTATGTCATCTTAGAAAAAGTACGATTTTGTGTCAGAATACCTATGTTAGAACAATAGGTATGTCAAATATATAAATATATAAATCAAATATATCGCGCTTTCGAGACATAAAAGACGTAAGTTAAATTTCGTCAATACGGGAGTATTGATAAGTCTCTTAATAAAGTAGAAAGGGAGGTAAAGAACTGTCCCTCCCCCCCCTTGCAAGATGTATTGTGACACTTACTTGCAATATATATATATATATATAATATATATTGTAACCGCATCCTTCGGACAGTAAATTATTCCCACAAACTTCCTCTCTCGCTTTTTGTACGATAGAATTAGTAAAAAAGGGAGGAAAATATGTGAGTAAATACAGTAATTTGTTTCTTTTCTTCCAAATGTGAAAACAAAATGTTAAAAAATATTCATACATTAAATTATTATAAGCTTAATAGTTCAGAACTGTGAGAAGCACTTATTATTATGCAATGAAAATTACCCTACCGAAACTAAAAAGATCCGAAAAGGTAATAATACTGTTGCGTTATACGGGTTCGTGGATTTGAGAGTATCCGATGAAAACACGATGCAGAACAATAAAAAGCACAATTTATTTTCAAGAATCACTATTTACAGCACAGTTCCAAAATTACGTTTAAAAGCGTCGAACACAGCTTCAGGCTGTAACTGTAAAGGTAGCTTCACGGCAACACTAAACTTATAATAAACACCGTGGAACAATCACCAATACACTGTCAAGCTACACTGTAAAGGTAGCTTCGCGGCAAAGCACTATCTCGATCGCTTTCCGTTCACCAAAACTCTCGCGTAGCAGCTATTCTCACAACTAATCACACTGCTCGCAACACTTCACAATGCCGGAAACGCAAGGGTTTATATAGCTTTTCCTTAAGTTCCACACGTTTCGAGAAATATCTCGACAGGAAATTATTCTAGAAGCTTCCCGATTGGACCATGGGATATCGCCGATTTGGTCGCCAAACGGGCGATAAAGTCGCCAATCTGGCAACCCTACCATACACCATTTTATGGCAACCCTAGTGCTATGCCGGAAAGCTTACATACAGGCGCAACCGCCGAATTTTTCGCAACAATACAAATATTATTAATTAGCGAAATCAAATACTGTTCGTAGTTCGAAAAAGCTTGAAACAAACACTTCTTATTAGAAAGGCGATAATGTGTGTATACGTCAGTTTCTCCTTAAAAGTCCTTAAAAAGTTCCTCTACTTGGATAGCCCTCGAAGTTCTTTTGCTTTATTTAATTGTCTACCGTTTTAATATATGTAGCAGACAACGATTAAAAATTACAACGATGATACACATGATATGATTCCTCCAATGTAATGAATAAGCTCTGTATTGAAAAATTTTCAGTGCTCTAAGGTTTCTTAATAGTTTACCACCTCCTGACTTGTGTTATGATACTTTCACTCTGATGGTATCGGATTCGAATGCCGGAAAAAGCAATCATACCTGTGAGTGCCGTGTGCTTGAGGACTGGAACAATTAAAAATCCGTTAGGATCAAAAATCACCTGAAGAGCTGATGGTAGAGAAAGAGAGGCAAGCATGATGTTCCTGGGTTCCATTCCGTGAGATCCGCCAATTTAAATTACGATGGATTTTGGCAAATGTGCTAAACGTTTATAACCCACTCGTGAGTATTCATACATATCATACGCGTTCCTCGCTAATTACACACACGAACACGGGGCATGGCATTCTAATACACATAATACTATAATGCTTAATGTGGGGATCATTTCATGTACACTTGGTTATGAACAGGGTGCACATGACACATGAAGAGGATGCTGTTTGACAGTAGACACCTTGTTCGTGTGCTTAATGAAGGAAGGTGGGATGAACAACAACAACATTGGAAATTTTTCACTATCTTTCTTATGGTTTGGGCCAAAAATATGGAATTAACTTCCTCTCATATTAAGACACAAACCATGTTTCGAAAACATTTCTTCACTAGAGGCAAAATGATTTTTGTAATACAAGTAAAAGCAAATGCCTGGGGGGCAGTAATTTGCCAAAATATCATAAGTAAAAATTTTATACATGTTTATATTCTAACGGATATTACTATATTTAAAAAATACATAAAATGTATTAAATTAAAAAAAAAGAATTTAAGAAGTTTTCTCATTTAATAATACTCTTGACTATTTATCTACGCAAAGTTATCAACCTTTGTAAGCAAGAAAACCAGTAGCTACTGAGCCGTAACCATGGAAACGAAAAGATTATCCAACAGCACACCTGAAAAATGTTTGTGAATTAAATCATGGCTAACAGTTAAAGAATATTTAGGAAGCACTAATAAGTCATCTCTTCATCCTACTTACGGGCTTTGTGAAAGAGGATTCATAGCCCATCAATATACACCAGATGACAGGGGCGCCATCTATCGGGTGTCCCAAAAGGCCCATATATTTTCGTGAAAATAAATAAGGAACAAAAGAAAGACTAGAGCACTGGCGGGTGAGAATGATGTAAACCGGCACAGTTACCAAGAGATAATGTCGATTAAATGTTATTTATTAAGGTTATGACTCAATAAAGAAAATGCACTCGTAACGGAGGAGGCATAATCCCCTCCATAATGAAAATGTCCAGCTTAGGAAGATAAGGTTGCCTAATATCGAGTATTATTTGTTGGAAGCAAATTTGTTTATGCGAAATAATATATAAAGCTCTTTTCGCAAGATTCTGAATTTGCGTATTTTCAAATGGCGTTTATTTCAAAACGTACAGCCAGTTGCTGTCTTACGTTATTTAGAGTTAAAAAGTGTTTAAGTAATGAGTGGCAAAATTACTTACCAACATGGTTTATAAATCCTGATTCTGCAGGGAAATAATTAGATATGATGTTCTTAGAATGTAAAGAACAGTTTTAAATTTAAAAAAATTAAGTAAGCTTAATTTACATAATTTTCCTAATTTTATCTAGTGTATTTAACTACACAGATTGTATTTCAGGTGCATTTAATTACATTCATAATCAGTAAATACATAAAAATTAAATGAAATAGGAACACCTATTTCCGAAAATCCTAGTCATCTCATAATAGGGGACGAAACGTTAGACATCGAATTGAAATATCTCATGTGATTCAAGTGATTATTATCTTTTATCTACTGCACAAAATTCACGAAATAAAGTTTAAGTAGCTTCTGTAGATGTGTTTGAACGCAACTAGTTCACCACTCATGATGTCATTTTATACTGAAATAGAGAAATAACGATACCATAAGCATTCCAGAAGTTCAGTTCCCGAGAGTTCCTAAATAGATCCCTGAAAGAAAGTTCCGTGCTAAAGAAAATAAGTTACTGAATTTACATAAACTGATACTTAAAGCATTCCATTCTAAAGTATTCCAGAACGCTGAATACGCAAATCATGGTCCACATATAAGGACAGCAGAATTCCAACTAACTAGATTACAAATATCTGAAGGCCTATAATCCGTGTTTATCTCCTTTTCCCTTTTGTAAATCAACTAAAATTAAGACAGACGAAACAAAACAGATAATAACGTTCTGGCATTCTCTGGATTAAAATTATAGTACGGTTATCAAAATGTATCCGGAATGATTCATTTAAAATATGCAAATTCAAGAAATAGTTTGCAAAAATTTTCCAGATGTTGTTTACGACTTTCATCGACATTTTTCAACAATCCGTTCTTCGTTTTCTTTTATCGTTTGAAACTAAATTCGTTTTTCGCGGCAAAACAGCTTTTGTTATAACGATTTCCCAAAACAGAGAATATAACTTAGAACATGCATCAAATTTTTGTTTACACAATGGAATTTCTGTAATAAATACTTTTGAGATGTTGTAAAAAGCCTTTGACTAAAGTACTTTATCAAAAACGAGAGATTCTGAGATATATATAATATTTAACAAAGGTACAAAATACGGAGAAGATGCTACGATACTTTGGCAGAACTAATGAATACTTCAACTAACGAGCAACGCCTCGATCAAGTCAGAGATTCAGCATTTAGCGGCCTTGTTTAACATTTAGGAATGCTAATTAGCAAGTTTTTGTATCATTTAGAAACATACAAGCAATTTTACAATGTCATATGGGCCTGCAGTACGTCGCTTCTTGAGCTGTTAAACAAACGATGAATTTTTTCCAAACACAACAATACGTTCACGTGGTCACGTTGCCTTTTCTCAAGGCAAGGCGCACGAAAAGTTTCTTCGATTGGCTTAGTGTCTGTACACTATAAATTTCTACCAAATGACCAAACTGCTATCAGCGAATATTATTTAAATGTTTTGTGGTGTCTGCGGTAATCAATTCGTAAACAACGACTCATAACTGCGTTGAGATAATCATGGATATCGCATTACGATCATGCACCTGCTCACAGTGCTCTTGTTATTTGAAAACTTTTGGCCAAAGATTCAACAAGATTCGTTTTCACATGATATGGATTCGTGTGACTTTTAATATTTCCACGATTAAATTCGCTGCTTCGTGTCCACCGCTTAGAATGTACTAATGTAATAAAAAAAATTTCCTGCAAAGAAGTCCTTAAAGGATTTAAAAAAAAGAGTCGAAGTGCTATCTGCCTTCGTAGAGGATTTTCTAAGGGAAACTGGTCGTATACTCTTTACACATGGAGAAAAACAGGAAAACCCCCATGCAGTCAGCCTGTTTGCGGGATTCTAACCTCGGATCGAACTACCAGTTTTCATCTACTTTTCCTTTCGGCCGCTGTCGCTTTGAGAGAGGAAGAAATTATTATAAAGTGCATGTAAGTAATATTGGCCAATAAATTGAAATCTTGTATTTTCTCGAATCATTCCTGATTTTTTTTTATCACAATAACAATTTTATTGCAAACTGTAAGAGCAAAATTAAATGCATCGTATTCTAAAATTTATTCTTTTACAAAAATAAAAAATTAACCACAGTTTAATTTTAGTAAATAAGTATGTATCAAGGAGGAAAAAAAGAAAGTAAATAGGCTGTGCAGTGTATGTTTTGTGCAAATAAAAACTTTTTTCTTTTTTTTTTTACTTTCACTTACATAAATAAAAACAAGATCATGTGCTTCTCTTAAGGGTCTGTATAATTAAAAAGAATTAGGGAAGATTAGGGATGGTTGTTCTCTTTTTATAATTTTTAATTTTTTTTTCAGCTTCACACTGACAATTTAAACAAATTTTTAATTCAGTTATTAGCGTATCCTTTCCTGAGAAAGTATAATATTTTTTAATAGGTAGTAAGCAAATAACGCTGTAATGAACTGTAATTTTCAGTTTCTTAAAAGGGAACCTTATATTCCCATATGAAGGGATACAATAATTCATTCCAGTCAAAATTTAAAAAAAATTAAGCTTAATTTAATTACATAATTATCATAATTTAAAAATGATATTTTATATAATTTAATCATACTGCTAAAAGTATTGAGAAAGTGATACCACTAAAAACCACCATATATTTTCAAATAATAAATGAAAGTCAAACTGAAGGGTTACAATTACAGAAATTCGTAATATTTCTCCTACGTGACTGAGATGGGTAATTTTATATAAGTTTCCTCGTTAACCATAGCAATTTTCTAATGCATAATGAGTGATTAAAGATAGTACTGTCTACTTTAAAAAATCAATTTCATATTCACAAAACCAATAATTTTTTTATTTGGCTCCCATAACGAACCTTTGATCAGTTGAGATCTGATTATAACAAATTATTCACCTTCACCAAAGAGTCATCTAATTCCATTTTTTCAGGCTCATTAAGCTGACCAGGATAAAATTAATTTTGTTTTGAATCACACAAACTCTTTTAAGAATCGTTATTGGCATCATATGAACTAATTTGCAGCTTTGTGTTCTCGGCATTTAAAATCTCATCGAATAATTTGTTTGTGTCTCATCGAATAATTGTCCAGGGTCATATACCGCGATTGGGTTATTTTAAGCCCGTCTTGGGGGAAAAAGTATAGAGTTTGTTAATAACCCATTTTATGATGAGTTAGATCTGTGCTGTCACTTTTCCTTTCGTTAGGCCTCAGCATGACATAAATGAATTACACCTATTTAAGGTGATGATTCTGAAAGTTTCAGGGATAGGGTTTTTGACATCGACGCTCGCAGTTTGCGTATTGCCTTGCCCAGCTTTGCTACGTCAGTACTCCGGCATTAGCCATTTTGCTAGCCGAAGTTTGACCAATTTATTTTTTAGTCTCCGGCTACGAATACATTTAGATTTCTAACTTTGGTTTTTTGATAACTAATAACCGCATGTAGTGGAGTCTGATTTGTACACACAGGCTGTGGCATTGTTAAGTTTTAAATAAAAAGGTTATTTACAACCTTCTTAAAACTTTTGTAATACTTTCATAAATGGGGAGATAACTCGTTTGGCGTTCTAAGTAAGACCTGAGGAACTTTCAAGTTAGATTAACTCAAGTTAGTACCCTACAAAAATAGTATTAATTCCCATATTTTGCGCTAAAATGACATAAAAATTTCACAGCATTTTTATAGATAAAATTCCATGCCATTAAAAACGGTTATGTTTCATATCTATTAATTGGAACTGAAACTAGTATTTTACTGCACAAGCTCCATTTTAACGTGCCTTTTTATTACACTGTTTTTATTGATAGGGATATTTGAGGATCACACGTGCTTTAAACCAAATCCTTTGGGTAATAAATTACCAAAGCTAATTTGCTATACAAACTACGATAGAACAGCAGAAGTCTGCATTTTAGAATGGTGCAAAAATAAACTTTTTAAGTTACAAATAAAAGAAAATAATCCTTTCATGATATACTCCTTTAACAAACTCGAACTTGCCATGTTTAATAAATCGCTTTTAATGCTAAAACGATATTTTTGGAAATAATTACGTGTTTAATTTGTGAAGAAATACAGTTTTAATGTAACGCCTGATTTCAAAACTCTACTACCCAATCTACTAATTCTGGTATACCTTTCATTCAAGCAGCCTTCTCCCACCTGCCTCCACTGGAAAAAATAAAGTGTGTGTATGTGTATGTGTGTGGGGGGGGGAAGTAACGACGAAATCTTAACTAAAATCATTTGGCGGCGGCTTGGTAAAGATAAAGGGTTAAATACATCTGTAAAACTCGCATCCCCCCAAAAAAGAGTCATAATGAAACATTCCTATCCCATGGATTTCTTTCCCCTCCTTTTTGAAAAAAACAGCGGGAGTTTATGAGACAGTTGAACATTCGAACTTAATTTAAACCTTGCACAACCTTTAAAAGATACCTTGCACAAGCAATATTGATGATTTCGAAGAAAAAAACTGATAAAATATAATTAAGCTACGAATACAATACGAATTTAGTAATAACTTTTATTCATTAATTGTCTAAAAAATCGCTATGTGCAATTTTTACCATTCCTTAATATATTCAGTAACGTGAAAAAAGTTGTTTCGCAAAATTATGCAATTTCACACGCATAATCCGGCTTAGTTCGAATTTTTGTTGTAACATAAAAAGAACTTGATTCAAAATGTGGCAGTCTCATCTTTCGTTGTTTGCGAAAAAAAAGTTACATAACAAGATAAGGATCCTTTATACATCAAACAGAATCGAATTACGACTTTTAGTTGGGCAAAATATGAAACTTTTCTAACTTTAATTTGAACTACACTAACTTATCGAATTTGTTGAAGTAAAAGTAAGTTTGTCTTATTTGATTAAAAACAAAAAGGAATTCCTTTCTTTTTTCTGTTTTTGTCCTCCAAACAGTTTCATCCTGAATATAATTTATGAGTGAAAGTTATTTTCTAAAATTAATGAAATTATATATGCAGATATTCCAACTTCAGTTTTAATAAATCGCAAAGTACAATCTTCTTTCGACATTAATTTCAATTAAAAAAGAATAATGAAATTAATGTCAAAGAAGAGAAAAAGTTTGAAAGTTATTCAGCATAATTACATTAAAAACATTCGTTAATAAAATCCATACAAATGCTGTGAATAAGAACTTTTCAGAAAACTTTCTTCGCACAAATAAGCATGTCTAAAGGACTAAAACACCTTTTCTCAAACAAGAATAACAAAAGACCAAGGCTTTTCCATGCATAAATGTTCAAATTAACAGAGAATTCCTTTTCCATAGTAAATAACTATTTTTAAACTAAAAACAACGACTTAAGAATTTTATATCCTATTTTTTATTATTATTTTTAATATTAAATATTAATTAAGCAAACTGACGCGATGTATTTTTAAATTATTTTGAAAATTATATTTCAGAATGAGGGAAAAAAACCGACAGTTAAATTTAATAAATTAAGCCTTCATTTCTTAAAAAAGAACAACAACAAAACCGATTACAAAACCTGTATGGCAACTGAAAATGTCCATTAATAAAAAAAATAAAAATGCAAAAACAGAAACAAGAAGACAAAAGAAACAATAAAATAATTCAAGAATTAAGTGCAAAGCTTTTTCAAAATCCTTAATCCTTAAAACACACTTTTTCCACCATAAATTAAAAATTTCGCAACTTATTCTCAAGAAAATAAAAAAGCTTACGATTAACGATTTTTGTATTCATGATGTGGAGAACAATACGAGCAACGAACAAAGAAAACTTTCGCCCTTTATTGTTTTCTTCTTTGCTTGTTCGTTTTTGCTGCGGGTAGCGACGTGCTACCGCTCCACAATGAAGAAGAGTTGGCTGCTCTAGACACCCGTAAATCGCGCTTAATTCGATTTAATTAACTGCCGTTAACAAGCTCTAATTTCGTTGTGAAGCCAATTAGAGGTACAGTCCTTCTAATAGAGCAGTTCCCTCTCGACAACAATTAGGTTCCAAATCGTAGATCGGAATGCAAGCTGCCTCGTAAACTACTCTGATGACGTAAACGGGATCGGGAGAACGGGGGAAAAAAAAAAGAGATTCTTATTAAAATACTTTTAAAGCGGTGGATATTTTTTCTAAAATTTATTGCTCGATTATTCAAGCTCATTAAAAGAATTAAACTTTAAAGGAGAGTTGTTTTAAAATGTGAATTTCTTTAGTTTCTGTCAGATAAATCTTGTATTACATTTTAAGACTCATTATAACATGGACGAAAATGTTTTCTTCATTAGCATTTTCGCACACTTTTCAAACTTTAAATGGTAACAATGTATTTATCGTTTAAAAGAAGTTTAACAAAGTAGCCGAGTGCAGTAATAAGTACAGAGTAGTGCCCTGCTGTTTATCACGCAGTGTGAAGAAATATAGAAATAGTAACAGTGCAACCAGTTGGTTTCATAATAATATTTATTTATTTTTCAACGGAGCCGAGAATGTTCACGAATATCTGCCATCTAAATAGTAATTTCATTTTTAAAAATAAATATTGGATTTTGCATTCATTAATTTCTATAACAGTATTTCCTACACTCCTACAGTCACAAAGGCACTAATAAATTTAGTTCGACGCGCGTTTGAATCTGGCTTTGATGCATGGTTGATTTTAGTTGTTTTTCCCAAGTGTAAGATGACATGAGTCAGTTTCCCTTAGAAAGTCCTCCATGAAGGCATCCTACATCTTATATCGAGTCCAGGCGAGGGCATTGCTCATTTTTCACATTTCAACTTCCAAATATCCTAATGACTCTACAAGTCTTAGAACGGAAATTGGTGATTATTGACCACGTTTTATGTATGCTTTAAGCGCCACTGTAGACTCGTTAGGTTATTTGTGAGAAAGAGTTATTAAAAATCAACCTTCCTCTTGTCGAAAATCGAATCTGAGGTCTTTCAATAACTGCTGGCCATTACACCATACGAAAAGAATGCCTTTAATTCCTTACTTGCGTTATTCTGAATAACACATCTTAAATAATGTAATTATTGTGCCATATAAGTCATTGTTTTTCTAAGGAATCGTTATTAAACATTCCGAGTGGAAAGTAAAGGTAAAATCACTAATTTCTACAAATTCAGCCCCAGATAACCGAGGAGAGAAAATAACCTTCCACATGTACATCTTGGGTAACCTATTCAAGGTTCCAAGTTCCAGACATTATTCAGAGGAATTAGCGATTAATTCCT
The DNA here is from genome assembly GCA_000611955.2 of Stegodyphus mimosarum. Taxonomy (NCBI): domain Eukaryota; kingdom Metazoa; phylum Arthropoda; class Arachnida; order Araneae; family Eresidae; genus Stegodyphus; species Stegodyphus mimosarum. The sequence continues at coordinate 430,605 of KK114464.1, forward strand.
GAAATATTTGATTTACAGTTTACAAGGGAGGGGATAATCTAAGATGAGCAATCAAATATAAATAGTAACTTCCATGCTTTCTTCCTGTAAAGAATTTACAGTAAACATGACTTACTGGACAAGCACACACATGTCTGAACTTGGCAATAATAGGACTAACTTCTGTTTTCATCACGCCTGTAACTGTTGGTATTTGTAATCAACAAATTGAAACAGAAATTTCACAAAGCATTAGAATTTGACTAGAAATATGTTATTCCGTCTCAGATCTTTTCGAGAGCGAAAAAGATAAAAAAAAAAACAACTATTAACATATAAATGAATTGAAAGTCTCCTAATCTGAAGTGTATGATTAGTGCAACACGTTTAGAAAAAGCCAGCTGACAGTTGACAATGAATCATTATGATCGTCGGCTGACAATCTCAACCGATGAAGTTGTTTACCGTTGATGGATCGATTCGGGCCGATTGGAGAAATCAAAATCAGAGAAATCCTTAAGGAACTTAAAAATAATTGCTGGTAGGTGAAAATATTCGTTAAAAGTCGTTTTACATTTAGCAAGCTAAGCGCCAAGTGAGTTTCTTATCTTTTGATACTTGGACTCAAAGAAAAAAGATTGTTGCAGTCGTACAATACAAGGAGGATGTTTTACCTCACTTCAAAAATATTCTTACTCGACGCTTGGTTGTTTATCGTTATTTGGAATAAACAGCAGCGCACGAGGACTTTTCTGCCGGAAAAGGGAAATGCCTTCGTGGCGGACATTCTACGGAAAATTAACTCGTATTTACATCACGCATGAGAAAAACTACGACCATGCTTCCAGTCCATTCGCCTGGGTTCGAACCGAAGACGAAAATATCAGCCTTCACCAGCCTTAACCATTGTGTCATTGGTGGAACCACTCTTCAGTGCTTAGACAAATATATTGCAGAGGTAGGTAACTGCATGGAATAACAATGTGTAAGGTTTTTTCATTGTATTCAAAAATTAAACTTTAACGTCTCTCGTATATCCCTGTGGTAAGTCTTTCGGTTAAATAGATTGATAACAATTCTATGTGATTTCACACACGAACTTTTGACCTTCATTTACCTGAGATCATGCTGTACGACATAAAACTTCGAACAAATTGGCTTGTGTTTCGAATCTAAGAAGATTTCTTATAAAGCAACTCATATAATTCCATTTCTAACTTGACATCAAAGTGTTGAATTTCCGTATTTGTCCTGATTTAATATTTGAGAAAAAATATTTGTCGTTAAAAACAACAAACATTTTCTGGATAAATTTTCTCACTGTCACGTTAACCAGTAACAAATATATCAGAACAAATCTCTATGGTAACCGTTGTGTGTAATAATTCCTTATTATTCATGGATGCAAACAAATCCCTCCAACACGCACATGTTAACTGGATCTCTCTTAAATACTTTCCGCCGAGATATTTGATTGGATTTGGAAAAAGAGAGCGAAGGAATTACACCGAACATCCCGGATAAACTAGTCAACAAAATTCCAATGGGTGCAACTACGAAAAAGGTTGGAAAAGGGGAGAAGAGGAGGCAAGAAAAGAAAAACAAACATTTCATAACTCCAAAAAATATTTTCAAAAGATGCAATATGCGCTTGCGAAAGAAAACTGTTCCAAATATTTCCCTCCTGAATTCCCAAGGTATATTAAACTTGACAATATAAGAATAGAGAATCAAATAAAGGATATATCAGGAACTTGGAAATGTATATCATGCTAACACTACCAAAATCAAATATAACGGAGATGAAAAATATAGGAAGAATTTTTTTCCCCTAAAATTCGATTTGATCAATATACGGAAATGAGACTTACTATGGCAGTTGTAGATCCTTTTCCTTGATGCAGTATGTATCTGTAAAGAGAAAGAAATACGAATGTAAATAATTCAAAACGTAAGTTACAAACAGTAAGAAGGAAAGATTCTGCTAACTCAGAATAGAATTTATGGATATTTAAGGAATACTGGATGAAATTTCAAGAATTGCAGAAATCAATCTTTTTCATTCCACAGAATTCTAAACGTTGCGCATGAAATTAAATAAAACATAAATTATCATTCAAGTCGTCTTAAAATATTTAAGTTCCTGCAATGAATTATTCCATTTAACGCTCCCAAGAAAATAATTCACACTGAGAAGATATTCAGTGTAAATTATTTTTCAGTTCCATGCAATATATTTAATGGAATTTCTTGAAAATATAATAGAATCAAGCATATACAGTAGTGCATGCAATGTTAGTATCACTTAAAGTGGAATGTAATAATTACAATATCTATTACAACTTTATAGACTAGTATCAAATGCTTTTACTTATGAGTTACTTAAATATGGTTAAATTCATTAAATTCAAGAGTTGTAGATCAAGCTAAATTAGTAATAATATTTAAAAAAACCACTATAGCTGAAAATTATTTAAGCTTTTTTACTCAAATCTGGCCTCTAAAGAAGTTAATCTAGAAAAAATATAGAAAACTGCTTAATCAATACCCCCTCCCCCTCCAATTCTTATTTTAAAAGAGGGTAAAGAATTTTTTTTATAGGCTGTGTTTTTTATGGATGTGAAATGATCGAAAACAATCGCCCAGAGTCAGTAAATTAAGTTAAAAATTCGATATAAATTTCATGTAAAACATTCCTCTCTATCCATTTATGTAAGCAGTAAAACTTTGAGATGTTTAAATTTATTCGTCAAGTGAATCTATGTGAGAAAAATCGACAAAAAATTGTTTTAGTATTAAATTTTAAACAGTCTAAAGCAAATTTTTGAAAAATTCGCTTCGATGCGCATAGCTTTAGGTTTCGGACAACATATATTCATTTCGTAACTCTGGGTCCACCGTCTCTGTTCTATGGGACGAGGTCATACATAAATCCTTCATTTAAAATAACATAGATTTCTTTTACTTGTTCTAGAGTTTTATTTCAGCAGAAAGATGAACATCTTTAATTAGCGCTTTTTATTAACATGTAATTACTGCACCCTATAAAATAGTTTATAGAAAGATAACACAGGAAAACTGACAGGACCTTCGCTTGAACCTTCGATTACCTGACAAACGTGCTGACAGCTATGTCACTTAATAATTTGAAACTATTCCTCAATTTTGCACTCTCTTCAGATGATTTACTTGGAAAGATATTTTTATAAAAAGTTTGCCATATAGTCGTAAGCTGATTTGCAGAGTTTTTTAGGTTATTTGAAACAAATAAACAACAACAACGAAAAAGAAATCTGAAAGCTTTCAGATTTTATATTACGCCCAAAACGGCAACGGCGTTTTTTTAACATTTTGTGTGTTACCTTTGTTTATTAAATACCATGTTCTCCGCACTTATACCACATAAAATTCTATTCAACAACAATATCATAAAATATTTAAAAACATCAAAAGAGCATAGCTTTAGAATTTCCGATACACAATCTCGCGCTCTCGTGATAAAACTGTTTTTTTTTCGCACAGTGTTGCCATTGCTCGCTTTGAAATCGTTGAAATTGTTAATCAAAAATTCGTTTAAAGTTTTGCAAAATTTTAAATAGATAATAAAACAAATTCAAAATTCAGGCTTCCGAGTGTCCATGTTCGTTTGCAGGACCACGTTTTTCAAAATTCGATAGCTCTAGATACCGTTGTTTCTTTTACAATGCGAGAAACATTCAAGCATCCATGCACATTCTTCATTATTTAGTTTCTTTAAATATAACAAATGGCGATAACATTTGATGGCAACAGTTTGAAAAGCGAACCAACGCAGAAAGTGGAAGGATGCAAAATGCCGTTTTCAGACTATTAGTCCTTTGGGTCTAATGCACCTTTGGTGTTAGACCCAAAGGACTATTACAAAAAAAAAAAAAAAAAAAAGAAAAAAAAGGCTCTCTTGCCGAGAATCGAACCACTTACATCACAACAGCACGCACAGGAAAATGTGATAACTCTATACATTCTTTTCGACTTGAAACCAAAATTTGTAGGGACATGAGACAAAGTCTATCAATGCCCGGTAGTGATGAATTATCGTCCACCACATTTTAACTCAGACACCTCTGCAGAAATTTATTAAAGGTTTTCAAAGTTGAGAAACGTAAGAAACCAATAAATGCTGTCGCTGGGATTCGAATAAGGGATCTTCTAGTTGCCGGGTGAATATTCGAATGCAAAAATCCTTAGAAATTTACCTCTTCCTTAGACATGATGTTAGAGATATTCCGTATTTTCTAATTTACATTGGTAAACCGAAAGTTTATCCATTTTAAAGCTTTTCTTCAGATACTGTTTGTCATATTGCGAATAAACGTAAAACATAAAATGTAGGGAGTGTTTTAAAGCGAAAATAAATATAAAATTATAACTAGTGTAGAAGAGAAAGTTTATAGAGAAGTTTAGAGCTGTAGTTTTAACGAGAATATGATTCAGTAATCAGCAAAAAGTTATACACTTGAGTGCATGCATTGCACTTGCAGGAGCAACGACACATTAACACAAATATATATTGATTTTTTGATTTTATCGCCTAAACAAATGACATAATCAATACTCGACTGTCTAAGTTGTAGCAACTACAAACCATTAAAAGTTTCTAAAACTTTTCGTCTTGAGATCACGAATGCAGCTTGATCGAATACTGACGTATATCGATAGCTTGGTAGGTCAGACGACAAGAAATTAAAATATATTTCATATACGAAAGGTAAAAAATAAATAAATAAATAAATAAATAACTAAAAAGCAGGAACTTCATATCTAGAAAAAATGTATAAACATCTAAATCCTTACGAAGTATACTAATAATTCTTAAAAATAGTTTAGTATACTTAGCAAGAACACTAAATTAATTTTTACAAACCTAAAGGTATTTTAAGCAGAACTACTTTCTTTGCTTTCGGCGAGTATCGCCCTGACTAAAACTAATTTGCTTAAGATTCAGTAAAATTTTATTTGTCTGCTCCTGGTGAGTTAAACTCGAAGACAAAATGTACAACTCAAAATAGTTTAGTTAGCCGCTTAACAATTACATTAACAAATTACATGTAATGCAACTAATGGTTCCTCTCAACTAGCAACTTGTTAGATAGCAGATATTTCCCATTTGCCATTCGAGTTTATGAATTTAACGTACAAAGTTTTAACTTGTGATACCTACTTGTGTAATATGATTGTAACTTATAATACCAATATTGCAACCTTGAGTACGAAGATGTTAATTTACGTATAATGACTCTGTAAGAAATTTTCTCCTTTCTTAAGGTGCCGCCGTGATGTAAATGGAAGCATTTCCGGCTAGCAGCCGGGAGGCTTAGAGTTCGAACCCTGGAAAGAATATCGCTGATTTCTCCCGCTTCTCGACTTCGAAAAAACGTAAAAGACTACAAGTTGCGCCCACACTAAAATACGGCGGACGATAATTCCTCACTACTTGGATTTAGCTGGCTTTTCTCTTCACTCGCCCTTTAAGTAGGGGAGAGTGTAAGGATTTTTCTCCTTCCTTATCCAATGCCCTCCGTGGTGTAATTTGAAGCACATCCAACTGGTAACTGGGATATCTGGTGTTCAAATCCTGTCGAAGGCCTGCTAATTTTTATGTTTTTTTCTCGGAAATAACCCTAATAATTCTACAGTTTTTAATATACAAAACCAATCAACTTTAGCGTGAAAACACTTGGAAACATAAATCTTGATATTTAAAGTTACTTTTCGAACTCGAACGGTAAACATATTTATTCCTTCAGGCAACATGTTTCATTCAAATACTATAATAAATCTAAAATGATGTGTAAAAGAAATTAAGCAAATAAAAAAAAGTTTTTCACAGACGATTTAGTATTTCTCATTCAATTAATTCTCACTCCGCGACAAGGCAAAAATAGATAAAAACTCAAAATACCTATGTTAAAAATTACGAAGTAAATCTTAAATACTTATTTCCTCGAATAAATTTCAGAATGGATTAAACATGATTTAATTCGCAATAATAAAAGAAGGCGTTATTCTTTGTTGTTGCGAAGCTTAGTTTCTCTAGATTGGCATCAAATCCACTATTCTCCTAAGTTTCAAATGTAAACAAATATAGCTGCCATGGGAAAAATGATTAAGCTCAGCCGCACTTAAACAACTTTTAAATTGTTGATAATTCTACAAATTTTGCATGCAGATTTACTAAAGGCATCAAAACCTTAACCGGAAGATAAGGACAACATAATTCAATTATTTTTGAAGCAGAAAATGCACAACTTTTCAAAATATAAGAATAAAAATACTGAGCTCACTGAGCCGACTAACAGAGAGTGGATATATATATATATATAAATTCATTGAAATCTAAATAAGTTTCCTAATACTTGCGCAACAGCTGCAAAGTAATATAATAATAATTAATATACCTCTTAATAAAACATAATCCTACATCTCCTAATAATAATTTTCTCTCCTAATATAAGTTAGTAGAGATAAGTCTACTAACTTGATATTAGGAGATAATATACTCTTTATTATTTAGTAAATAAATTATACACATATTTATACATTTTTGGTGCGGCCGATTGCAACCAAAATAAGAAAAGCACATTTACATACTACAGAAGTCCTACATACAAAATTTCAACGTTCTGAGGCTACTCTTTTTTGAGTTAAGCAAGATACATGCATGCATGCGTACGTATGCACAGACGCCACGAAAAAAATCTCTTCAGAATCCATTCTAAATCAGTTTTATAATTTTTTTGGGGGAAAAAGAGTCCTTTATTCTGTCCTTACGTATGGATATCAAGCAAAAACATCCTGAAAATTGCATTCGATAGCGGTCAAAATGCATATTTTCGTTGAAATATGATACCCAAAATTTTTTGTGATTACAATACTTGCTTTTTACTTCGTACAAGGAAGTATAAAGCGTGCAATTAAATTTAATTATTCGACGGTTTATTAAATTTAGCAGTTAAAGCTTAATTGACAGGTATAACACCAAGATTAGCGGTCAGGAAAATCATATCGAATAACTGCATAATAAAAGCCATCTGGGTCACCTTTTTCTTAGACAAAAAGGTCTATTAATTTTTAAAACTTAAAAGATTCCTTTCATTATGCTGAAATGCTTAAAAGATCGGTACATATCTGCATGATCGGACGATGTACTTAGTCCCTGAATCGAGATCGAAATGAAAAGGGCAAGTGAGCAAGCACACACAAACCAAAGCTTGTTGGGTCTGGAGAAAGCAATGACATACCAACAAAATCTCCTTTCTCTTTTATTTCAAGTCCTGGACGAACTTATCAGAGTTGGAGTTTTAAATCCGAATAATCCCTTCTTTCCATTGTAATCCCGTTCGAAATCTCCCTGAAGTAGAGAGGCAGGTAGTGGGAAGGAAAGGGGGCACAGATAACAACAAAAACAACGCACGAAATGAAATCAAAAGCAGCCCCAGGGCGGCCAACTTTTAAAACCGAAGTCGCAAGCACAGTTTAGTCTTGAATAATTTATAACATCTTTAAGAGAACGAAACTCTCTTTGAATGATTAATGCAAGGATGGAATTCTGGAATATTTTGTTGTTTTTATCCTTTTCATTTCACGCACAAAATACCAGATGTAGGGGCGGATTAAATGTGCGTCGATGGAGCACACACTACTTAATTATATAAGTTTTGGGACACAAGTATTTGCTGTAGTGAAGTTGCAAGAAAAAAGAAAAGCGGCAGAGAAATTAGGCGATTAAAATGCACTAAAATGAACTAGTAAAATGGTAAATAGTTTCCTCCTTTTACACATGCTTTAAATATAAAACGTGTGAAAGAAGGGAACTCTGAGTGATTGCTCTTTGTACGTGCAAATCGGGAGAAGCCACCAAAAATCTAACTTCTGAAAATTGCTTTTAATTACACTGTATGCTTAAGGCATTATGTGTCAGATAAATTTCTTTTGAATATTTGCGAGGCAGATAAATTTATGTTCCAAAAAATCACTCAGATAAAGTGATATACTTTTGTTTTCTCCAGCTCAGCTAAGAAACAGCTGAAGAATACAATCAGATTAGGAAACAAATAAAAAATAACGCACGATCACAGGAAAAATCTCAAAAACTGTAAGATATCCTTATATTACTCAAAGAAAAACGGATCAAATATCTTTTTCAGATTAATATTTCGAGGCGGTGAGGAAGGCAAAAGACGCTGTGGTATTACGTTTATTGATTCTCATAGCTTTCACACACACACACATACACATGTACAACGGTTGATTACGATTGTCTGTTGCTCAAGACTTTCAGAAACGCATAACGTTCGCTTTCATTGTTCTCAGAAAAGAAAAGATTATGACAAATTATAAGATGATTTTGGGGTTCTTATCAAACCGAGTGTTCTAGTTTCGGTTTAGAGGCACTTGCGCAAAAGAAACATTCACCGCTGTGTGGGTAATAGTAATTTGTTGTACAGTTTAGTGCCAATTCCGCATAAAGCTATATCTTCTTATAAAAGTCTTAGATTATTTTTCTAACAGTTGATATTTAGTGGAAATAGATTTTTCTTTACTCCATTATTCTTCTACCTATGCTTCCCTCCCAGAATGAGTTTTCGGTTTGACGTTTATGCAGATAGCGTAGAAATTACTATTTAATCTGAAAGGTATGAGATACTTCAGTTAGAGCGTATTCTGCTTTCGACCACGTTGTTGCTACAAGTTAAAGCTTGCTATTTTAGCTACTGCCGTGCTTATTACGTGCCTGTTAGTCTACGCGAACAGCCAACTACTAGCTAACAGCCAACTACGCCCGTTAAGAACTGTGTGCAGCTAAAGCTGATTATTATACTTAGGATTAGTTTAGTTTTACGTTTTCTACTTTCAAGTTCAAGCCATAAGCACTGGCTTCCTGCACACCCAAATGGAGCCATCTGTTACTTACGCAACAGAACTTAGCCAATAGTCGCTTTCTAGTTCTACTAGGTTCTATATATAGCAGTCAGGTAACTTTAATTTAGCTAGAACACTTCCACAAATATAAACTTTAATGAAGTGTATATATTGTGTATGTGTTAACGCGTAACGAATGATACATACCTTAAGGAATCAGGTATCTTTAGAATGTCAAAATATCCTCAATACACAATAAATTTTTAAAGTTTAATATCTTTATAAGTGATTTAGGAGAATGAAATTTGTTATACTTATTTCGATATTTTTAATAATGTATTTGCTACTCTTATTTTATATTCTAAATATTAAAATACTTTAAATAAAATGACTTTTTGTCATCCAAGTAATATTGCATTATGTGCTGCGGGAAGCATTATATAAACAAATCAGTATTTTTAGCTTTTCTCCTCCTTCTAAACAGAAAAGTAATGACAGTTAAAATTACTGACTTTAAAATAATACAATTTAGTTTGCAAATGTTTTTAATGTTTCATCCATAAAAAAACTGTCATATATTTGAAGTTCAGTGCTAAAAATGAGGACATTTTCTTCTATTTTAATTTTAAATTATTATTTACTTTTAACACGATCAATCACATGAATTGCATTTCACCTTTATTCGACTGCTTTATCGAAGAAAGAAGTCCATTAATACGCCAAGTTTAGAAGTTATCGCCAAATGTGCAACTAAACTAAGGAAATCAGACATACGGGACAGTTGTGAATATGGATAACTTGGTAAAGAGGAAAACTATTAAATCCAAGCCAAATTGCTAGATGTCCGGTTACTCGCACTTATGGGAAATAATTTTCGGCTAAAAGTCCACAAAGTTGCTAGATGTCCGGTAACTCGCACTTATGGAGAATAATTTTCGGATAAAAGTCCTCTATTTTCCTTTCCAGCTCAACTTGCACAGGATGAAAGTGGGCATCATCGTCTACGTATGCAGCTCTAGAGAAGATCTGTCATAATACTTTCATTAGCGCGTTTTCACTCTCCAACACTACTTTCTGATACATTCAACCGAGAGCTATTGAGAAAATCTCCACGTAATTAGCCAGTTCTTCAAAGGGCTTTACATGTTGCTAGCTCTCTCTATATATGGCCATTGAAAAGAGCAATAAATTCTCAGAATTTGCGCTTTCTATTTCAAATTATCATAACAGACTAAATTAGAAGTCTAAATTCTATAAGTTTGGTCTAACGGTAAATAAAACATCTTGTCCTGCGTCATTGATTTATTTTTCCGCCCTTTCCATTCCTGAGGAAATAAGATCATGTGTCTCATAGTAAATCGGCCCGACATTACACAATGCAGCAACAATTATAACAACAAACTTTTTTAACTAACGACATATGAACACGCGTAATCTTCCGATATAATAAGTAGGGTTTTGAATTCGTATTATCATTAAACACTCAGCTGGTTATCTTGAAATCTCTGTTTGAAGTGCTTAGAGAATTCGTAAAGAAGTGTCTTCTTTTGATTAAGAAACTCGTAGGCAAAATATCTTCAAATGGACCACCTACTTTTCAGTTCAAATTTCAAAATTTTCAAGATGGAAGCCATCGATTCGCACAAGCACAAACCGATTTACAGCACCCAGAAGCTCGAGGTATATCTCTTACGGAAGCTTTCTTCTAATATATTCATTGTAGTAAATGTTCTATAATTGAAAGTATACATAAAATTTTATACATTTCTAATGCCATAGGAAGATTTGAAGGCCTGGGGCACATGCTCCATTTGCCCTTGCGGAAATCCCGTCCTTCCCAGAAATATGATATTGAAAATTGAAGTTTATTAACATGTATAAAAATATATATAAAAAAATTCCGCTACACATCTTGTGGAGTTTCACGATACGCTAGATGGGAAACACGACTCCCAAGCACAACGCTCTACAGCAATTTCTCTAAAATAACTTATTCTACTTGAAGGATTCTAATATTTTTTTAGGCTTACCTAAACATCGACGTAGGACCTCGGCATTTGTGTCGAATTAAAATAATCATATTAATTACTGAAAACCCCACTGAATCCCCTTCTACTCTACAACAGTCACACCATGTGAAGAGAGTCAGGCAGTTTCCTCACGCACGAGACAAAAAATAAGGTGAGACGCAAAACTAAAACATAATAAGTTAAATATTGATATAACGGTGATAAAAACTAATATTTAAAAAGCACAATTTCGAAATTTGCCTTAGGTTCGAAAATCAATTGGGTTTGCTCTTCAGTGCAAAATCCTTATAAAACTGGTAAAACTTTCCCTTAAAGCATTTTTGAAGAATAGCAGTAAACAAACCGTCAAAGTATTAACATATTCCAATCTTGAATTCCAGAAAAATTTTAAATTAGTGCACTTCTAATAAAAATGAAAAGTTCTCTGTTATTATTATTTTTAAAAGGTGAGAAAACTCAAAAATTCGTTACTCGTAAAACAAGAGAAGCTTCCCTGATGTGCTCTGTAACCCCCCCCCCCGACAACCATTTTATCGTTATTTCCAGAGCAATAATTTAAAATGACGAAGTGGCAACCCGCGAGTTAAATAGTGCCGTTCGCGCCAAAACAAATGTTTATTTAGCGTAAATGTTATAAACTGTTATTACAGTCTCTGTAATAAATTTCAAAGCTTTTGATGGGAAGGCAAGGAAATAAAACTGTTAAGTTGGAATTTATTTCTTATGTAAATGAAGCTTCTTTTTTGCATTTTTCATCCTTGCTATTTATTTTTGAAGAAGGGTATTCAAAATGTTGTTTTCTTTTCTGGCTTTGAACATAAAATATTCAAGTTAGACTAAAAATTTAATTTTCCGATAAATATGATAAAAAGATTCTGTTCTAAGAAAATGAATAGCGACGAAATATTTTCAATCTAACATTAAAAAAAATGCTTGGTTGGAAAAGTTTCATTTTATTAATTCCATTAAGAAAAAAAATACAGAAGAATATATTTTTGTATTTATTTAAGGGTTTGTAAATTTTTTTGACCATACCTACTAGATGTGAATGTAAAATACAAATATCTTACGAAATTAGGTCAGATTTTTATGGATTAAACGTTAAAAATTTTGATATTTATAGTTAAGAAATCGTAAACTCATGAATACCTTTGAAAACTAAACAAACTTCGGATAAGTTGTTTACGAAAAACAACAGGAATTTCATTCTCCTTCCCTAATTATCGAACAATTAGGTGTTTTTGGAATGTATATATTTCTAACTTTGAAACAGGAAATTTCATTCTAATGTGAAAACGTAAGTGATTTTTTACATTCGGCGTTGTTTTCTACAATCTAGACTTTAAGGAGAAAAAAATCTTAACACCACATTAAAAATTTTAAATCGCTTTTTTTGATTGTGCTTATGTTTCATGACATGTGAACACGCGCAGTCTTTAGCCTGATGGAAATCATAATAGTATCATTACAAAGAACAGGCCGTCGCTTTAGAAGCACACATACCAAGAAGGGGAAGGAAGTTCCATGATAACCTGCGCTATTGCGTGTTAGAAAGAAGATAGACATTATTGAAGGATGAAGAAATAGTACAGAGATGCCCATATATTGTATTATGAACGAATCTTTCAAGAAAGAATTTTTTGAAAAACAAAATCAGTACAGGTAATGAGAAAAAAGGTGCGATACATCTTTGACTATACAATCTGCAAAATATTTTTTCTTCCTTTGCAGAATCTCGATATTATTTAAACGTTAATACATCTACTACCCTCAATGAACGTAATGAAGAACACATTTTAAAAAAAGAGATGAGCTTTCAATCCAGTTTATCCATATTTTATTATGAGATATTATTCAGATTATTTTCTTTTATTCTTCCTTGCACACCATTCCTTATTTTCAAAACAAAGTTTGCCATTTAAAAAAAGTCTGTCAACATCATTTAAAAAAAAACTCCTATTCATATTAGATTTCTTACACTTACAAATAATCCGAGGTTATAATTTAAGCCATAGCCAGTTACAGAGGATTGATTTCAGGCTACTTAATTTCACTAGAACCTATTTCAATTGACAAAGATACTTAAATTTCGTAGCTATCTTATACATACTTTCTAAGGTCCTAGAGCCACGATTTATATTCATTGATTATTTGAAGTTATTAATATCTAGAATATTATTTGATAGATCAGCAGCAAAGCATTTGATAGTTCTACATTTAATGCATAACGTGATAGAAAAATTATCAAAATTTCCAAGCAGCAAACGTATTGTATGGACACTGCTAAGAATAATATCCTGTTTATATCGCTGTGATGGTTAATATGAGGCCTTATCCCGCAAGGCCAAATGCTTTGAACCACAAACTCATTCGATAATTCTTCTTATTCCCAATGTCTGTTCCCCTTCTTCACCCCAAAAATAAAGGAAAATGAACATTGGAAGAATGTGAAAGAATGCTATGCCTGGGTCTTGACTGATATGCCTGGTGTTATGCCTTTCTTTAAGTCTAATATTTTGTTTTCTTAGGCTATAGATCTCTCGCACTCCAGATCACTGTTTAATGGGTCTTTCAGAGAGGCATCTCTCCTTTTAGACAGAAAGCCCCCAGTCCTCCTTGCTATAATTAAATAATCCAGCCCAAGGCATGGTTAATGGCGTGTCGTTGCATAGCAACGAGCTCCTGCTTAGGCCATTTATGATGCTTACGTTATAATGTGAACGCAGCTTTATAGCCCATTAAATAAAATTAATTACCAGCTATGGCAACACACAATCTAAGTATTTAGACCTATATGAATAAACCCATGGATATCAGCTTGCCTTAACAAAGATATTCCTGCCTAAATTTAACCTATACCCTTCTGCAATTATCACTTCTAAAACTGCTGAAGCTTAACCTGTAGCTGTTTCCTTGCTCTAAAACAGAAAGTAAGCCACGATTCAAGTTCGTGAAAGTACTCGGCTTTACTGCTTGTTATTTGCGTTACATTCTAAACCAAGTACCGAAATCTGCGTGTGTTAAGTATGCTGGAAAATGAAACAGCAGCTCCATTTATGCGTAGTTCTTATCGTATAATCATCATGTACGTAGCTAAATCAAATTCATTGCCAAAAATTTTCGACAAGCTGATGAATTTTAAGAGACCAATATAAATGTCATCCATGGATGTATGATGATACTAACACCTTTGCAACAAATTTTTGTACACAAACATTGATCAAAATTTTAATATTATGTCATTTGCATAAGCAATAGAAGCCAATAAACCAAATCTGTAAGTAAGATAAACAGTAATTTAAGTTAAATAATTAACAGCGGAACAAATGTTTGTTTATGCACCGTATCATTTACTATTATGCTTCATTTTTACTTCCTTTTACGAAGTAAAGGAAGTAATCTCGAAAAATTCCGGGTACCATATTTCAACGAACATATCCACTTTGACCGCTATCGAAGGCAATTTAACGATGTTTTTGCGTATCATCTCTACGTAAGGACATAATAAAGGAATTTCCCCAAACGAATTATAAAACTGATTTAAATGGATTCAGAAGAGATTTTTTTCATAGCGTGTGTCGTACGTACGTACGTACGTATGTATGTATGTATGTATCTCGCATAACTCAAAAACGAGTAGCCTCAGAACGAAGTTTTGTATATATAGGACTGCTATAACATGCGGATGTGTACCTCCCTTTTTGGTTGCAATCGGCCACATCAAAAGTATAATATATATACCTAATCTGTTACTCGGCTCAATAAGCTCAGTTTTTTATGCTCATATGTTGGTAAAATTGCGCATTTTTGGCTTCCAAAATGATTGAATTATGTTGCTCTTATCATCTTGTTAAGGTTTTTGTGCCTTTAATAAATCTGCATGCAATATTTGTAGGATTATCAACAATTTAAAAATTCCACTAAACAAACTTCGGATAAATAAAACTTCGGATAACAAACTAAAAATTGTTTAAGTGCGGCTAATTATTTTTACCAAAGCATCTGTATCTGTACGCTGTATAATATACATTTGAAACTTAGCAGAATAGTGGATTTGTTGCCAATCTGGAGAAACTAACCTTCGCAACAACAAAGGTAACGCCTTTTTTTATCATTGCGAATTAAATCATGCTTAATCAATTATGGAATTTATTTGAGGAAATAAGTGTTTAATGTTTACTTCGTAATTTTTCATACAGATATTGTGAGTTTTTATGTATTTTTGCCTTGTCGCTAAGTGAGAACTGAATTAAATGAATGAAAAATACTGAATCGTCTGTAAAAAATTGTTTCTTTCTTTCTTTTTCTTTTCTTTTCTTTTTTTTTGGAGGGGGGATTGTTTAATTTCTTATGTACATCGTTTTAGATTTATTATAGTATTTGAATGGAACATGTAGCAACGATTAGATAATTCTTTAGATGATATAAATTTTGTGAGTTCTGAGTTATAAAATGAATGAGATGTAACGCTGTTAAGTGAACCTAGCGGCAGTGTCGCTATGGTAAACAAATATAGTGAATTTTAAAGAGTGCATTTATTCTGCTGTCGACAAAGTAGATTTAATTCAATGCAAGAAAAATTGCGTATAATTTAATATTCTGTACAAGGAGTCATGTGGTGTATACATCAGATTTCTTTCAACTCATTTAACGTAATAAAATTTCTTCGAAAAGGGCGCAATATTTTGCATGCTTGTGTTTGTTTCACGGAAAATCCATGAATGCTATTTAAGTATTACTTCTCCAATAAATTTCACAGAGAATTAATTTGTATGTCCTGAAACATACAGAATGCTCCAGAAAAGACGGTTACATGTTTTATATTCTCAGTTATGGTCCTCGAAAGATACTTCCAGCTAGAAAATTTCTGAAGCTAAGACACAGAATTCTAAGCTGAGAAATTCCAGAACTAACCAATTTAGCTTAATTTAATTATTCATGGAAATTCACAATTTTCCCAGTAAATTCAGAGTAGAACTAGAAAAATATTCTTTGGTTTGATGCTTAATGGCTCAATAGGATAGAACAAAATACTAATAATATTTATGTTTAGCACCATGAAAATATAATTACACATATCGCTTAGAATTTTAAACGCTAAAGTAGAGGATATTTTGTATTTATTTTATTTAAGTATAATAAATACTCTATTAATGGCAATTTTTGCTCTACGAAGAATGCATTTAAATTTTGAATTAATAGTTACAATACCTTCCCTGCTAGCGCTTAAGTCTTGCAAGTTCTGATTTCCGTAAAATTCCTTACCTTATTTTGAGATATTCTACAACTGGAAATACATATCCTGGACTAATACTTGAGAAATTACAGATTTTGTTGTCAAGTTTTTCATATACACTGTATAGTTATTATTAACTCAAAAATTAGATAATGGATAACGCTTACTGCTTTAATAATTTTATAATGTTATGGCGGCCCACGCAGCCAGACAACGCTCGCAAATTCGGAATTGTTGAATTACTTGAATTCGTCACCAGAAGATCTCTTTTGTGACGAGGTAGAGTATTTCACTCCCATGAAAGTTCTGTACCCAAATCCACGTGGTCTCTCGCATCGCACTTTTGAATCGATTCATAGGTGTCGCCACAAGGAAAGCTTCCACTGAAGCACCAATGTATTGAACAGCTGCGAGCCATAAATCACTTGAGCCCCGAGGACGCCGCAAGTGAAACCAATAACTCGCGACTATTTTTGGTCCTCTGTGTTTGTTGTCCTCTTTCACATAAATTTTGTATATAAATCACTGCCTACCAAATAATTTTTGCACTGCACTCAAAGCTTGAACGGAAATGGCATTGGAAAAAACTTAATGGCTTAATACTCATAATGCCTAAGTTCTGTCGATGCGAATATACGGTATTTACTACGGTATGAAAAAGTGAAACATATGAGATGATTATTTCTAGCTTTCTCAATGATAGCGATTTCAAGAACATATATATCTTCTGTATGTGGGAAATGGTCTGTTATGTGTCTGTCTGCGGTCAGCCGATTAGCTGCCTCGTACCGCGGCGAGAATCCAAGCAGGTGAGACAGACTGAGTGTGTGACAGGCGAGAGTTGTCCGCAAAGTGGTACGGCGGCGGTCACGCCTGACTTCGAATTTCGATTTTAGCCAGGGTGGCTGATTCAATTTTGTAGGGTGTTAGGAGTTTGAAAGGATTTCAACACCTGAGTTTAAATAGATAATCCATGGGTATTTTCTTAAATCATATTCTATCAACATATAAATATTTTGTACCTAAAAGTAGTGTTTCTAGATAATAAAATGTTAAATTTCCAATCACCTATGGTGTAACTTCTCTGCCATTCCGACAAGCACGACATGGCGCCACAACTGTAACTGAATGATAAGACTATCAATGCGCCGTGCGCAGTAGAGTAAGACCGACGATGACGAATGCAGATGTGTAATGTTGTGAGGATTATTCTTTTCTTACGACTTCTAATTCGTGTAAATGAATCTTAGTTAAGTAATAACTCAATGAGTATTAGTGATGTTTTTCCCATACATGTACAATATATGAACATGTATATTTTCATGTGACCGGGTAAGCATCAAATGCAGCAACTCAAAATAACACTTTCTTTTACTGCCGGTCGTTTGAGGAAAATTATCAAGATGATTCAAATTTACGAAACCAGATCCATAACATTTGCAAACACAGTTATACGCGATGACTCTCTGGAAGCAAGTTGATCCACAAGCAACTCTAAGATAATGATGTAAACCAACAAGCGGATTTAATTTGCATTTTGACAAGGGACTACAAAGAATGAAACACAACAATTTAAGATCGAGTTATGCAAGAATAAAAGGAGTGAAAACTAAAGAGGACAGGGAGGAGTGAAAAGGGTTTCAACGATACCTAATCCGCCTCCCTCTCTTTAGCTATATTAAGCGGAACCTCCAGTCAACAAACCACTTCTGTCAAGTGTCTCTGCAGCAGTAGCAAGCGCACCACTTGACTTTGATCACGGAGTGAAACGGGTTGCGCTTAATAGCTACAGAAGCGATGAAAAGAAACGGCCGAAGAGTATTAAAACTCTCTCTTCTTCTCTTCCAACAAAGGGGAGACAAACCCTTCGAAAGAAAAGACAATAGGGGGTGGAATGGGAGAAAATTCATTAGCAGTAACAATCTTGTCTTGCTATAAAGATGAATGGCGGGCATCTTGAATAGGAATCGAAGAAATAAAGGCCACCCACACACATACATGCATATCGAGGTATACACACACTTTTCCTGCTCTTCTGGCGTCAGGCCCATTAATTCGTTGAGGATTGTTACTGCAGTTACTTCGGGGAGCAACGTTTGACACAAGGGGCCATTCACTAATTGGATATTGTAAAAACCTGCTTTAACTACCCATAGGTAAGCATCGTCATATTTAAAATATAAAAATATGTCACATTTTTCCGCTGATACATTCGGGCTAATTTTTTGGGAATTCTGAATTTGAAAATTTATAACGGAAACTGAAGAGAAGCGCAAATAATAAACTGACGGATAATGGTTCCTTTTATGGTGCTGAAATTATCTTTCTACAAAAATCGCAAGGAAAGATGTAACTATGAATCAAAATCTTTCCACATTGCGAGTAATGTCATATTCTGTGTAGATCTTTTAGAGCAGGGGTTCCCAATCCTATGCCAGCGGGCACCATCGCCGATCGTGTAACGTCTGCCCGCCGCTGTGCGATCCCAAAAAAGTGTTTTAGCGTTCAATAAAATTCTATGCGAAAGTTTTCTCATTTTTAATGAACAGAAACAGAACTTGCATCCAACACAGATACCAGCACAAAGCAAAATGCGACCGATCTCTTTTTTTTATGCGCATGTGTTGTTAACTCTATCCAACTATAAATTCACCTTGAAAAAGTAAATGGTACCCGCCCTGATACATTGAGAACAGATATTCTAGAATGTCTTCTTGGAGACAATAAGGTTGGGACTCCTGTTTTAGAACATCACGTTTCCTGTTTTAGTCAGCCAATCCACAATAAAGCGCCAGACCATTTTGAAATAACGGAGTTTTATTACCATGAATTTACTTTGAATTCAGCACTTTCTTGTTGTCATGGTTAAGCTTTCAAGTCTTCCTACTATTTTTAGTTATAGTTAGGTTAAATCACTGACGAAGGGATGGGTCATTTGATAACTATGAATTTGATAAAGATTCGAAATTCAGAAACTTATATCTTAAACTTGTATTCATATCTTAGGCTTTTTACCGTCATTCAAATCTTTCGAATCCGAATCCGAAAAACTGTTATACGTATTAACTCAAAGATTAGTTCGATGATAATCCGAAAAGAAGCATTCATTAAGAGAAAATCGCGACTTCTGCAGTAGTAGTGGTCCTGGACTGCCAGTATCACCTCTTGAGGGCAATAAATGCCACAATCTTTTATCTACTGGAGCGAATTTAGAGTTTCACGTTTATTATCTACGTAAAATTATTTTTAAAATTATATAATTATATTCATTCTCTACATCTGTTTTGTTTTAAAAGGCTTCTGAAGAAATGTAAAAAATTTGAATAACTGCTCAAAGATTTTTTTTTTGTCAAATTTCATTGAGAAAATTACCCATGAGATTTAGTTGCATAATTAATTTACTAAATTTAATTTATATCTTTTTAATAAAAGTAGGTATGTTTTCAAAAGCTCTGTTCTCAAATTTACTTTTCGTTACAAAGAGATTTTTAAATTTGTTTAATTAAGAATTCTTAATATTAAATAAAAAATTCTTTTCTTTTCTTATTCTAATATGAAGGATCTAAAAGTTTCGAGAACCTTATGCTATTAGGTTATTTCGCCATTAATAAGACAGCAGCTCTTCAGCAGCTTGATTTAAATACACATTTTCGATGTGCTACTCATTTAGCAGACACTTTCTAAATATTATGCCATATGTGCGCATTTCTTGGACTGAGGAGTATGATCCTGGAATCCTTCTATAAAAGAGTTCCATTTTGCCTATTCTCCCGCCGTTCAAACTGCGTGCAAAGCATCATCTCTTCTTGCTCATTCAATAGGCGTTTCTATGCCCTTGCCAACGTTAGCTTCGAATTCATATTCCACGCTCTTTATCTTCCACTTTCATGTGACAGTTAATGAAAGCTGGACAACAGACACACCCTTTATTGAACAACTTTTATAGGAAAAGGAAAATAATAATAATAATAAAGCTTCAGTCAGGGTAAAACCCTCCCATTTCCATGTATTTAAAATAATATTTTTTTTTTGGCTTTCAGATTGTAAACAATAAATTTTATAAATACAATATTAATGTAGTTTAATACTTGAAATAAAAATGTTATTTAAAATTTTACCATTTTAAAAGAATAAAAACTCCTTTTTAATTACCCATCGATGAACATGCCTATGCATACAACAAGAGCTGATCTTTTGAAAGCGAGACATATGACACTTTAACGAACTTGAATCATTAATCCATTTGTCTCAAACAACAGTTTGAGCGACATCCAAAAATTATCTGCATGGGCAGACTTCTAGAATCCAATTAATTATAGGCAACCACCAAGAGAAATTTAAATATTTAATCAGCGAAACATTCTGTTTGCTTCAGAGGGTAACCACAACTCGTTCTTGGAGATTCCATTGTCTAGAAGATGACGTCCCTTCATATTATCCAACAAATCATCTTTGAAGACGCTGAACAAACTCGTCTGAGGTCTCCATGCAGCGATGAAACACTGTAACAATTTTTTATAATAAAGTGTATATATTTTTTAAAGACTGCCATGTTATACGAAGAGGAGAACAGCATGGGGGAAAAAATTCAGCCTTCACGAGGGATTCACGTGACGACATTTTCTATTGATTGATAGGCTGCTGGATAGTCCGGGGCGAGAATAGATAGAGGATGGAAGGAAGGAAGAGATGAAGGGGATGGACAGAGATGGGGGGTATCAAAACTGTCATTGCGTAAAAATTTCTTCTGAAAATTTTAGGCAGTGAGCGATCGTATGACTTTTATCTCCTGGAAGTGTCATAATCCCAGAAGTAAGAAGCGATTCACGGAACTTGTATGGTAGCCCAGAGGCAAAGTATCGAGAATTCCATGTAGAATAACAAAAGAATAAAAACTAGGCCAAGCTGATATGCAATAGCAAATTTACTTTCACAAGCAATTAAAGCAAACATGGTAATTTAAAAATCTTTATTAAATTTCTTTGTGGAATAAATAGTCTATTCTCTTGCTTTTATTGAAAGCGGACAACTATGCAAAAAAACACATGAGATGGAAAATACAACTTAAGATATTTACAAATATAAAAAGTATACAGTTTCATTTCCTACAGCAAGTAATTTATAATATTAAACCTGGCACTAGTGAAAATGCCGTCAATTTCTAAGCTAAAAATGTAAAAAAATTATGATTGTAAATTTGATGAGAAATAAATAACGCAATAAAATACTCATAGATAAAATCAAATGCCTACAGTGCAGTCAAAAAAGGTAATTAAATGTTATTAACTATTTTCACAACAATAAAAAATCTTGAATACTATTCAAACGTCTCTCTTAACGATAAAATTAAAAAATTGTTTCGGCCGTTTGATTTTATTTGAAAGGCAATTCATAAAATTATCTATAATTTATCTTTGCTAATTTTGTGCTTAATTCTTTTAAATAAATTTTTCTATTCAATAAAACTTTGTAAAAATTTAATGAATTCCTAAAACTTTCTTAACTGTCTTCCTTTTAAAAAATCTCACTGAATTTTCCTGTTCAATGAAACATGTTAAGTTATGTCAAGTCAGTTGGAAACAACATGTCAGTTGTTCGAATGATTTAACAGACCATATATTGGATTAAGAATGATGATGTATGTGTACATACTATTTTTAGGCTAAAATTCTATAGATTAATCTTTAATTCAGTATACAACACAAAGTATGATCGCTATTCTTGTAAATTAAAAATGAGTATGGAGACTTATTGAAAAGTTTTAAAGCTATTTTAAGCTGTTTGAAGTTTATGGGAAATGAACAAAATACATTACTGATCAATGATGATGCAATATATTACTGATGAATGACTGCAATCATGATCGTATTTGCATTCTGATATATAACAAGGAAGAGTTCATTCGTACCTTCTAGAATTAAAAGTCATAAATCTAGCAGCTTAAAATTTGATCCATCTTCGGAAAGTCTCTCTAGATATCAATGCAGCGAAATGAGGTAATCCATAGATACAAAATTTGTTAAATATTTTGCTCCCTGATTTGCAATCAGTTGAATCATCAGTTCAATTTAAAAATTTTACAATCCAATAATTTTAAATTTAATTACGTTCAAGTTGTGAGTTTGCTGTAAAGCGTTTATGTGAGTAAGGTGTAAAGTTTGCATCCCTTAGTTTTCACTTTTCACCGCAGTCCTGTCCAGAAGTATTGTAAATGTAAATAACGTTTAAGAGGACGTCAAAGGCTTCAACAGGTAGAGGGAAAACAACGAGTAAGAAAGTTCTTGCAACGCTTTTTTTTCATACACTTGCTTATTAGTAAATTTAGTATCGGGTAAATGGTCTTATATTGCGCCTATACATGGAAGTTACTTTACAGCGTTGTAATGAGAAAAATAAGAAAAGCTTATAATTTAATTAACTCTCTCGTTTCATAATGTTCCATACGCAATTTAAACGGACCGAGTTTCAGCTATTCCCGCTGAAATTAATGTTTTAACTCCAACAAGTGGCAGCGGAAGCTATGAGTTACAGTTCAGTTTTGTAGCACCTTTCAGCTTATAGTCCAAATAATATTTTAGTTGTATCTGCTTTCTGCATTACTTATATTGCTAAATTTCTAGGTAAGAGACAAATCGCTAGTAATACTAGAAGTTCAGCTGATTAATTTAGTAATTTAGTGAGCTATATAAATGCTAGAATTTTATGTGCGTTTACAAATCAAAACATATCTTGCGCCACTCTGCTCTGCAGCAACAATTTTTGTGCATCAGCTTTACTTCTTGACATTCGCAAATAACATTTTCCTTTTCCCTTCCCCCAACGGCATATAAAAGCAAGTGGAATTTGGATTCCCCGTAAACAGGCTTAAGGTATCGTTGTATTTCGGCTAGGGAGGAGGCAAAGCATTCTCTTTCTTTTCTCTATCCTGTATTGTTTTATTTCAGAATATATATTTATTTCTTTATATGGAGACTCTAAATCGGATTTCAATTCTAAAGATACGTCCTCGCTTTATGCTTAGCTGCCAATCGTGTTTTCCACCCCTTGAGTTTTTTTTTAAAGTTATTTTCACCTTATGTGGAACTTCGAAGCATTTTTGAAAAATGCACCTGGCCACATATACCCTTTGAAACTATATACGCTGGTTTCTTGTAGGCGAAGAATATGCTTTGTCAAAGAGTTAAACCAAAAGGGCATACACGTAAATATCGATGCGATTTCTTCCTACACTTCATTTGGAAATTACTGCTTAACCAAATAACTCTAGCAAAATAACACGTTTTTTTTAAAAAATTTACATTCTCGTATATTTTTGAAACGTTTATGGAAAAGATTTGCGAGACTTTTATATTTGAAATTTGAAACGTATACATTTTGAAGAATACAGGTGTTGCCTACATTCATCGGAAAACATATTTCTACTCCATTACTTTTGATAATCTTGCAACTATCTGCAGAATGCCTATTTTGGTATCTACCATAGAATGACCATAGCACTGCTTTGGATAGCTGGAGTTCCTTGAAAAAGCTCCATCTTAATACAGAGTGATGCATAGTATTATAAATCTTGCAAATAACCTGGCTAAGACAGGATATTTCGTATTTTATAAAAAAGTAACTAGCCTCACCGCTGAAATGCTGTTTGCTCAAAATACGATATCGTGCCGGACGGTCGAAAAATGCTGTTACACGAACTACGTTGTCCCAGATAATCTCGCTTCATACACACACACTACTAAATTCAATTGATGTAAAATTCACGCACGTGATATGATTTTCAGCACATTTTTTCAACAGAGGATTATTTTTTTTTTTTCATTTCAGAAGATTTAGCTCTAAATAAACCCAGACAAAATCCACGAATCCAAACAATTGCAAAAGCATCACCTATAAGAAGAGGAGATAATCAGGACACACAAAAGTTTGCATTCATTTATCATCCATCAAAATGCGACTGAACAGCAAGAACCCAAATAATTTACTATCCATTCAATGACTCAAAAACGTTAAATTTCACACAAATTTTAAAATCTCTGGAAATAGAGGTCCTAAAATAAGCAGCTGTAATTCAGAACTGACATGAACCATAATTATCTACTCACCCACCTCCATAATTTAAATATCGCTTTCTGAACTAAGACCTCTTTGTAGTGTAATGGTCTAAAAGATTGATGTATCCCCTTTCCACTTGCCCTTTGCGGTTAATAGACCCTAAAGAGCCTATAAAAAAGGAATAATGATTATTCTCGGACACTTTCCACAAATGAAAATTATGTACCATTAAAAAAATTTGTATGCGATGGTGCGTCTATACTCAACTCAAACGACTTTTCAAGGAAAATTTTACCTTTCAAATCTCCACTTTAGAGTGCGCAATATTAAGTTCAACAGCAAGAAGGAAACAACACATGCTTGTTTTAGGTTAACGATTCTGGTCTCTTATTTATTTCACTCGTTTATTTCAGCTGCATTCGCATTTCATTATTTAATAGATTGCGAAGAATATAGATGATGGCTCCGCTGCAATGACAGTCTATATGACGACGAATACATTGAAATTCAATAGATAATCGCGGAAAATACTTAGATCTCTATGAAAAGTGCGTACCAGCCGGAAAATTCACTTTACTGGATAAGTTGCATTAACATCTAGGTTACTTAGAACATTTTAATGCAAATTCTTAGAGAATGGCAGATGCTTGCGAAGTTGAAAACAGTAGTAACAAATATTGGTAAACGACGAGCAAGGAAGCCGAAAACTTTCAAAATTAAAAATCAGACACTGAAATAGTACTTAAGAAAAACAGACATTCTTTTAAATAATCATTCATATGCAGCATTTATTATTACATAGTCCAAAAACTTGTGGAAAACTTTCTTCTAACCTTTTGCGTCAATATTTTGCATTGCGTTTTCTGACATGTAAAATAAATTCTACTTGCTTTCTTCTGGAATATTTCTTCTTGCATCCGTAAGAACATTTCATGTATGTGTGTCAAACTACACATTTTTCGTTTCATTCTATACCTTAAGTAACAACGACTCTACAGATATGACTATTGTGTAATTGCTGCTCTGTTTTATTGAATGAATATTCTAACTATTATCACTAGAAATGAGCAACAGATAAAGGAAACAAAAATCAGTGAGTGAAAAGTACACACAAGAGATTTTCTTCACATCTATAAACTAGAATGTTAAGAACATATTTGCTGAAAAATAAAAGATGATAAAGAAGTACATAATTGAACTAAGTGCTACATGAAATCTGAACGATGTTCAGATATAAAATGTGTTCAATATTTTATTTTTCGGCACAACATAAAATGTTTTTTTCAAAATTATTGATGTCTGTTTTGGCTTCTTATGATACTTTTTAATAGAAGGAATAATTATAAGGTCTAAAACTGAAGATATTATTACAAATATATACACTATACACGAATTAGAAGGCCAGTGATAATCAGTGCCCCATACGATAAAACAAATTATATTCCTATCATTACTTTAAGGTTGCTTTTACGAACATTCGCATTCGTTTCTAATAAATATTCTAAACGCATACTACATTTTTCCAGTTCAACGCAAATCAGTCATCTTGACAAGAGCAAATTAGAAAGTGATTATTTCTATTAAGGAAAAAATAGGACTTCCCTAAAATTATAAAAAGTATAACAACAATGGCCTAAAAGCTTGGGAAAAAATAAATCATAATACTAAAAGATTAATAAAAGTTACTCTTAGGAAACGTTTCAATCTAAAATAAATACGTACACTCACTAGATATTAAGAATATTTCCAGATAAATAAAAGCTTTGTATTTTTCGTCTATTATTTTTTTAAATAACAATACCTATAACATAAGACTACAAAACAATTACTGTTTTCTTTGAGAAAACGAGAAAGAGATAAGTATATGAAAGATGAAAATGATCCCCACTAAAAATTACTAAAAATTAATATATCAGTTTCAAAACCTAACTTTGAAATCCATGCTAGCTTAATTAGTCCTTTAAAAAGCGAATTTAATTTCTGATTTTTTTCGTTATAAAGGTTAGACATTAATGCAGATTTTTTTAGTTGGAAGAAGTTATACTCTATAATAATAAATATAATTCCAAGAATTTTTTTGAAAAAATACTTATCTTCCTAAATAAGCATTACTAGGGTGAATCACAAGCTTAGATACTTAGTAATAGATTTACGGTTAAATTACTACTGCGTTAATGTATTAGACCTAAAACTAACTACGGAAGGTAAAATGATTCTCAGAAAGCAAAGTCGATTAGCGATATGATCCGATCAACGCTATAATTAATGATATCATCATTAAATTTTCCGTTATATTAAATTTTTAACTGTAACTATTACAATAGTTACCTGAATTCTAGAAATACGGCAACGATATCACACCTTTTATCCAAATGTTCATGGGTGTCTTTATGCTATAAAACTCTTCCTGTGTGATGCACAAACATTTATAAGGTAGTTCTCCCGCCTTCTTAGCATGCCTTCGCGGTGCAATCGTCAGCACATTCGACGAGTATTTGAGAGATCCCAGGTTCGAGTCCCGGCGAGGGCATTGCTCATTTTTCGCATTTCTCAGCATCAAAACATCCTAATGTCTCTACGGTGGTGTCCGAACTAAAAGGTGGTGAATGATGATTCTTAACCACGAGGATTTGGCGATTGGGTTCCGTAAACCACAGTCACCTTTTTAAAGGGGAAGTATATAAGGTGTTTCTCTCGCCTACTTAGCACGCCTTCGTGGTGCAATGGCACGCTCGGCCCGTATTCGAGAAGTCCGTGGTTCGAGTCCCACCGAGGGCATTGCTAATTTTTCTTTTCTCCTGCTTTAAAAAAATACCTAATGTATCTAAAATAAAAGCTTCGTTCAGAACGATTTAGTTTCGGTTCACATTTAATTCGCATTATCTAATAAAAGTTTCGGTTCTCAAATTGAAATCATTATTGGTTGAAGGCTTTAAGTAAGTGTCTGTGTCATCAAAGTTATGCAAGAATCATATGACAGTGATTATTTTTGAAATGACGCAGTTAAAAAAGGTTAAGGTTTATTATAAGCAATTACTATTTTTAGGACATAAAAGGGAAACAATCAAATTAAAATAGAGAAATAAGAGGCTATTTTAAATTATAGTTGAGATTTTGATTTACATATCTTTTATCTAATATATACACTCACGTTTGTGAAAATTGCAACACCATGAAGGACTTACGCGAGTGAGCTGAAATTTTCAGGAAATGCAAAGTAGCGCATGATATGCAAACGATTAGAATTGCAAATCCGTAGCGCATGCGTATGCTGAGCAGCGCCCTCTGAACGGCTGATGGATCCGAATAAATAGACGGCTGTAGCGAGGCGTGTATGGTTATCGGTGGTTATCTGCTAGTGGTAAACGTTAACTCAATCTGTACTTATGCCTCGTCGACGAAAGAGAGCGAGATTTGAACAACTTACAGAGTTTGAACGAGGGAGAATCATCGGCCTTCGTGAAGCTGGATTGTCGTATCGTGCAGTAGCCTCTCGTGTGCAGCGTAACAGCAGCACAGTGATGCGCGTTTGGAAGCAGTGGACGGACGAGTGTCGGACAACTCGGAAATCCGGGAGTGGACCCCGAAATGTGACGTCAGCTCGCGATGATAGACACCTGGTCCGCATGGCGCGGACGGACCGTACAGCTTCCTCTAGACAATTGGCAGCACTGTGGTCAATAGCTACAGGTGTTTCATTGTGTGCTTCATCAATTCGTAGACGTCTGCTGCAGTGTGGACTGCGCGCACGGACTCCTTTATACAGGATCCCCCTAACGCACGACCATCGCCGCCTGCGGCTACAATGGGCCAATCAGCATAGAGACTGGCGTGCTGATTGGCAGCATGTCGTGTTTTCTGACGAATCCCGCTTTAATTTGTGGTACCATGATGGCCGCATTCGTGTCAGACGCTATGCCGGTGAACGCCACCTTCCGGAGTGCATTATCGAACGCCACAGTGGACGAACACCCGGAGTTATGGTCTGGGGCGCCATAGCATATCATAGACGATCTCAATTGCTACGAATTGTGGGCAATCTGAACAGCAACCGGTATATCCGTGAAGTTCTACAGCCCGAAGCTGTTCCCTTCCTTCAAAGCTTGCCAGGCGCTGTATTTCAACAGGACAATGCCCGCCCTCATACTGCTCGGATTGTTAAATCCTTCTTTGCAGCGCAGCAGGTACAGCTTCTTCCTTGGCCTGCGTGTTCCCCGGATATGTCGCCAATTGAACATGTGTGGGATGTCATTGGTCGGCGTCTTGCTCGTGATCCTCGTCCTGTTGCGTCTGCAGACGAACTTTGGGTACGCGTACAAACGATATGGAATGCTCTTCCTCAGTCAGACATTCAAACTTTGTTTGACTCCATGCCACGTCGTGTAGCAGCACTTATTGCGGCGCGTGGTGGCCACACAAAATACTGATTCTGATCTCTTGTTCTTGTTTGTTTGCTTTGAACATTTAATCATTCATTTGTACCACTACCACTCAACTGTGTATTAAATTGCATTCAATTATGACGATTCCTTCTTGGTGTTGCAATTTTCACAAACGTGAGTGTATATATGAGGCCCGGTTTCGCAATGGCTAGCGCGTCGCGCAGTAGCACTACCACAGGTTTGGGGTTCGATCCTCGGGCTGGGCAATGTTGACTCAACCTTTCCTCCCTTGAGGGGATCGATAAAATGAGTACGAAATTCGCTTGGGGACTAAACACCACTGGGGGTCCTGCGACAAGCTGACCACTTGCCCAGTCAAGATGCACAAGCATCCCCGGAGCCCGTGGTCTAGAAAGCAATATCAGGACACTGCCGGCCATAGCTCTGTAGGGGCTATTCGTGCCGCCGAGTTTACTTATATATATATTCATCACATTCAAATTACTTGAATATAACGACTCTATATATTAATGCACCTATGCATGAACTAGTTCTTTAGAAAAACATATAATGCTGCTTCTGGGCATATAAAAGTTTGAAATTAAGCAAGACGTAAACTTCCATTTGCCCAAATTATGTTAGGTAGACACAAACTATAAAGCAATAATAGTCATTAAAACAACAATAATAATAATTTTTTGTTATACTTGTACTTAACTAGATTTCTTTTTTTTAAGTATCAGTTGTAGAAAGGAGAGTTGCCAGAGCACTGGAAGCAGCTTTGGCTGTAAGCGCAGGTGCAGTAAGCGAGAAAAAGGAGGAATGCATGGAAATGTCATAAATATAAATTATTTTTATATTACGTCTGATAAGATTATGTAAGCAAGTGAATTAAATTTCTTTGAAAATTTTCACATTAATTAAAACTTGTCTATTTTAATTAGTGACGTTAATAATATAGCTTCATTATATATGAATGTTTACATGCTTTAACAAAAAAACCCGTTTTTAAATTCCTTTTTTCCATTTATCTCGCTAAACAAATAGCACGAAATATTCTTTACTATGTATTTTTAAGGCAACAGCACCACAACGCATGCGCAGAATAACTTGCTTCTGAAATAACGAAGCAGTTAAATAATTGTCTGCAAATGGATGGTAACGCTTCATTTTTCATTCGCTGAGGAATTCAGTTGCATGTTTATAGCGTTATTAACAATTTTAATGCAAAAAATCAGCATGCGAAATGCCGGGCATTTTTAACAGTTTGTTTTTTAGCCTCATCATTAATGAAAATTACAGTGTCCTAACAAAAGCAAAATAAAAAAACGAAGATACAAAAGTCAAACGTGTGTTTGATTCCTTCTGGCCTCATATAAATATGCATGCCAGCGCATCAGTGTAAGTCACTTAGTATTTTTTAATGCCCTATTATTCACAGCTCCGAAAATCTTTGATACTGTTATCTTGACGAACGATGCCGCCTTTCCACAACGGGAGTCACTGTCTTGGTACCGAGATTGATAATATTTTAAGAGACAAAACATTACTTGCATCTTAAACACCCTCGTGTTGACATAGGCAACAACTTAAGAACTAGTACGTAGGTATAATCGCTCGACACACCCTTTTTGGACACCTTCCACGTTCTCTGTTAAATCCATCTGACCTGTGTCCCGAAGCATGGTCTCAACCTGCACAAAATCGGACAGGGCCCTCCGGGTTTTCGAGCTGACAACGTCCAAAATTCCATGGATTAGCGCACATAGGCAGATAATAACTGAAATACCCCATCTGTCAGTGTCAGTTAACGTTATAGAAGTTAGTAGGGTGGCGACAAGATCTTCGTGCCAGTTTTCTTTTCCTCCAACCCCTCTACTCATATCTCTGGTCCGGATTATGATACCCCATCGCGTCGACAGGTTTCTACATCGTCGATTCGAATTCTCCCGGACAGACAGATAACCAAAAGTCTTTCATGCTGCAGATAAGAAATGGAGAATTTCGAAGACAGGCTTTGAAGGTCGAGAAGAATTTGTACGATATGTTATGAATTTATCTTTTCCCCCTACTTCGCCTCAGCGTAATGTTTTATTTTTATTTCTTTGTTGTTACTTTGCTAAACTAAAGTTTCAAGGTAGCAATTTTATATGCAGAGAGCACACTTCTTCTTCAGTCTAACTTCTCTATGATAAAATCAGCGCCTGAAAGATAGCATCACTTAAAGATTGTAAGGTAATATGAGATGACTTCAATAAAATACAAATAATGTTAAACATAGACTCTTTTTTATATCATCATTTTTTCAAACTGTATTAAGCCTAGAAGCTATTGTTACAAAAAGAAATTTTCATTTGAAGTTAATAATAATTCATATTTAAATCATAGTTATTCACTATGCGCGAAACATTATATTGAACGTTAGTATTTTACGAAAAATGCAAATTATAAATTAAATCTAACATTTTTCAGTATTTACTAATTTTAAGCAGAAATTCTTTATTTTGTAAATATCCGACCTATCTCTTCGTATTTTGATAAATTTCTCTCTCTTCCAACAACATTTCATTCTGAATTTTTAGAAAATACTCTAATTTTTATTTATTTATTTACTTATTGCAGAGCCGCCTAGCCTGTATGGTGGTTAGTGGCCCTGACTGCCATAGTGATGGACCCAAGTTCGAGTCTCGGAAAAGGCATGGTTGTAACAGTCCTCCATAGGAGGCAACGGTGGCCACCCATTACGTGCTTCCATAATGAAACGGCTCCCACTTCCGGCCCTTGTAGTAGTGCAAGGCTAATGGCTATTAAATAAAGCACCCGGCCATTAAAAAAAATATTTTTTACATTCTGTCCTATATTGCGCCGTCTTACGAAAAAAGTTAGAACTATAATTACTCATAATTATTACACAAAAGAGAATATTAAATGAAAATTCGCTGTCTTTTTAAACTAAAACAAATAAAAATATATTTGAAACAAAATAACACTTACTTCTTGCGTTTTACATTTACCGCCTAACAATAAACTTACGATGCGTACAATTACATTAAAAGTCTTGGAAGGTAATAATTGAATAATTCATCAAATCAATGTACAAATGTATATTTGTAGAGTGGTTAAGTATTTATCGGTGCAGGAAACATGGAAAATCAGAATGCCCTCACCGGGTTTCGAGCTCTGGACCTTACGATTACCAGCTGGATATGCTTCCTTTTGCACCATGAAGACATAAGGAAAATCCTTTATATCCCCGCACTTAAAGCATAGATGAGGGCATTAAAGGGCGACTAAGAAGGGCATTTAACGGGACTGGGAAAAAGCATTAAAAGCATGACTGGGAAGGACAGAACTCAGTCATCAGGTCTAGGTCGTGTCGAACTATCAACAGATAGCGAGATAAATGGTAACTATTTTAGTACAGGCGGCCCGAACTCCGGATTTTCCGGTTGCTAGGCGCATATGCTTTCAACTGCACTACGAAAAGGACTGCGTAATTGAGGAGAAAATTCCTAACATGATATCTGAAATTTTCTCCTCAATTACAGAGGAAAGGAAAGTTATTCTGTGAGCTTCTCGGTAAAATGTTTGTTATCTTGTTAGACATTAGGTTATTTCGAAGCAGGAGAGATGAAAAATGAGCAATGCCCTCGCCGGGACTCGAACCACGGACCTCTCCAATACGCGCGCTGACCACTACACCACAAAAGCATGCTAATAAGGCGGGAGAAATACCTTATAATCTTAATGGATGAATGCATTTTTAAACAGCAGCACAAAAACGGTTTTACAGTTTGAATAAATACCTATACTTTGCCCTTCGTCTAACCTTTAGTCGACAATGAATTCCATTTTCCCTTAAAATCACTGTAATTCCAAGCACGCGAGCGGCATCTTCGAAAGGTAACACCTCTACGGAAACATTTAAATCTTTAGCGGGTTCAATAATACGACTTAAGCTCATCTACGGACTAAAAGCTTTCGGATTATAAACTGCATAAATTTATAACCTATTCTTGTATCTAATGTCTGTGGAGGATCCCGCTGTGCTGAATCTCTGTGTGTCTCTTTCGCAAGAACGGTTGTCAATTACCACATGAATGGTTGTTTATAATGCAAGAGATCTTATATTAACCCTTAGGTAATGGATATTACAGTCAAAATGAGATAACAGTATATGAAGTTCTCATCACTGATAATTCAGAATGTCTTATGGCTTATGATAAAAACTGTGTTATGGCTAGACACCAAGAGAAATAAAATATTCCGCTTAAAACTCAATAACTCAAAACGCATCTGAGGATTTTCACTGTAACAGAAACCTAAGTAATTGTAGCTACGTAGCGAAACAAAATGTTGAGTTCAAGTTTGAACGCATCTCAAAGAATTGTCTTCACTTTCAATCAACGGATCTTTCACTTTCAATCAACAGATCAACAAGTCTTTCACTTTCAATCAACAGATCGTATATATTGTCGTGTTGTTTAGCTCAGTTTCAATGGACAGCTGTGATTATTTTCTTTTCTCTTTAAAATTTTAATAAACAAAATCTTCGAAATCAACAACATTCCTCATTTAAAAAAAAAGCCAAAATTTCCGCTATGCTCTTGTATATATTGAGTATATAGACCTGCAACATGCGATGATGGCGAAGGTTAAAAGAGTTAAGGGCGAAAAAAGCGCTGAAAATTTATTTTAAACATATCAAGAAACAGAAGGCGCTTTGCAACATTTTCCCTTGGACTTGGATACCGTGTTGTACCAAACAGTATGCCTTATCTCGAAAACAGTTTAAAGCTAAACTCATGAGAGGAGGTTCTAGAAAATACGAAAACTTCGTGGACAGCGTTGAGAGTGAAAAGATAAATTTAAAAACAACCAACAACCACGACGACGAAACAAAATGGGAAAAGCTGGGCAATCTTTTTTGGGGTTACAGAATAAAAATGTACGCAGTCGGCGAACGGAAAGAAGAGAAATATGACTTGTTCTGACAGCTGTCATTGGGTAAGTTTAGTGTCTTGGCCCCTGGATATGTCTTTTCCAAACGCTGTATAAATGAATATATTTTCCTGAAATGACAAAAAAAAGTCAAGAATTCAGATCTCTATTTCTTTACTTCCCCACAGACATGCATGCAGAGAAATTTCAAGAGTTCTGCTACTCTTCCTTTTTTCTTTCTTTCTCTAGCGAATGTTGACAAGACAGCTTTAAAAATTGTTGCGTTTTTTCATTATTTATCCACCAGTTCAGAAGATGCAGGAAAATTCGAGAAAAAGTACAAAAATTGAGTTGTTAGTCGTGAGCCAAGCAGATGAAAGCAACTCTCAGTTTCAGATACCACCATTTCTTCTGAAGAGTAGTGAAAACGTGACAGCACAAAGGTGGCTGAAGACAGTACTTCTTGACGTGATGAACATTTTCTGCAGAAAATTGTTCTATTAATGTTTACAACCAGATTTTAAAATGAAACTTTGCGCTAAAGAGTCTGTCTTTCTCATCATAATATGCATACGATAATATTCAGTTGTCTTCTCCGAAAGGCAAAAAAAAAAGTACACTAAAATCGTTGTTGGTACAGGGATTATTGTAAATAAATGCATAAAATCTTATTACAGGAAATGAAAACACTACGTTACTTATCATTTTAATTATGATACAGGCATTATAAACTTAAGATTCAAAAGTCAGTGCTTCCAAATAGAAAGGGCTCTTACAGATGCAAAAAACATTGTATCAAATCTTGAAATTTAAATCTCAAAACTAACTTAACATAACGCAAATATTCCCCGCAAGAGAGGTGACAGGAACATGACATTTGTACCCTTCTCAAATCGAAAATTTCAGAAGGTAATCTACTAATTTTGTTAGCGGAATGCTTGTAACATGGAGAGAAATGGTGACGAAACTACGTAGACGTACGAAACTAATGCCATCATCAAACTAAGTTCAGCATCATAGGTATTAATCACTAATTTCCCGAGTGAATCTGATATATTCCCCGCAGCATGTTAAAATGGAACCCAGAGATACAATTTACCTGAGGAATCACCTAAAATTATTAATCTGTAATATGCTATCAGTCATTGCACAAATGTTGCAGATGCGGCAGAAATGCGCTGGATCTGGCTGTTGAAAACAAATGAATCATTTTGAAAAGTTCTTTTTTTATTTAAATAGCGGACATTAGCCATTTTCGGCTTTGGCCACTATTAAGGCCAGAAGCGGTGGTTATTTCATTATAGAGGCATCTAATAGGCAGCCACCATTATCTCCTATGAAGGAAGAAACAAATTTACTTCCATGTCTTCTCCGAGATTCGAACCCATCCCTTCGATACGGCAGTCAATGTCACTAACCACTTTCCCATATGGGCGGTTATTTTGAAAAGGTACTGTCAAATTTCCTAGTATTCTCGACCTATAAAAGAGATATGATGAGAGATATGATGATGGATTTGTTTAGCATATATTATTTGTTTTTAATCGATTGCGGCAAAGTATACCTGGATTGTCTACTTTGCACACCCATGAGGACAACAGGTCTGCTGCTATGCTTAAGTGTAATTGCGTGTCCTCTGGAGGAGAAAATCTAATATCTGCTCAACACGTCTAAGGGCCAGGAGGGCTGGACAGGTGACATAATGTAAAGAAATGTTTTTGACTTACATGAGTATACAAAGTCTTTGAAGGAAATACATTGGAATGCTGTGTTGCTGCAAGCTTAGAAGTTGTGCTCCATAAATTGTAGAATTATTTGCATCAATTTCATAGAAACGCGTACAGCGCCAGATATTACAGGAACGTTTCAGAGAATATATGCAAGTGTCAAGATAAAAAATCGCAGAATATTTACATACTATTTACAAGATTACGGTTTAGACAACGTGAAGAATATATGTGTGTTCCAGAATAGAAATGGATATACTAATGATTTCAAAATATGGATAAATAAAAAATACGATAAAGCTTAAATGCTATGTGAGACTCAGCATTGTATTTCGCAGTAGACAGTTCTAAGGAACAATCGCAGTAGACAGTTCTAAGGAACAATGTGCTGTGCAAAAAGTCTAATTATTATACTCATCAGGGCTAATATATGCAATTACCTTGACAGCTTTCTTTAGACGTCTTTCATTTTCCACTAGTCGAGATCTGCAGGTCTGAAGATTAGTTTCAGAGTTGCTGGACAGATGCATGTCCTATGTTAGGACGCGTTCGTGTAAATAATGTCTCAAATTGCCTATTTTACCACACAAACACTGGTCCGAGTTTCTAACGCCCGAATTAAGAAGATAGGCTGTGTAGGGCAGTGTTCACTGCATAGCTAGCTGGTTCAGCATGGCGCTTTCTGATTTTAGGGCTGACGAGACTAGTAGAAAATAGTCATGGGTGATGTGCCCCGTTGTCTTTTTGTCCCAATGCCTTCGATAGCTGTTATCCGCATTTATTTTGAGTGTTCTTTTCAATATTAACTCCAAGTTGGGAACATGTCCCTTAATTGGGAACGTGTATGTTATTGCTTCCTTTGCCCTTCAGTCTCATGCCCTTTGATCAACCTCAGGTGATGAGACCACCGTTACTGACCTAAACCCTCTAACGATGTGCCTTTGTGCAGCATATTCTAAGGAAAACTGGCTTATATTCATGTTGCACACGGAAGACTGCCATAAAAACTTCTAAACCATCTCAATCGCCAGAAACTCGGGTTTAAATACAAGTTTTAACTACTCGTTAATGAAAAGCACAAAATATTTGATTAAGAGACTTGAACACCATTCTACTACAGACGTTATTCGTAGTTAAAGAGAATAAATAAGAAAATGTGAAGTTTTAATCTTGAAAAGTACCGAAATATTTTGCGACATAGATAAATATATGTATTCGTTACAAGAAATTTTGCACTAGCAAATTAAAAAATATTAAGACATTTCTTTCATTGGGCGAATACCAAGAATACATGGGATTCATAATTCGAGATATTATAGGACTTTAAAATCTGATGAATCATTTGTAATAGCCCTGCATTTAGAGCAATTCTCTTTTTAAAACACGTTCACTCCCGTTCTTAAAAATGCACTATAAATGCTACTGCATTTGTGAAACATACTTAATCTCTGATGAATAACTGATCTGTGAAATGATCAATTATTTGACAGTATGTAAGAATACATTTTCGTCTCCCGCTGCCTGTAGTTATATTGTTAACTATAGTCATATTGATGCTGACAGAATGTATTTTACATTAGTAAATCTACTTTTATGCAAACATTTATGTAAAGATCTATTTTTATGATTTGTCATCCCTGATCTTTGCTGGGATTAGCAGTTAGTAAACTTTCTATTAGTTTGAAAATACAGTGAAAACTTGCTTGTAGATCAATTTTCTTCTTGTGGGATAGAAAGCGCCTAACAAAGAATCATGTACTTCATATTTATATAATACGGAATTACCGCATTCCCCAGCGTTCCATTTGTGGTTAAGTGGTTAGCATGTCCAACTAGCAAATGGGAGATTCATCGATCGAATCCCGAAAGATCATAATTCATTTTCCCGTTTCTCACTCTGGAAGCCTAGAAGTTTCTACAATGGTTCCCAAACAAAAAATGCAGTGGACGATAAATCGTCACCACTTGGATTTGGTCTGCCAGGTTTCTCTTCTCAATCTCTCTTAAAGTGTGGAAGAATATAAGGAATTATTTATTTTATTTTCCCGAGTGTGTGTGTGTCACGACTTAGCTCATTTATTTGACAGTAACATCAGAGCAAGTCACCAAATTTTATATTGATGAGAGGCGCAGGGCTGTGTCTGTCGTTTCTATGAGTCTTGGTAAGTGCAGTAAGACTTTTTCAGACGTACAGTTAGCAAGTGGAAGATACATAGTTCGAATCCGACAATGATACAGTTGATTTTTCTTGTCTGAAATAATACGAACTATTCTTGAATATTAAATGCGGTGAACAAAATGAATATGATGACTCTTAGAACAGTGATACTTTACCTACAAGGCGGACACACAGTTTGAATATAATGAAAGTTAACCCAACTTATCAGAAAGAAGTTTTGTATAAATTAAATAGCCAGGCAGGTTAGTTATATCAATTTCATTGCACATAATGGCAATAATGCACCAAACATACACAGTCCAGTCACATTAATGTGACCATCTGTCAAAAGCCAGAATAACCACCTTTCGCAGAGCGGACTGCTGCGAGACGTGCAGGAAGAGAGTCACATAGGTCCCTGAAGGTGTTCTCTGGGATGTTGAGCCATGCCGACTCTAATGCCGTGGCCAGCTGCGCTAGATTACGCGGTTGAGGATCCATGGCGCGAACAACTCGATCGAGATGGTCCCACAGATGCTCGATTGGGTTTAAGTCAGGTGAGTTTGCTGGCCAGGGGAGGACGGTAAACTCATCCTGGTGCTCTTCGAACCACGCACGTACACTGGCAGCTGTATGGCACCTCGCATTGTCCTGCTGGAAGATGCCATCATCCTGAGGAAAAACAATGCGCATGTAGGGGTGAACATGGTCCGCAAGGACAGATGCGTACTTGTATTGATCCATTGTGCCTTCCACAATGATCAGTGAACCTAGAGAATGCCAGGAAAACATTCCCCAGACCATAATGCTCCCGCCTCCAGCTTGGACCGTTCCGGCAATGGTTGCAGGGTGGTTCCTTTCAGAGGTTTCACGCCTTATACGCCAACGTCCATCTGTCCGATGGAGCATAAAACGCGATTCATCCGAAAACGCAACCTGTCGCCACTCAGTGGACGTCCAGCTGCTGTACTGGCGTGCAAATTCTAGCCTTCGCCGTCGATGAACAGCAGTCAGCATAGGTGCACGAACCAGGCGTCTGCTTCGGAGGCCCAGACGCAGCAATGTTCGCTGAATAGTACTTTGGGAGACACTTTTGGTAGCCCCTTGGTTCATTTTGGTGGTCAGTTGCTCAACGGTAGCCCGTCTATCTGCCCGAACGCATCTCCGCAACCGTCGTTCGCCTCTGTCATCTATGGCCCGTGGTGCACCACATTTGCCACGTCGCTGATTTTGGACAGTCCCATTTTGCCATGCACGGTACACTTTTACCACGGCGGCACGCGAACAGTTCACAAACTCAGCCGTTTCGGAAATGCTTCCACCCTTGGCCCGAAAGCCAATGATCATGCCCTTTTGGAAGTCGGATAAATCGCTTCGTTTCTGCATTACGCCAACGATTGAAATGTTTTCCGAAGCCCTCACACACCCTTTATATACGCTCAACTGCACTGTGCTGCCACCTGCCTTCTGTGATTGGTTATTTAACTCTGACATGGAAAGTACGTGGTGGTCACATTAATGTGACTGGACTGTGTATATTTCAACGTATATCTATGATGCTCAGTAATTTCACATAATACTATGATTCGAGTTTAAGCATAAGCTAAAATTTAGAAAAGTAATTAATATTTACATGCATTGAAAGTCTCTTAATTCTTCTTTTCTAGTTCAAGCATAATTTCGTAGTGAGTCTCATGCCACTTAGCATTACGAAATTACTGATTATTACTTTATCAGTAATAATCAGTAACTTGTTATGATTTACTTGTTATGATTATTACTTTATTTTTAGCATGATTTTCTGTGTTTAAACTTGCGATTAAATTTTCAGTAAAAATGACTCCATAAATTTACTTGAGAATATAAAAATAAATATTAAAAAGAAAACAAATTTTCTACAATCAACGAACATGGACTCATTTATCGCAGAAAAATAACTTGAGAGTTAAAAGGTTTAAGACTGCTAAGACATCGACAGTTACTAAAACAGTAACATTAGAATTTCGCATTCATCTGAAGCACTCATCCACTTGTTATGATACATTTTTCCTGAAAGAAGAGGGAAACGTCTTAAAGAAAAGGTTTGCCATTAAAATGTATTATGATCTTCTACATTCATGTTGAATCCAACGAAAGTGATAGCTGTACTTTAAGAAATAGTTCCGGAACTCTCAGACCTGAATGCACTCGAAAAAAAGAAAATGAAGATAACTTTAAAAGAAGCTTCAAAAAGTGGCCAGAGATAAGAATCTGGGCCGAGAAAAAGGGAATAAAAGTCTGAAACAGAATATGTATGTATACATATACGCACTACTAGAACGAAGAACTGTGACCTCTACATATTTGATAGCATTCATAAATATAATACTTGCACAGAAATTGTATCTTAAATTTCACTCGCTGGAAAAAAAACGAGCTTAAAGAAAGGTGAAAAGAAGTCAATCTTCAAGAAAGCTGGATATCGAAGGTTTTTATTATTATTGCTGTTGTTGTTTGTTTTTTGTACGCAATGACGCAAGCAAACACACTCATGTATAAGAAGTAGCATATAGCATGTAATAAATGCACACACTGCGCATATAAGAACTCGGAAAAAGGAAGACTTATATAGTTCAATGCAGGGAAGTTGAACCGCCCTCGTACTTTAAGAAGATAAATTTGAGATAAAACGTAATGTATTTCGTGATTCATGTGGTTTAGTTAGTGATTTCGCTTACCTATCACTGTCATTTAAAACTCAAGTAAGATAAATTTAGAGTTTAGGTAAAGCGGAAACTTTGTTTGTTTAGCCAACTTTTATGCATTTCGAGGGAATCGCATTAAGAAAATGCGTTCAACAAGAAAAAATAATATTTTTCAGATTTGGAATGTTATGTTGTCTGCACATGGTCTACAGTTGTGAGGTTTCCTTTAATTTAAATAACCAGTTATTTTATGTTTTGAAGCTTTACTGTCACTTCTCTTTTTCCATTTTCCTGGGAGAATGCAAATGAGTTCGCGTGTATTTAAGTGATGTTTATTCCTCTTAACGGCCACCTTACTAGGTTTGCTATTCTAAGATAAGAGCTTCTATCTTCGGCCTTGCATTATCCTTGCCGAAAGTTAAATTCACGCCGATGAAGTTCGAGCCAACTTCTCGTTTAATTACTCTGTGCAGCATTTGGCTATTAGCTATTTAAATTTACGTTTGAATTTCTACTTTAAGTTTCTCGCTAAAAATGCTGCCAGACTTGTAAGCACCAGGTATGTCTTCTGTCCATCGTATTAAGTTTCAAATAAAGAGTCTTTTATCCCCTTCTCAAATATCTGCTGTTTTTCAGATATAACGATAAGTCGCTTAACGTCTACCAAAAAGTTATTAACAGTTTCCATTAGTGAAAGCCTTACTTAAAGCCTTACACGGTTTAAAAACGAAGTTGACGCTTGACGAACACAATTAGTCATATTAAATTATTAATCCTGATATACTTGAAGTACCTTCCTCTGAAATCTATAAATTACTTTACATGATTAAAGAATGTATTGTTGAAAAGCAATTCAAGGAAAGTGATCGAAAAATTTTAATGCAGCTTTTTGAATAACACATCATTAAAACAATCTTTCAAGCAGTGTTCCCTTGCCTTAGAAGAGGAAAACAATTGCAAGGAACTAAGCCTGGCACACAACCAAGAAGTTACATTATTAAAAAAAAAAAAAAAACTGAAAGGTTTCAGATTTTAAATTACGTACAAAGGGGCGTTTTTTTAACGTTTTTTGGGCGACCTTTATTTATAAAATATCATATTCTTCGCACTTAAACCATAAAATTCAGTTCAACAGCAATATCGCAAAATAATTTTAAAATAAGTATATCTTTAGAATTTCCGATACACAGTTCCGTGTGCTTTAGGTAAAAAGGTTTTTTTTCCTCGTAGAGTGTTGCCATTGCTCGCTTTGAAATCATTTGAGTTTGTTCATCAAAAATTCGTTAAAGTTTTAAAAAATATGAAATAGATAATAAAACAAATTCCAATTTCGGGCTTCCAGATGCGCATATTCGGGTCGAAACGTACGTTTTTCAAAATTGGATGGATCTAGGTACCGTTGTTTCATCACATTTTGGAGAAATATACATACATTTATGCAGATTCTTCATTATTTAATTTCTTTAAATATAAAACAGGGCTGCAAGATTTGGTGGCAACAGTTTGAAAAGTGATTCAGACTTTTAATGTTTCCGACGCAAAATCGCAAAACGAGAACAATATCCCTTCAGAGACAAAGCCCCCTTTGGACTTAAACGCGGCAGTAGCACTTCCCCTAGTGGACACAAACTCCTTGCTGTTGTAGGTAACGAGTTTTATTTTCTGAACAAATTGTTTTCGCTTCCCACGTTCCGCAAATTTCTTATCACCCTAATGAAATCAGCAGTTTCTTGTTTTGATTAAGACCCGCATTAAATTCTCATGTATTGTTGCCTGTACCGATATGGCCCAGGAAATCTAGGAGTTTTTCGATATAATAATCCTGACATCGGAAGACGTAAGCGACAGATATTTAGTCAGATTAATTCTACAATAACTACTCAAACGATGACAACAGTTTCGAAAGCAATTGTGTTGACGGAAAATTTCTCTTTTTGATTTTTTTAAATGACAGATAGTAGCGCTACTTTTTGTCTCATTTACACATAATCTCATTTTCAGCTTTGAAAAAGAATACAATCTTTGGATACGCATCCGTACATTTCAACTGCCTGAACTTTACTTCATTCTTAGTTAGCAATAAGCAGCATATACCATAGTAAGTGCCATTATATGATGCATTCGTTATACAGTAACTCAAACCATTGCATCTGTAAAAAGTAAATCACGTTTGAGAACTAAGCTCGTATAAAAACTAATCACGTTTAGAAGTAATCACTAGTCACGTTTCAGAGCATCACTCTAAAACGTAAATCACGAATTGTTATAACTAACTGCAAAGCAGTTTGTTTACACTTGATGTTATATTACTCCTGCATTTACAGATCCATCGCAATATTAAAAGGAATTGGAGTTATTTGATTATGGCAAAGCACGCGAGGGATATTAGTTTAAGATGAAGGATGTCTAACAGAAGACTTTCTTAAAAACTAGCTTATATTCTTGCTACATAGGAAAATTTAGAAAACACACCTGCAGGCAGGCCCTTCAGTCAACAGAAATACCAGTGTTCCGCCACAAGAAAGAGTGAGTTCCGTAGATTTAGTAGAACTATCAGTGCCTCAAGAGTTTGGGCATTGGCCGTTGTTAAAGAATTCATTCAACCCCTAATCATTTTTGCAAAAATTACAATGATGTTTGGGATTAAAATTCATTATGGAAAATAAATATACTTTCTTCATCTTAATAAATAAATTGTAACATCTGCGATATAATTTTTCATAAGTTTCTCTCCTCAATCATTAAGTTCGCAATGCTGAAGATTTGATGCTTTCTACACGGATTCTTTTCTGAATGTCAAACTTATTCATCACACATTAGTGATCATGAATAACTTGCTATCAATTTTGATTTAGCGATAGTATTATTGCTTTTGCGAGTTTGTTCCGCATTTTTGTGCTAAAAATTTAGACTTTTATCTAAATTATACTTCCTACTTTTCCAGTTCGTCACGCAAACATTATTGCATTATTAAAACAAAGAATTAGAAGACTTATTCGAAGTTTTTGGTTTACCAATAATTTCATATAATTAATTTTATTCATTATTTAGATTCCGAAATCAGTTTAATTCTGCTTTTATTATTAACTGTAATAATGCTAGGAAACAAAATCTTAAAAAGGTATGATTATTTAAAGAATAAGAAATGAAAATGAATCTGAAATAGCTCGGAATTTTTTCACCTATGTTTGTTTTCTTTTATACGCATGACATTTGCATATCGCTTTGCATTAGAATTTGAAGAATTTTCCAGCATTTAATAATACTCATTTTTTGGAAACCATTTTAAACATCGAAAAAAAAAAAAAACAAATAGAACGATTTTCTAACGCAAAATCCAATATCAAGTTCTTCCGTATTCCTTCCAGAATTTAATTGCTGCTCTTTTACTTTTCTTTTTATTTTCTCCTCTTCTTCCCCTCCCAATCTTTTTCTTTCTAACATCTCACGATCTAAAAAATATTTTCCAAAAATTACAAAAATGCAACTAATCTCAAATTAAGAATAGCAAAACAAAAACGGGCGCCATTCTTGGAGAAATAAAAATGAGCAAAGCAGAAACACTAAACAAACAATTTCCTGACAGTCACATTCCAGCCGCGTTAATTAATTTTTTTTTCTTTCCAATTAAGAATAACGTAGTTTTTAGATAGGATTTCTTTTACTTCCACCCTCCCAACTTACGGTAATAAAAACTTTAACACTTAGAGGGATTAAGTTTTACCAGCATTGCTAGCTATGCCGTAGATAAATAGCTCATTGTTTAAATGCGAATATGAAATA
Source organism: Stegodyphus mimosarum (assembly GCA_000611955.2). Lineage (NCBI taxonomy): Eukaryota > Metazoa > Arthropoda > Arachnida > Araneae > Eresidae > Stegodyphus > Stegodyphus mimosarum. The sequence goes on from KK114464.1 coordinate 474,478, forward strand.
AAAAATCGGAAGAACGGAAAAGGTTCTTTCTTGATAATATTTTAGCGTATAATTATCTGCTATTACCAGAGCGATAAAAGTTATTTCTTAAATCTATCGTCAAAGGTATTAGGGAAAATTTCAGGTAAAAAAGCAAAGTAACTGATACTATTAAAAATATTTTGATAAAAAGGAGTCCAATGGAATCATTTCATTTGTAATTAATTCAGAACGAAGCTTTCGCACCATACTATCTTAACACAGCTCATGACATGGTTTAAAAGGATTCGATACGCTTCTCTGCTTAATTTATTCCAATAGTATTATGCGGTAGTTTCACCATACTCTCCGACTCAGTATCAGTGTTTTCACTTAACCGCAGCTTGAAATATTGTTAAAACCTATTGTAGATTTCGTAAGTTGTTTCCAGAATCAAGCGAAGTGACAGCCTTCCGTTACATAACTGAGATAGAACAACTCAAGCACCTCGTAATACTATTATTTCTTGCATCTGTTTCCCCATGCACACTCGTTTCAAGCCGAGGTAACGAAATAGAAGAAATGGAAACCTATAAATCTTCACTGGAAAATGTGAAATGCATTCTCAAAATCTGAGTTCAGACCGCAGTTTAATAGTCATAAAAATGTTAGCGAAGAAACTCGGCTATTAGTGTCGACACCGTATATGATTTATTTATGTATTCAAAACCATGCTTCTTCTTTTTAAATTTGCCTTTAGCATTTTACCCACTCTTATTAATAAAGTGTTATCTTAACTCTCTCGTTCCTGTTTACTACAATGAGGGCCTCAGACACTAAGATTAGTAATGCTACAAGTGTTAACTAATTATTAGTGAGTTATTAATACTAAGAAAATGAATGGTTCTTGTTTTTTTCCTAACACCTTTTGTCATTTATACTTATAAAAATCCGCAAAAAAAATAAAACAAAACATCCTGTGTGGACACGAATATTTTTGTTTGGTATAGGGTATTTCTTTGGAATAGAACTTGAGTTTTACGAGTTCTACACTAATTTCGTTTCGCACACTAACCTTCTTTCGACACAATGCCCACGAGGATCAGTATGTTTCTTGTTACTATGCAGTAAAAAACTCCTGCAATGAATTTCCGCATGACTTTTTTTTTTTTTTTTTAGGAAAATATTTGTAAATTCGTTGGCAATGAGTTTTAAAAAAGCTAATCAGAAGAGTTAAGCAACAAAGAAAATGGTTAGAAGGTAAAAAAGAAACTCTCGAAAAGTATGAAGGGGACATAGCTATTGTATACTGTATGCCAAGTACAACGGTGTCTGCGACTGAAAGACGCTATTCAATTGGCTAACGTAAGACCTGAGAGAGAAAAAAAAAGTCAGAGATAAAGAAATGTGGACAATTTTCGTTTATATACAATACATATTCTACGCACTGTATTTTAGTATCAAATAGTGTTACAATAATAACAATAGGATTTTATTAGAACCTGGTATACGTCCAAGGATCTGGAACGGATTAATGACGTATAGAGACACCACAGCATTTTAATTTTCAGTTCTTTCATTCTAACATTTTTTATCATTTTCTCTTTATGCACATAAATTCAGAATGCTAAACGTTTCCGCACTAAGTTTAAGACAGAATACGTCTAAAACAATCTAAAATAATGATAAAATTTATTATGCAATCCTATTTTGGGTCTATTAAGTGAAGGCATATAAACATCTCCCACGCATACTCTCTTACGCTATTTTTTTTGGCTTAACCCATTTGGTTTATTATTTCCATGCTCTCTTCCTAGTATTTGACAAAAAAGTTTAAAAAAACTTGCTGCATAAAATATCTTGAAAATGATGATCATAACGTATTTAAACAGATTTTGTTTTGGGCAAGCGCATTCTTAATTTCAATTAGATAGCATAGGAGGCAAAATCTATGTAGCCGTTCTTCCTCATATTCACGTTTTTCTAGATCTGTACAGCAATTTATTTCGATGGAAGAAATAGTAGCAGTTTGGCAGCAGTGAAGCGAAAGACAGAATGCTACGAGACTAAGAATTCCCGTTCTATTTATCTACGGCATAGCTAGCAATGCTGGTAAATGAATGATTTAGTTTCAGTTCAGATTTATTCCCACTGGTTAATTTTAAGTTTTGGTTTCTAAATTGGAAATTACTACTGAAGCGTTACATAAGTGCATGCGTCATTAGCTTTATGTTATAAGGTGTTTCCACTGTCTTCTTAGCATGCCTTCATGGTGCAATGGTTAGCAAACTCGACGCTTATTCGAGAGGTCCGAGGTCCGAGTCCCGGCGATGACATTGCTAATTTTTCAGATCTCCTGCTTCGAAATAACCTAATGTCTCTACAATGTAATAATCATATAACTGCGATTAATTTTGCAATGGCGCAATTTAGAGAGGTTTATTATAAGCAGTTACTTAGTATAGAAAGGAAATAACCAAATTAAAATGGAGAGTTAAGGAATTATTGCAATGCAAACTAAAATTAGACTTCTGATTTACATATGTTTGATCTTACTTGTGTATATGTAAGATAAAATACGGAAATATATATCCTGGGTATGAAGACAGTAACGGACCTATCTCCATCCTAACACTTGCAGGCACGTAAGTTAATGAATTCATCTTCTGGCCATTTATGTATATTATGTACATTTTAATGTACCTTTTTTCTGTAAACATTTATCAGCTTTTATATTTAATAACTTTTTGCAAAGATTGCGTTCTGTTTATTATATTTTTAAAGATTGCTTTGAATTAACATATATGAAAGCGAGGGTGTCGGGGGACACTTTACTCAAGTGAGAAAATATTTCTACTACTCACCCTTACAATAATATCTCACGGTTTAAAAAAAAATTATAAACTAAACGGAACTGCCACATTCATACTGAATTCTATATAGTACATGAACTTAAAAATATAATTAATCGGGGATTGGTTGATGTTACTTGATCGGGGTTGGTTTGTTCCCTTTGAAAAGTCAACTAATTTCCGATCAATGACGATAATTACTTGGTTTATTGATTATTTTTTCATTTTTAAATGTTTCCACTTTCAGGTTTTCATGATTCCTATTTGATGTTTCTTTTTTAAAAAATTTCAAGGTTAATTTTTAATTGCTTAAAAGTTACTTCATTCAACTAAAATTCTACTAACTTTTCAAAGGAGATAATATACTCAATAATCCATTAAATAAATTATTATATATATATATATATATATAATTAAATTGGAATCATAGCAAGGCAATTCCTCATCGATATTAATAATATCGATGAGGAATTATCGCATTACTAGAAATTAGTTATCGCATTACTAGGAATTATCGCAGAAATTATCGCAATTATTACTGGTATAGGATTATCGCAATCCTATACCAGTTTTGAACCTGTGCAGTGTCGATTTTATACCAATGTTGGTTCTGTGCAATGTCGATCCTATGCCTGTGTCGATTTTATGCAGTGTCGATTCTATGCTAAAGTCGATTCTATGCAGCATCGGTCGTATGCCAGTTTCAATTCGTGCATTGCCGATTCTATGCAGTGTCGTTCCGAAGGCCTTGTCAATCCTATACCAGTGCTGATTCTGTGCGCTGTCGATTTTATCGGTTATTTCAGTCGATAGAATAAACCCTGCAAGAATCGAAGGGGTAGAATCTATGCAGTGTTGGTCCTACGTCTTGTTGTCCTACGTCGGCCTCAATTCTATGCAATTTTAATCCTTTATCGGTGTCGATTTAATGTGCGTATTGATTCTCTGCAGAGCAGCTGATCCTATATGCCGATTTCGATTATGTGTAATAGTATAAATTCTATGTTGTTCTCGATTCCATGCACTGCCGATCTATGCTGGTGTCGATTCTATGCAATAATCAGTCCTATGCCGATGTTGATTCAATGCAATATCCGTCCTATACCGTGTCGATCCTACAACAGTGCTGACACAACGTAGAGCCCGGGACAATTCTGTGAAAGTGACAAACATGCATTAATCCTCTGGCTCATTATTATGTCATTAGAAAAATTTCGTTTTTATCGCATCGATCGTACGCATACAGCCAACTAAATAGGGCTACCACCAATTGAAGTTGATTCTACGTCCTGCGAAAGGCAAACTTATATTCATGGGATCGATCTTAGCAATGTTTATTCTATGAATATAAGCGCAGAATTACTCCGATGATCTCAGTCAGATGCTCTCTAAAGAAGCAAAAATTAAATAAAATAACTAACTTTGGTGAGTTTGCCATCAAAGTAACATTCAGCTATCTCTTCATTTACTTGTAATAAAATAGTTAAGTGTAAAATTCGGAGCTATTGTTATTGCTTCGTAAGCAAAATGTGTTACATTAAAATCACAGAAATTACATTCCACACGAACGAATGATTCAAAGAAATACAAAAGAAATCTTTTATTCGGAGTACGTATGAGATGACATTAAACACAAAAGTTTGCCGTTCTGAGCCATGAAAAGAGAAAAGAATCAGATATATTGATTCAGATACCCATCACGATTATTCCCATCAGCAAACTTTACAAAGTAATGGTCTAACGTAGAGGCTCTCGATAGAAAAAGAGAAGAGCCATTCCTTCTTTTCAGTCATTTAATAGCCAACTAAGCACCGTCTCTATTCGTTCCAATTGCTGCACTTTTGTTCGAGAAGTATAAAAGAGGGGCTATTTGGAAGCGAGTTGGCGAGGGGCCATTAAATTTATCCGGCAAAGGATGAATCCTAAAGATAGCAAATGACAAGACAGACAAAATACACATCAGGTTGGACCTTTATTCCGTGACCTTCTCCTGTGCGAAAGGCAGATGATGATTTTCAATTAGTTAATTGTTTTTAGACTCATAGATAACCTCACCGACTTTTTTTTCCGAAGAAGGAAGATAATTACTTTTACAGTTTTTTTATACTAGCAAAATTCTTTGGGCATTTACAAAAGAAGTGGTAAGAGTGCTTGCTGTACGGTATCAGAAGTGGTAATAGTTGAAGTCAGGATACTTGATTGCGAAAATGGAAAAAAGAAGAACAATCTATTCTGAAATAAATTGAAATGGAGGACATATCAAGGGAAAGGAAGCTCAATGTATAACTTTTCTTTTCATCAAGGAAAAAAAAAACTAATCTTAACGCTACATTATTGTTTAGTAAAGAAACAAAAAAGTAATATTAACATTAAAATAATCTTTTAAATTTATTTATTAAGAAACGCGACCTTGCTATCCTCATGTAGTATTTGTTATTTAAATTAACCAGTTAATTTATAATTTCAGCCTTTACTATAACTTCTACTTTCCGTTTCCTCGTTCTAATAAGTCATTTCAAGTCTTTCAGACACAGCGATAATTCGCCCTACGTGTGTGACGAGTTCGGAAATAGTTTGATCTCCCAAACAAATCAAACTCTATAAACTCTATAAACGAATCTCTTGAACCATTCGGGAAAGGAGAAAATAGAAGAGGAAATTACTTCATACTTCTCCCTAAATCTGCCGCCTTGACTTGTGCCTGCCATTCAGAAGGCGGCTTTATTATGGAGGCACCCACATAACAGATGGGCTATCTTTGCTTCCTAATGAAGAGACGGATAGTCACAACAATGCCTTCTCCGGGATTCGAACGCAGCTCCCCTAACCACTATACCTTCTGGGGGACAAATATAGACTAAATATAGTTATAGGTATTCACAGCCTGTCTCAAAATATGCACTATCAACCTTTCGCAGTGTATGAACTGCACATTTCAATTCAAAAATGCAGCGACACAGTGGTTAAGGAACACTGCATTAACACATCAGTGCCAATGATAATTCCACCTATGTAAATATAACTAGAAATAATTTTTCCCTTCAAAGGAAGTTTTCAACTACTAAGCTTTAAAAACAAACGAAATAAAAAAGACAGCGTTTATGAGACTGCGCAAATGAGATCATATTACAATATTGAGTTCAATTTGGTGGGACACTAATGCAATACATATTCATATAAACATCACTGGTATCGACTAACCTCTAAACTAAACAATCAAAAGCGAGAAAGTCTTTGCAATGGGTTTTAAACTATTGCAAGAAGGCATTACGGCAATGAATAATGCGAAGTCATTACGAAGTACAGCTAGCAGAAATTATTACATCAGTAATCTTAAATTTTAATAAATAATAAACTACACATAAGTAAATAAGTGCTATTTTCTCGCTTACAAAATATAAATCAATAAATATCAGAAAGATAACAAAATATAAATCGGTATATCTTAGTAAAATACAGCATATCCTCGCCTTGGTGAAATTTTGACTTGAAAAATTTTAAAAGATGAAATTTTCATATTGAGGAAGGAGTAAATTCATACCAAAGAAAATTTACTAAACACGATATCAATCGAATAAAGTAGTTAACAAAATGTATTTACAGCATCACTCTATATGGTTCACAAACATATATTGCTTATCAAAATTAAAGAATAATCTAAAACAATTAGCTTACTGATACGAAAATATAAGCATTTATTTTCAGTTAGTGTCGAGCTGTATAATTATTTATGTTAGTTATCTGCAACTGAACGCAAAATGGATTTCTACGCATAATTTAACGTGCGAAATACGCAAATCAGGGAACTGACAGTTTGTTGCGGAACAGACATATGTAAGAATCCGGATGTCAGTATTTTTTAAAGTTAATGTGGTTTCCGAAAGTGATCAGTATTAACCGATCACTAGTAATTCGTAGTTATAACTCAAAAGGATCACTTAAGTGAAGAATAAAAGTGGCGGTTAATTGATAGACTTGAAGGGGGCAGGAATACAAATGGAGGCCGCCCGGATCTTTTCTTTTCTCCGCCGCCAGAACAGCCGGTCCTCTTAAGAAAGGTGCTTGTCGGCCTGTTTAAGTCCTGTTGACGCTTATATTTTCTTATTATCTTAAGTCATGTTCCCCAAAGTCTGTCTTTGCAGGAGAAAACGAATAAAAGAATTAAAAACTGGAGAGTAAACTATAAAGATAGTAATATTTTGAAGGGAGAATGGGAGCAATAGGCTGGCTGTGAAACACTATCACTATCTGCAAACCTATTAAACAATCAAATAAGAATGCTTCATGTTATAGAATTTCTATCAGAGACACTATAACTTTGTACATAAATACATGTGTATACGCATACTCTTTTAAAAATACATAAATTAGTCCTACGTATGTTGATGCGGGCTAACACAAACATACGGATACAGATTTCTGTTGCAGATATTTTAAATAATTGTATGCATATATACAATCACTTACGGTATAATTAATTATCTCTCAAAGTGTCATATCAAGTTTCATATCAGTTTTTGAAACTGCTTTTCAAACAGCGAATCGGCTAGTAGACAGAATAGTCAAATACGGCCAAAAGCAGTTACTGCATTCAATGACCGTTTTCTGTCATTGTCGGCTCCATGGTGACTAAGATTTGGAACTTCACGTTTATTTTAGACCACATGGACTCTAATCAGTCGCTCTACTGCAGCATGAAGGCTTTCTGAAGCTAGACTTTATGCAAGAAAATTAAGTTTCCTGTTCTACTCACCTCATCTTACAAAGAGGAGCCTTTAAAGTGTCGTCGCCACGGTCAATGTAGCCAAATGAATGGGACCTCACACTGTTTATTGACGAATCCATATATAATCTGAACTGGGATTATAGATATGTTTTGGTCTGAAGAAAAACAGGAACACGCAATTTGTCTTCCCTTGTTTATGAAAGATCCTGTTTCCACAAAAGCTTTATCTTGGTTTGAGGTAGAATCATCAAAAACGGCCACACGGAGCGTCATATCTTTGATAGAGGTTCTCTAACTGGTCACAGATATGTGGATGAAGTCTTGAAGTTCCATATAAGGCTGTTTAAGGATACCTTTGGGTCAGAGATTTTGCCAACGGATGACAATGCTCGTCCGCAGTGAACATCTCTGATATCAGAATACTTGGAAAGAGATATTGTAAGGATTTATTTTATTCCAACCAGTTATTTTTAGTTTACTTTCATTTCACCTCCTGATTTCAGTTTTCTGCTGGAATGTGAATTTCTTATGACATAGATTCAAATTTAAACGTGTTTCAGAAGCAGTATTTAAGCTGCATTTCAAGAGTTAAGAAAGTAGTAGTAGCGGACTTAGTTCCGAGTTTATGCTGCGTGTTTAAAATTAGCTTTCTAGTCGGTGTCAGGCACCTTTCAGTTTATACTAATATTTCTAGGCTCTGCTCTGCTCTGTGCAGCCGATTTAGCGTTAAGCTAAAGCCCCGTTTCCATTAGTGCGTTACCAAGGCGTAGCGTATTGGGAGAAACGCGTTACGTAGACGGACAACCGTTCACACTATTGCGTTGGATCTACGCGTACGGAAATTCGGTGGTCAATTGCATTCATTGCCATCAAATGTCTCTGATTTAACTTACCGTATGCGGACTCTTAAAATACTTAAATTCGATGTTACTGGAAATTTTTAGTTCTGCTTATGAACAAGCAAGTAAAGCAAGTTAGCAATTTTTAGATAAGTAAGGTTATAATGCATATTATAAACATCTCTAATTGCATAAAAGCTGGAGTAATTTTTAAAAATTTCTTTGCGTTTCTAGAAGCCTTAAATATTAACGAAATAATATATAATTAAAACTAAAATGTACTGTTAGTGCAAAACAAATAAAAAAGTTAAACGCATTTAAAAATAGCCTATACCTTAAAAATACACAGCAAGTGGAAAGAAAGGTTCACAATATTTACGCAAAATTTGCTATGCTTGTATACCACTGACTGTTATGTGAGATTGTATATTTTTAAAATACGCGCAAGAGAAAACACATAGTACATAAAAAAAAGAAAACAGGGGAGAAACAGATAGTATATAAAATTTTAGCATCAATTTCTTCAGTGTCATATCTGGATAATTTATTAGAAATCTCGTTTGTTTTAAAATGCACTATGCGCAGTTATATTTTATGCATAATCCATAAAATATTATTTTTAATTTATAATTTAAATTCACTTTTTATAGAAGAAGTTATAAATATAAGCTTTTTTTCTCTTTATATATATATACATACCTAAGGAAAATAAAATGGAAATATTTAATTAATTAATTCCTGTGCTTCAGCTGAAGAAAACTGAATTTTAAATCAATTATTATAACAAGTTTTTAAAAAATTGTTTTATTAAAAATGTTCAGGGCATTAATACTGTCTCATGTTCATTGGTATTGAAAGTTTAGAGCTAGAAACATCCTAAAGTCTCATCACATGTATGTACATTCATATAAAAGTAAAACGAAAGAAAATATTTTTACATATATACAAAGAGTATATTTTAAATTCGTATGATATTATAACTTTCAAAATAAATTCTTGAGGGGAAAATTTAAATAAATAAGAGCATAAATAAAACATTATATTTAATGCACACAATAATAGAAATAAATTTTAAAACACAAATATAAATCAAATTGGAAATACGGAGCTAAGAAAGTTGCAAACAGGATGCAAAAAGAGCGCGAAATTCGAACTCACGACTCAAAAAGCCACAGTTCACTACCCTCAGCTTTACCTCTACGCTATTACCACACTGACGTGATTAGCCATTTTGGTTTATATACATTATCAAGTAAATGAATTCATAAAACTAAATTTTTTGGCCCTATTTTAGTAAGCTATCGTCTAAAAAATTCACCAGAGTTTGTTTTTCAGCTTCTAGGACATTTCTTACAAAAAACATTATTTTTTAAAGTGGCTTTCCGATTAAAGTTAAACGGACTGCTAAAAATATATTCCATGTGCTTACAAATATATGTTAGCAAAAAAAGTATATTTGTCAATAAAGAAATACAAATTTAACGTACTCTTTAATGCAGTGGAATATTTAAAAGGCTATTAGATTTAATTTATAATTAACGTTTTTAGTTTTTACCTGTTTCAAACGAAAAAAATAACAAATCTTTTCATGCCATATCTGATTTGCTATAGCAGTTTGACATAGTCAGACGTTCATTATCATTAAAGGTAAATGTGTATGGAGAACTAGGAAATAATTTTAGGACAAATTTTCCTATTTCAAGGACATAGTATTATATTTTTTGCGCCTGATTTCCTTGACAGTAATCACTGCTCTCTGCTAACTAGTACTGTAGTTGCAGTTATCTTATTTTTCTTATCTTTTTTTTTAAACTAAATTCAGCTGATTGCTGTCTTTTTCAGTACGCAGATTTCTCTCTATAATGTTAATTCGCAAATAAGTATTTTTTAGCAAAACATTCTTTCCCTGAGCCAGCGTTCATTGCTACTTCTGCCGCTATTAGTTTTTGATAACAACACCTGATTGCGCCTTTTTTACCACGTGAATCCAACGCTTCCGCAGACGTGTGGATAGAAGTTGAACATTGTTGAACTTCATCCGTTCCGTCATCCGTTGATGGGCAGCAGATGTCAATCAAAATGAATTCGCTCGCTAATTGGAGAAACGCATACGCAATAGTGAAAACGGGCCTTAAAGGATCCAGTCGTTAGACATCTTAATTTATTAGTGATTTGTTACATTTCTATTTTCTGTTAAATTCATGTTAGGCCACAAGTGGTGGTGATTTGTGAGCACCAAGTGTGTGCATCTGCTTTAATTTAATTTAAATAAAAAGGTTATTAAAAACCTTTCTTCTGCAGTATTTAATCTTCAAGACATAACGAGAATTCGCTACTTCGTCTTCTTACATAGAGTCTACAGTATATGCTACCAAAGAGAACCCAGAGACTCTATAATATCACTCGAATGGGTTGGATACCTTACTCACTAGACCTGAACCCGACTGAACATAGGTTCATACCTTAAGTTGCCGCGCCAAATATTTCCTCAGACTTTCCAGAGGGACAGAAATGCGCTTTCAGAAAAGGGATGTACTATAGCTGATCAACCGGTTAATAAATTCTATGAAATCGAGATGTGAGATTCGCATTTCTGTCAGAGAAAACCCTACTGCACATTAACGAAAAAATAGCTGCGAACTAAGGGAGATTATTTTCCCCCCCTTTTTAAAATTTGTATATATTTCACTTTTTTTAAATTTATAATTTTGATATTATTCAACTGGTAAACATGACAACATATGTTAAATAATACTTTCATACAAACTCTTTATAATTATTTTAAATAAGTAACAGTTCAGTTTTATTTTTGTCAGTATCCTTTAACTTTGACGAGTAGTTTACATATCAAGGACATCGCTGATTATGTCAGCACTAACAATAATATCTTATACTTTCGAAATGCACTTCTCGTTTTCATGAAATACATTAAGAACTCTTAAGTTCATTTTATACATGCAACAAATCTTGTATTGATACCTAAAAGAGTTCGCATTTTACTTGTAATGGATTCGTTCGTTCGAGTCTGTAATAGATTTATTTAATGGATTATGGGCATTCTATATTTAATACTATCAAGAAGACCTTTCATCGAAAAACGCTTTATCTGATTTCTCTGAAAGAAATACTTAACTATTTTACGTTATCATATTTATCGATGACCATTTATTTATTTCAAAGCATAACGATCGTTCTTATGTTATAGAGTTATCGCTTAGTTATTGCACAATAACTATCGGGAAGGTGCTACAATGAATACTTCCAAGCATGACATGAACAGAAATCAATGCATTATTGGATTCAAGGAGGTTTGTTTCAGGTGTCTGGCAACCACCAAAGCCCTAAAACCGATCATAGCTTATGATTATGCAAACCTGCAAATAACTCGGTTAGAAGTCAAATTCATCGATCCACGAAGCTTACCTACGATGAACCCTAATCTATGGAACTTAGTTACCCATTAAAGTCAGAGCCAGAGGTGCATCGATCTATTTTGGATTTGAATATTTCCCTATAACATCCTGTTCCACTACCTTGTCCAAGTAAATTTATCAGGTCGAAGCTTTTTCCCCCTAGGTAAGCAGGTAGAAAGCCAACATCTATAATTAAAATGTATCTAAAGAATGATAAAAATCAAACGAATAAAATTAATGAGTAAATGTAAATTTAAGTCATGCTGCTTCCTTCAAAAGCGAGATACAACTTGTTCTGGCACACCTTCACTTCAGAAGTGAATATTAAAATGACTAGTGAAATTAAGTCAAAGACACATTAATAACTTCGCTGGATATTAATGAAGGACTTTTTAAATTCTGAATTGATAAACTATGTAATAAGCTTTAACTGATGTCACTAGTAATATTAATTTTAAGGCATTAAGTATCCCCATCCCTTCATGTGTATGCGATGCACTACATAGCATATCCGAAGCTTCCAAGTTCTTAATGAACTTTCTTGATGGACACAGAATAAATTTTCTATGAATCCTTGCTACTAACACCTCTCGTCTCCACATTTAGCGCTCAAACTAAAATGCTGGGCAATAATTTGCCACCATATTTCAGATGGTCGACTGGAATTGTTCGTTCTTCATTCAGTCGCCTTTGGAAGGGGGGGATATAAGGGCCTTAATTATATTCTATTCTTACTATGTGTTTTTTTGGAGTTAGCACAGGTTCGATAATTAGAAGATTCTGAAGCCAGACTGAGGAAAAGAGCAAGGTGACTCTTCTATTGAAAATTTGCTCTAAGCATTTTTTTCTCTAAAATGATGCCAGAATTAAAAATGGAAGACAATAATTTGTAACTAAACTGGGAGTGAACACTGGAGTCTTCCGACATCCACCAGCCATATCCGAACTTCTTGACATCCAACAGATGATATTTTCACATAATTGTCTAAGGGAAGAAGGTAAAAGAATTAAGGCACTCCTCCAATATGCCCTTATGTTTAACAGCGCATTAGTTCGACGATCCAAAACACCAAGTTTGAATTTGAACATGAGTGCAGCAGTCTTATCTGCTCATCAAATCTCTCTTCAGAATTCATCCTCTTCGCTGCACGATTTCATAAAATTAATCTTGTAGCGTAAATCAATAGTATAAAAAGAAAGAAGAGGCCTTTTTGATTTGGCGCTCAGTTACCATTTTATTCGCTCAATAACAAGATATCTTTGATCGAACAGCTTCGAGAAGGATTTGAATTCATTCACTGAAACAAAAAATTCTGAAATGAGTTTAACGCGGAAAAGATGCGCTTCGCTTAGGTTTTTCTAATGCAAATAACTGCTTTATATTTTCGCTCTTACGGGAAAAACAAATAAGCTTACGCTCTTCAAGGCCAAACAATCAGAGTAAAGCCATTTTATAGCTTAGCCATTTGTGGCCAGAATTAGATGAATGGAAAGTCTCGTAACTTTTACTTAGCATGTACAAGTATTACTAACAGCTCTAATTATTAGCAAAATTCGTTTTGTTTTGCTCTAAATTTGAATAATATGATAAAAGATTCATTATAATGTTTCAAATATATACATCTTCTAATGGTATCTAGACATTTCGCAAAGGATTTTTTTATATTTAGCTATATATAGCTATATATCATCACACATAACCCTTTGTTACCGGTAAATTATAATGACAGACTTTTTCGAGAAGCTACTTTTAAATGATTATAGGGGACTCAATTTAAACATTTTGGTAGCTACCTACTAGTGAATTCATGTTCCAAATCATTAATGCTCAATGGAGATTAAAATACATTAATCGTTATTGTTTTTACTTTTCGCTTAACCTTTTATGCGATGTTAGTTACAAGTTAAGGTTAGAAACCATAAATAAAGCTAAATGCGATATAGTCACTGCTGCCACATGCTAACAAAAGGCTACGTAAAAAAAATGGAAATGAACTAACAATATGTATTAACATACTTGTTACTAATATATCAAATGATGACCTGTGTGTCATAACAAAAATTTTACTTTAATTAACATTTATTTGGCGAAAAATGGTAAAATATGAAATATTTTGTGCTCCCAAATACGATATGACAAGCGATCCTCGCCGTACCTGCTATATAATACTATGTCCACAATCATCATCTGCGGATCTTGCAAGAGAATCTGCAGAAAAAGCGAATAAAGTTTTTTTTGTTTGTTTGTTTGTTTTGTTTCCCATTGTTTGTTAATACTTTTTCTGTAAGACACAGTTTCATAGAATGGGCAATTTTACCAAGCATGTATTTTATTCTAGCAGTATTTTTGCTTAGTTTTGTATTCATGTTATCTGAAGCCATACATAACATGGCTATATATTTTATAATAATCATATCAAAATTAGACGTATCGAGATTTCCAGTGTGTTATACTAAATAATTTAAACCTATATGCACGTAGAAAACATTTAGATTGAATATATAATTGCCTCACCAACAGCCGAGCAGGAAAATGTTTGATCACTGGTAGTTCGATCCGGTTTTAAATTTTGAGTCTTCGTATGCTTTGTTTTAATCAATGATCTTAAACCTAATCATCTACTATGCAGTTACTGACAGACACGTGGAATTCTTCAGGTACTTTCATTCGCGATTACTGATTATACGCAAGGTAGATAACATGTTAATTAAGAAAAGCACTTACATTTTGCGTTAAGCAAGACTGCAATTTATATTCAATACAATTTCAAAACATTTGATACAACTGCTCAAGTAAAAATATTTTCCACGGACTGCAAAGTACATTATTAGCCAGAAAAGCAAAAGAACCTGTTAAAAGATTCTTCAGATCATTCTCAACTCATTTAGTGACCAAAATATTAAAAATAAAACTCTGGAAACAATACACCAAATTCGCATACAAGCGGCGTTACATCTGCACATGCCTTTCATTAGCGAACACCTACATGAATAAATACATCTTAAGCACAAGAAGAATTTTTTAACAAAAAATCTCATTTGAATGCTTATAGACAGAGAGAGAGAGAGAACCTTTCTCCCCTTTTTCCTTTTTCTTTTTCAGAAAGAAGGCACGCTTCATCCGAAGGAGTTTACTCAGTTCATTGTTTGAAATACTACTGCTTTAATAGGAGTTTATGAAAGCTTCCGAATCACAACGAGCAGAGATTTTTCATGAATATATTTATGGTAATTGAAGGGAATGTTCTAAGGCTTGAGAATTCTGCAAGAGTACATATACTGTTCGTCTGTCTGTTTGGCGAGGGAGTCGGCTAAGCAGGATATCCTCACTCTGCTGTTGTTAGTTTTTGGGGATTGAAATTTAAATTAAGGAGAAGAGGAGAGAAGAGTATGAAAAGGGTTTTTGTTTCAAAATAATTCTTCGATTAATCTGCAAAATATTCGGGATGCAAATTTCGGAAGTGCTTGACGTGACTCGTTCACCTTTTTTTTATGCTTCTCCTACTCAATTTGCATTCGGTCATGAAGTATCAATGTCAGAATCGTCTTCCTTGGAGACTTCTTAACATTCAGGTGATATGAAGATGGGCTAGTTGTACGCTTAAAACTGAAATCTTAACAGCAAGATATTTATTTGAGAAGAGTTACAACGAACTGAGTTTCCAGATAATTCGCTCTGTTCTCATTTGTTGATTGTCATGGGTTAATATTTTACACTTACCTGGTTCGTTGTATTATCCAGTATTAAAAGAATATTATTTTTCACCTAATTTGTTCATAAGAATAAATTCAAAGTTATGTATTTGTCATTACTGTATATTTATGAATATAAGCCGAGACGCAATATTTTGTTGCAAAAATTCAGACAAAACTTCAAATCCATATAAAAGCTGAATTTAAAACTACGCTATAAGTCCAGCTGTAAATTGGTAAAAGTTCAAAGAACAAAACAGAAAATGATGTTAAGTCCTCATCCATTTGATCGTCCGATCGTTCAAAAATAGCAGCATCAGCAATGGTATGGACGGAACTGAAGATGATACTATCTACGAAGCATACGCTGATGATGCTAATGGTGAAATAGAAGACGACGATATTCACCTTACATAACATTTTTTTATGATGATGCTGACAGACTAGAAAATGCTAAATATCGGTTAATGAATATTAGGATCAAACAAAATAAAAAGAACACTTTTTCAATTAATTTAAGTTATTAATAGTTATTAATTGTTCAGTTATAATTTGTGATTGAAATATTTTGTAAATCATTTTATATTCGCATGTATGCCAATCTCGAACCTTCAGAAGCAAAAAATTTGTTAAAAATTCTCGGCATGTACACGGAAATATATTACAAATACACAGTAATACATTGTTAATTTTTAACAAGTTTCCGCACTGAAATAATGTTTAACATTCTTATAATATCATTGTAATCTGAAACGATAACCTGAAAAATAACTAAATTTACATAGGAAAAGTCTTTCTTCTTAAGACTTCCTCCTTCTTTCCTCCCAGTCTTTCAAAATCTTTTAATATGTACCATGCAACATATGAAATATACTGTAATATTAAAAATAATAATGATGGGATAAAAACACAAAATTTAAACGTAAAAACAATGCATGTATAAACGTAAGTTCACCTAAGGGAGCAAATATATTAAAAGGCTCAGAAATGGCGATGCGAGTGTTGATGGCAAAACTCCAGTTTTACAATTCCGGTTGTGGCATTTTAACAATTCTGGAATTCTTCTTTGGAAATGAAAACGCCTTGCAAAAACTCGTATCTTAAGTATGCGCTCTTTCAAAAAGCATTCTTGCTTACAATCATTTCATTTAAAGGAAGGCTGAACACTATTTTCGTTTTTTGAGAGAAGAGGGGCTGAAGTTCGTTGTTGTAGCCTCTTTCCATACAATTGTGATCTCATACGCAAATTGCATGTGCACCAAATTGGCAATCTAAAAGCAGATGACGGGCCAGTTTATTATTATTATTATTATTTTTAAATCAAACTAAGGAGCAATTTTTTAACAAAAGAAACTTTTAAATCCGCGTTTTAAATCTTACTTACTAAATATTTACCTGAACATACACAAACCGTAATATCTGCAAGAATTTCTATTTCGCTAGTTCATGACGTAATTTCTCCCTCCTTTCCCCTGGCCTTCGTGGCGTAGCTGGAAGCCCGTCCGGCTCGTATTCGGAAGGTCTGAAGTTCAAATTACGCTGGGGGCATTGCAAATTTCTTCAGTTTCCTGACTTCGAAAAATTCTAAAAGGCTCTACAAGTGACACCCGAACTGAAAAGTAGTGGACGATAATTCGTCTCCACCTAGAATTAGGAGACTGAATCCCCTAATTACCTGTAGCCGTTTAAAAGGGGAAATATGTAAGGTAATTTCTCACTCCTTTCCGCATGCCTTCGTGGTGTAACTGGAAGCCCCCTCAAAGCATATTCGGGAGATCTGGAGTTCAAATCCCGGGGAGGGCATTACGGATTTCTTCAACTTCAAGCATCGATATAACATAATGACTCTGCATGTTAAATATTAAATTTTCAGAATAACATATATTTCAAATAGTTCTAATATGTAATCTTAACCATTAAATAACTTAATTTTAATATAAATTAAAAATAAACAAATTATGAAAACTTTCCATAGGGACAAAACTTAAGAATAAATAACAACAACCTACTATCTTCCTCTTATTTATTAAATTTCACGCATACAGAAGAAAATATGTATATGTTTGTATGTATACATAATTAATTATAAACTTCTTTATTTCTTAAAACAACTTCAAATTTCAATACCTCATAACTTTTCGACTATGATAAATTTGTAACTTGGAGAAAAACTACTGGGAGCTATCGTCATCACAATATACTGAATACTCATAAGTCAGTTTGATCCCCTTTTTAGAATTAATTTTCAACTACAGTAAGAAAACTCCTCGCACATACCGAAACAAAGCGACTATTCTTATTGCAAAATGTTGTTCCTCATCTTCTGACAAGTATGAAAAAGGGTTATAAGAACTGTACTTTTTAATCTTTGAATAAGATTTATGTCCAGTGTAAATTAATTAATTGAATTTTAGATCTGAGGCATTGCTCACGTTCGCTTTTAATAATAATGCAAAATAAAAAAACTGAAAGCTTTCAGATTTCATATTACAAAGGGACATTTTTTAAAGTTTTGTGTGTTACCTTTATTTATCAAATATCGTGTGCTTCTCTCTTAAATCATATTAAATTCAATTCAACCGCAATAAGACAAAATATTTAAAACTAGCGCATCTTTAAAATTTCCGGTAGAAAGTCTTGCGCGCTGGAGATATAAACGGTTTTTTTGTACAGTGTTGCCATTGCTCGCTTTGAAATTGTTGAGTTTCTTTATCAAAAATTCGTTACAGTTTTACAAAATGTGAAAAAGATAATAAAACAAATTTGAAATTCAAAATTCGGGCTTCCAGGTGCCCATGTTCGGGTGAAGGATTACGTTAATTAAAATTTGATGGCTCTAGATACCGTCGTTTTTTAACAGTACGAGAAACATACCTAAATTAATGCAGATTCTTTATTATTTAATTTCTTTAAATATAATACAGGGCGATAATATTTAGTGGCAACATTTTGAAAAGTGATACGCCGTTTTTACTGATTCAACGCAAAATGACAATAGCCCTTCTAACCTAACATTCCTTCGGGCCAATAAAATTACTCAAAATCATTAAAATCTTTATAAGGTATTTCTGCCGCCTTCTTCGCATGCTTTCTTTGTGTAATGGTTAGCACGCTCGACGCGTAACCGAGAGGTCCTTGGTTCAAATTTTGGGGAAGGCGTTGCTCATTTTTCATCGTTCCTGCTTTGAAATAACCTAATGTCTCTACACCTTAAATCTTTCTTCAAATTCTTGGCATAAAAATTAACATCAGAATAATGAGAATTAATAGCAGGAAATCTATTCGCGGGTCTCACAAAATTGCTTCGAGGCCTACAGTTTGAGATCACTGCCATACAGAGTAAGAAGTCGAAACGTGGATTTGCAGTTTGAATCAGTAAATAAAATAAAAGGTAGTAAAGACATCTTAGTTTAAATGGAAGGACAACTAATTCTCTGTGACTAATAAAAGTTGCTCAAGAAAACGTACATGATTATACAAACTGTGACGCAAAAATTCGAAGTACGGAAGAACTAGCTGTTACTCCCTTTCGCCTTTCGTTACGTTCTTATTAACTTTTGGCTTCAGCATCCTAAATTTAGTTTAAGCTTTTCTTTTGTATCCGTAGATTTCGGTACGGAACAGTTCAGATACTGCCTATGTACTATACGTAAAAATAGAAATAACAAGGATGGACGACATTTGTGCAGTACGGTATTGTAATGGCCTTTTGTTGTGATGGTTAGAGAAGCTATTTCTCGTGGATGATATTATCTTAAGACAAAACGGTTCAGAAAGCTATATGTGGGCGTATTTATAGAAATACGTTTTTTTTTTCTTGCAGCTCTAGGTTTTTGAAATTCTTGATATTCAATAGTAAAAACATGTTTTCTAGCTTTAGTTTCCTAGAAAGTTTAGTTTACAGGCCTCAGCGTATAAGCCATAACAAGGGCACTTTTTCCAAGTATACATACGTCGGTAAATAAAGAAAATAAGTTTTGGTTAACAAATGTTAAAATTTCGTACAATTACATGAGGCTAAGTGACCCCCCCCCCAAAAAAAAGAAACGCAACATATATTATGATTCCATTGGAAGAGAACCACGCCAGTATAAAATTTAAAATTACGTAAAAATGCAACCTTATTTTGGCATGTATGGAAAACAGCAGCACAGAAAACGTTCAGAACGTTAGAAACAAAACAATGCTTATAATATGACAAAGTTATAGAACGTTAGCAAAGAATATTAAATTAATAAATATCAGTGATAGATTTAATGGTCGATGTTAAGGAAGAATAAAACCAAAATGAAAAACTCACCAACTTCCAAAAACAAAAGAAACCATAATCAACAAACAATGGTGATTCAGAAAACAGAAACAGCGAAAGAAGGCAAACGACGAAACTGTAAAAGACAGTCACAATGCAAGGTTCTTTCTGTCTGTAAACAGATATAAAAGTCCTGATGATATTCAGAAGAAGTGCACTGAGACAACTTCCTCAGGTTCATGGAAAGGTAAGAAAGATCATATACTCTTCCTGGTTCTTTAATTGTGCTTCCAAATCTTCGTTTCCCAACCGTATGAAAATCAACACGGTTCTGTATATTAATACAAACGGAAATGATAAAATAAAAAATACGGAAGATAACGCATTCTTTCACAAATAATTCTGCTTCAGCGGGTTATGAATAATAAGAGAAAAGATCGCTAATTTTTTGAAAAGCCAATTATCTATGTATTCCAAATGTCAAAGAACAAGCTTATCTCGAGAAAACTAACGACGTACAACAACAAACAAGTTCGGGTCCAGCGACACAATGAAATCAGAAACATCTGAAATAATAAGTTGGAGCTTGGTCCCACCAAGGACACTTTCCAGTTTCTTTCTTTGAAACTTAACGAACGAACAAACAAAACAAAGAAAAATAATAATAATAATAATAAAAGCTAACAAGAAGCGACGACTCATGATCAGAAAGGGTATTTTTCCCCCTTACTGAGAGAGATGCGACAATCTTTCTTTCCGCTTGCGTTATTTACATAAAAGCGATAGGAAGCATTATAGTGCTTCATCAGCGGCACTTCCTATGCTAACATCAGTTCCTTGACCAGGTCAATGGTTATCATTTTTTCATCCCGTATTAAATCCGACCAACCACTCTAGGAGGATTAGAATCCACGCAGCTTAGAGGCTCTTGCATTTTCGCTCCTTTAAGTCACCCAGGGTGGAAGAGTGGAATCAATTTTGGGGGACTTAATCCGTAATTATCCCAACCTTCTTCGCATCAACGCTGACCCCCCAGAGCGCCACAGTGTATCCTTTTTTTTATTACTATTATCGTTTCTTTCAAACTTGGCGTGTCAAATCCTGTTTTTTAAGAGCTTCAGCGGACACGGGTGTTTATCTTAAAGCTTTAAAGAACTTTTTCTCCGGCAAAGTGTTTTCTTTCCAGACATTTTATTTGATACCTTTTTTTTTATATTATTATAATTCTTTTTTTGCTAAAGGAGCTCTTGGAACTTAAGGGCGGATCTTCCTTTTTTTTTATTAAATCTCTGCCTTTTGTTTTTGTTTTATTTGTTTTTTAATCCCCTGAAAAATTCCCTCAGTATATCCTCTAATGAACCTCGGGTTAAAGTATGTGCGGCTAGAACCTGTCAAGATAGTTCTCAAGACGATGTTTCCGTGACCTTAAAAAAATAAAAAGGACAAAGAGGATGGGGGAGAGCCCTTAATATTTAAGTAGTCAATAAAAGCACAGTTATGCGCACACAGTAAGACATTTATGGTGAAAAACTGACTAAATGCTTAGGTTTATGAACAAGAATTAAAGTTTTAATTGAAACTAAGCATGTATTAAAGGGAATGGCGTAACAGAGTTTTAATGTTTTTTTTTTAAACAAGCAAAACCTAAATCGAAAGAGCTGTATTCTTCGAAACGCTTATATTAAAACGTGTTGCGGAAACATGTTTTGTTGCAACTTCCCTACTTAAAAAACTTATTCAGCGAAGAGAATTAAAAATAATCTTTCCGTTAATTTAATATATTCCTGAAGTATGAAGTTCATAAGAATGGAATTACCACGACTTAAATCAAGTGTATAAGAGCTTTATTCAACTATCTCCGTTTTTGAATATCATGCCCAAATAAAAGGCGGTCTACATTTTTAATTTGTTTCAAAAGGCAAAAAAGAAGCTTACGCGGAAAACTATATATCTGATTCCATTCAAATTGTTCAACCTATTCAAGTTATTTTACAAAAGAAATAACTGAATGATTTTAATGTTTTAAGATAAAACTAATCAACATGACTCTTTTCGGTAGCAAATGTTGATGCATAAATGATAAATTATCTGACATATTTCGAAATGTGAGCATGTGTTCAGAAAAAAAATGAAAGTATGGTTTTCAGACTGACATTTTAAGAAAAAATAATCATCTTTCGACGGATTACGGAATGTATTCTCTTTCCTGTTTGATACTTTGCGTCATGTTTGGAACATGGCGTTTTATTAACCTGTTATTGAGTCCATGTGAATAACATTTCAGACTACATTCAGTTTCTAAACATCGAAAAAATTTACTTTTTCTTGCAGATTTATCATTGTCTTTAGCATATTACAAAGCTATCATACTTATACTTAGACTACTATACTTCATATATTAACAAACACTTTTCAGAAAATTAAAATTTCTTTTTCAAATTGCTTTACTGTTCTTCCAACTGCTTTACTGCATCTATCAAATTACAAAATTACCTGCTTTAATTAAAACTTAGATTTAATGGTTTAATTGGAAGTTCAAGAACACTTTTATTAACCCTTCTTCTCAAAATTTCTGTTTAAACAGAAGATTTATTGCTATTTTTATTGGCTTTCTGTTTTAGACAATGCAAAAGTATTTTTTTTTTGAAAATTTTCATTTAATTGAGATTTTGATGGAGTCGAATGTTTAGCCTGGTTGATTTTCGTAAAGATCGGAAACGGCTTTGATTTCAAGATTGTTTCATTGAAGCCAAAAAGTTATTTGAAATAAACTGCTATCTTATTTAATCCAACTGCACTTTATTTAATAAAATTTGATATCTGAAACGTTGTTAGGGGAATCTTTCCAAACAGTTTGAACCATTACATTACACACTCATGGATATACCATTCGCTCAGTTTGGCAAGAGAAAATGGAAAAATTTTCACTGGCCATGTGGAAAAATGAGATTTTTAATTTACGCGCCAAGACTTTCACAATAAAAAATTGGCAAAATAAGTGCGACTACTACGCCAGTAAATTTGGTATGACGCCTTGCAGTTCTCAGAAAGTTGCCTTTTTTGCAGACGTAAAATCTTTAATTTTTCGAAAAATTTTAATCAATCTTTACTTGTTTACCGAACTGGGCAATTTAAAAGCCATGAATACATTTCATAGAGTCTGAAGCTTTATTTTATTTTTCAGTAGCATACCTAACTGATACACATTATTGTGATTAATAAAATATGCCTCTAATACTATATATTATATAACTTAGAACAGAATTGTAAACATTTTTCTCTGTATCGTGAGACGAAAGAAGTGTGTAGGCAATATACAAAAGTTAATGCATCCACAAAAGTTAATCTGAAGAAAGAAAAATCTTCATAGAGTAGATGATTTCAGAATACATTAAAGGCGGTGATTTGTAACCTTTTCGAACTGCATCTCATATTAAACAAAATTCAGCTTTAGAAGGATAAATTTAAAAGGTTAATTTTATTTTATAAACAGCCACACTTGTTTTTAGCTCCTTTTTCGAATTACTTTATGGGAAATGACGATTGTTACTTTATTAAAATAATGCTGCGAATAAAAATGGTTGCTGAAGTATAGAAATATTTTTCTTCGTTATTTGAAACTGCATGATGTCTCAAGTGTTCATTGAATGCAAAATAAAATACATTCACCAACCGGCCAGTACATATTGGCAAACAAATATCGAGAACTTACAGTCACTCAAGTAAGGTGTTTCATAAAAAATGTTTAGAATAATTTTACTGTTGCCATTCAGTAAATGTTAAAACATCCAGTTGAAGGCATATCGTTTGCTACTTATCATATACTGAAATTCCATTATTATTAACTTAAAGACAAGGGAAACAGTTTTTCTTCTGGTAAGAATACCGCTGGATTAACTTTGCTATGTAACTTCTACATAAATAAGGGTTATGCCAAAAAAAAGTACAGTTTAAGAGAATTAAATGGTTCTGATTCCTCTAATTAAAATTTAAGAAATTATTACAGGTTTATTTCCTGAAGTAATGGATGCGTAAATTTGGACTCTAAAGATTTTATTCATAGTTACACTGAAAAACATAAACGTTTCTCCCTTTTCTTTGGCGAGAAGAAAAGATGATGCCAAAATAACTAATTCGTCGAAGTTAGTATCTTAAAAAAGCATTTTTAGAAGATCACATTTACAGTCTACCACAAGCAATATGTAACCTAAAACTTGGACAATAATATCGGGTCATCATAATTTGCGCTTATTTGCTCTTCTCAAGGACAGAATGATTCACTGAAACCTATTAGAGTATTACTCTGCAGGCCAATCCTCGACATTAATCACCTCTGTCAAAATATTTTCTGCATCAGAGTAATACGTTTTCCATTTCCCTTTGGGTGACGGATTCACAAAGCAACTCTGATAGGCGTTTTCAATGCAGATCAATCAGAGTTAAAAGACACACAAAATCTATAAACAAAAAGAGGAAACAGAGCAGAAAAAGCCGAAAAAAAGAAGACCTTCCAATGTATTATTGCCGTCATCCAAAAGCTCTGCCGGCCGAAAATCGAATCACACACCCCATTTCGCTGATTGCTCGAAATTTTATTTATTTATTTTATTTTGTAGACCTATCGGGAAAGGGGCAAAGTCCGGCGGGGGGGAGTGTTGCAAGGGATGGTGGCAAGTGACGAGTCTAGCTGTTGTCCAGGGGGGTTCGTTCTTCCAGTGACAGTGGTCTCCAGGCCCTTCGAACAAAGATGGATGAAAGGAAGGGTGCATGTGATGGGACCAAATTAAAATCTGGTTAGAAGCTTCTAATGTTAGACCTCGAAAGTCCTTCCATCATGTTCCCGAATCAAACCCTCCCTCTTTTCATCAATCGCAGGGTAACTCAGGGGTTAAATCGAAATGTCGCCCAATTGTTCAAATGAATAGTTCAATCAAGTACGGTAATTTTCTTGACTCCAATCAATGGCTGCATACCGATTAGAATATTTTTTTATTTCAATGTGATTATGATATGTTTAGCAATAACTTGTCATATTTAGCGTGAGTTTAAGATATGTTAATATATAATTACATCAACATATAAGAAAATAAGTATTTTGGGGGGATGGAGAGCGAAACCATTCAGCTAAATGGGTGCTAAGTTTCACCTAGTTCGCTCTAAATTCTTAGTTTCAAACATCCGCATGAATTAACTAATTGGTTTGAAAGTGTAACTGCAAATATTACTCTACCAAAATGTTATAGGAATTTATATGTACCTTTCCATTTTAAGTAACACTTTAAGTCACGATACAAGTAAAGGTCAATGACAATGCAAGAGAGGAGAAGGAATAAATTTTTACTGGAATTATAAGTTTTCAACGGGTACAACGTTTAAAATAGAGCCAACTCTCATAACTTTGCAGTGTCGTGGTCACCACGATCCTCTGACCTCATTCCGATAGATTTCTAGTTCGGGGTTTATCTGAAATCTAAGGTGTACATATCAAATCCACGAGATTTGTCAGAATTCAAAGGCGCCATAAAACGTGAAGTTATACAGATTCTTCCTGCGATATTATGTTCGTCATTGTCAACAATCTCCCAGATGCAATGCGTTATCGTCTGTCAAAGTAATCGGCTATGAATGTGTCGACGTTGTGGGGTCAAAGGAAAATTGTAAGGTTAGCGCAACCCCGCCGCATCTAAGCGTCGTGAGATGGTGGAAGGTGCCATGGTTGGCATAGAACAGGCTGTAGCGCGTTGGTTAGTGGACAATGATGCTGTTGGGTTGTTCGTGCCTGTCGTACAATCATTTTCGCCTTCCAGAACCTTGACTCCGCCGATGAGCACCTTGAAGAAACTATTGTCACTAACACCTTTGCACAGGCGTATCCGTACGGTGCAGGTGGCGGCTATCGCTCGGCATGACCAGCCGCTTCACGAAGTCGTCCAGTTGTTTAGTCTTACACAACTTTACCATGAGGTGAGATGATGTTCAGGACTGAAATTATCAGTATTGTATTTCTTACAGATGTGGTAGATCTCATTTCCCCGGTCAGATTCAAGGCATTTCAGATGTCCACTTAGGAGCCTCGTCAAAGTAGTCTGCTGAGCACGATTACCACCAAAAGCAATAGTACCTCCAGGCTGCCTGCCAAAGTATCAGTCATGAGCCAGAGAAGAATGCCAGGAAAAGGCAGCAGTAGATTTAACTCTAGAGCATACCTAAAAAAAGTCAGGGTACCAGTGGTCAGAGTCATTGAAGTATTTTCCTTAGCTAGAGCATCCGCCATTGCATTACCACTGAGGCTAATATGTGAAGGTATCTATTACAGATATATATCATGATGGGAAAAGACTTTTTGAAGCAAAACCAAAACAGAGAGTGAAGTTTTATCACCAATACCAGGCCAATTTTGTAACAGTTTAGTAGATACAAGTGTTGAGAGATATTCATTGAAACTTACTGTCAACCCAGTAGAAGGAGTTTCGGCGTCTATTTTCCCACAGACGTAACCTTTTATAACAACAAAAAAAATTACCAGATTATCTTCCGCAGATTGCACTGGAAATTTTAAATGGCATTCCCTCTAATGCTCTTCATATTTCGACTGACTCCAGTAAAAATTAACATGGGAATCGTGGTAGCGAAATCTTCATTAGAACACCAGTTAATAGCTTTAATATTAAGACCATGATGACTGTTTTGTTCTTTATTCTGAGCTTATAATAATGGAGTCTGCAAACACTTGCACTGCTGACAAAGGCATCTGGATTTTGACTGATAGTCGCAGTTCTATCTAGCATCTGCAAAAATGGGAAATTTAATTTCCTTCACTGCTATTTTAATATCATACTAAAGAATCAAACTAAATATCTACTTACGGATATTTTTGAAATAATGAATCATTCTTACGTTGCATTAAATAAAGACACTCGTAAATAACGGACCACATAAATATTCGCGTAGTCGAAGTGAATTATTATACCCGTTACAACACTCACAAGATTTTTAAGCCGACGATAGAGATGTCATTCCTTGCACTTTCTTCTGATATTCGTGAGGATGCATACAGCTGCAGAAATAAAAACAAAGGAGCTATGTAAAAAGAATTATGTATACCACATTCTTAAGGAGAATGTATGTTTTCAATGATCAAAATAATCAAAGTTGCAAAAAAGAAAGTTGAAAAAGTAGAAATATAATGACAGCAAACTGGCACTAATAGCAAAATGAACTTAGTCGGCGAAAATAATTTTACAGACGGACATTCGAGAATTGCGAGGGATATTTGCTTCATTTGGACAATTCATAAGTTTTGAGAAAAACATCAGCTCGTATAGCAACGAACTGCATTTGAAAGGATGTAATAAAAACAGTATTATATCAAAAAAGAAAGACATTCACATCCACAGTGTTTTTTCTTGTTAAATAACGGGAAATGTTTTTGCAGACAAGAAGAGGATTATAAGATTCCACTCTTATAATCCTCTCGAAAGCGTAAGAAATGCTAAGCTAATAACTCTATTCCTTTTCCTCTACAGAAAAATCTTGTTCCGTAATTAAAGCATAAAACTGAAAGTCAAGTATACAAAAACGCAATAACCAAAAACAGGCTAAAATCATATTTATTCATAAAAGGTATCCTTGGATGTGATTTTCTTTGGCAACGTAACAGATGTTGCAACACAGAACACTAGCATCACTACAGATGTTGCCAGAAACTCTTCTTAAGTTCAAAATCTGTTATGCAGATAAAGAATAGTTAGTCAGAAGTCATTTAACGAGCATCGAGATTTTCAGTTAGCCAGGAATTGAAACATAAGCTAACATTTTTCTGACATACTAAATCCAAAAGCTATCAAAAATTATTCTTCGGCATACTTTTTGTATGCATTTGACAAGAAGTTTCAAGAATAATCCTGAACATATGTTTTAAGCTTGTAAAGCTAGTTACAAAGAAAAACTTAGATCTCTTATATCAAGTAACTTAAAATTTGCCAATTTTTTAAATTACTGGTTCTCACTGGGCAACGGATGGGAGTGATTGCTTTATATTTAACGCATCTTCAAGATTGTCTCCCACATTATCTACTCTCAATATAATAGTGACGAGTACAAGTACTGAATAAATTCTGATAGCTGATTGTAAAGAATTTAAAGTAGAAAAAATCCAAAAGGATGCCGACAACACCGAAATCTACAGCAGTTCATCTTTAAAAGGTTTGACCAGATGATACACAAAATGTAACCATTTCTCACGCTCGGGTTTAAATGAATAGAAGTCTCGATAACATTCGTTGAAATAATATCACCAAATCTTTGCTGTAAGAAGTTCAGTGTAGCACATTTTAAATCCTATTGTACAACTAAGTTCTACCTGCAGAAATAGCATTGGAGCCTAATAGTTTTGTAGCACTAGCACTAACCTGTATTGCCAATAGACCAAACTCTTTTCAGAAAATTCGTATAAAACAAAAAGACTATGGTATCGATTTTTATGTGTATGTCACAAACAGGCAACTAAACGCTCCCGACATCCGCGTTACTTCTGGAGCCCTTGCTGGCACTTTGTATTTCACTGTTTTTTATGGCCAACGGGGGCCGCCTTGACAAACGGCTGCAATACAGGAGTTTCGCGTGCAAAGCGGCCGTAACGTGCGAGTGCGCTCATCGATTACGGCTATCTGATCCTGTTAAGTGATTTCGCAGCTGCACGTCAACGCTGGTACTCGCTTAATATATCGGGCAAAGGATGCCATCTCCCTCTGGAGCGGTTTTCGTGTTATCTCTGGATATCTTTTACTTGGGCAATAATTCAGTGAAAGGGGGCACACAAGGAAGTTTCGGGAGAAAATTGAGAGACTGCAATTATTGGCCCTTCGAGAAACGAGGAATAGGAGGAAGGGGAGGAGCTTTTTGTACGAAATAAATTTTCCGAAATCTTTAACTACCAAGGAAAGGCTCACGCGATTTCGGGAAAGTGATTCGGTGGAATGGCTTTTACAGTTTGCTTTAAGATGAACTGTTATAACATGCTTTTGCAGCTGTTATTTAATAGGAGCTCTGACAGGGGTGCAAGAAGAATCGCTGCCTTAAGATGTTAACACTGTCGTTTTTTTTAATCACAGTTCCTGATTCTCCAGCCTTATTAATAGCCGGATAGCTGGAAAACGGTAATAAAAGAATGCCCCTATAAAACAGTAATCAATACAAGGGAATTTAAAAATTTAACTCCTGAGAAGTTTCAAATGCAGTGCACTGCGTAATGTCAAATAAGTTCAATTAAAATAATATTAAAGCTAATTAAATTTAATTTTTCTCTCACGTACGCAAAGTCTGGCGTATTATTTCCCGCTTTAAAGCCAT
>KK114464.1:503608-520145 GCA_000611955.2 Stegodyphus mimosarum
AACGAAACAAACAACATGAATAAAGTTACAGTGCATGAAATTCGAATAAGTTTATTCGCCCATATAGTTTAACAACTAATCTAGACTTTGCTGTCGGACACATTGTTAGTTAAGCATTTGTGAGGAATGGCCGAAATCATTGATCATTTAACCGTCTCATCACCCAGAGTGCACTATAGGGGTTACCCGATTTTACATCGGAAAGGAAGGGCAAAGCTTCATCCGAATTTTGATACAGAACACCCCAGGAATGAGTTCGAGGATTTTTTTACTCCTACTACAATCTCTGAAGAGGACTTTTGGCTCGACAGAATATACGTGCCCTCAAACATTATACACTTACAAACATTCACGCCTTCTTGGGGATTTAAATCTGAGTTCGAGTGCATGGCTACCAGTTTCCACGCCAACATAACGGCCGCATTCGTTGTTCGTGTTTTTTTTTTCACAAGTTTCACGATTGTTTGCTAACATTCTTACGCCTTTGAACACCAGAGATAATTTCACTGTTTCGATAATGTTACCTGCCTACACTGGTGTGCAAAAATTAAGGACGAAGTCGAAAAATTAGCATATCAGCTGAAAGAAGAGGCAGAGCGGACAGAAAGACCAATCAGGAGATTAAGTAAGGTGATGTACGGTAGCACATGCGCAGACATGCAGGTAGACGTAATGGGGGAGTGTCTGAGTAGTATAAAGCATGTTGTCGGTGTAAGATCAGTATTTCTGGCAAATAGATTGCACGCCGTATAGCAGTTAAAATCACACCGAGTTGCTGCCTCAGCGAGAAATGGTGAATAATCAATCTGTTAGACGACATCTGGATGCTTTTACCCGAGGTCGAATCATTGGGAAGTTGGAGGAAGGCCGCAGTGTGACAAGTGTGGCTGCAAAGTTCGGAATTGCTCACAGCATCGTTTCACGACTTTGGAAACAATTTCAAACTACAGGAACAGCTATCCGGGGGTTTAGTAGTGGTCGTCCACGAGGAACCACGCCCGCAGATGACCGTATATTGCCTTATAGGCCAGAAGAAACAGGCGGCAGACAGCGAGAGAAATCGCTAGACAGACGACACAGGCGACTGGACGACCGATGTCGCGTTTTACCGTGGCCAGAAGACCGCACGGTGATGGTCTGTTTGCACGACGCCCTGTACGGTGTGTACCTCTAACGCCTGCCCATCGGAGAAGGCGTTCTCTGTGGTGTCGGGAACACCGGAATTGGAGAGACAATGAATGGGGACGAGTACTCTTTACAGATGACAGCAGATTTAGTCTGAGTTGCGATTCTAGACACATGCACATCTGAACAGAGCGGGGAACACGCAATAACCCTTTCAACATCATCAAAAGGAACTGTTTCGGAGGTCGCGGAGTTCTCGTTCGAGCAGACATAATGCTTGGTAGCCGGACCGACCTTCATATCTCCCAAGGAGGTTCGTCACCTGGGACTGCTATTGTAACAAGGTTCTTCTTCCTTACATGCGTCTTTTCACAAGGGCTATGGGTCCTCAGTTCCTCTTCATGGACGACAACTCTCCACCTCATCGCACAGTTACTGTCGAAGAGCTGTTGGAGAGTGAAGATATTGAACACATGGATTGGTCGGCAAGGTCTCCGGATCTAAATCCCGTCAAGCATACTAAGAAGAAGCATACTAAGGAGAATGCCGGAACTTACTAAGGAGACCCGTGGCAGCACGTAACTTATCGCCAGTAACGATTCCGAAACTGCGATTGGTGCTACAAGAGGAACGAGCAGCAGTGTCTCAACAGCTCATTAACAACCACATATCCAGCATGCACAAATGATGTGAAACCTGCCTAGCAGTCAGAGGAGATCATATCCCGCATTAAATACCGGATGTTTCTTGCTGGGCCCCCATCACAGGGATGTTTCGGCCTTCAGTCGCATTGCGTTCCATGCTACTTTTTCAATAAAGCTTCTTTTTATCCCTCTGATTTCTCTTTTAGTAAGTGTTGCTTACAATACTCATGTCCTTACGTATTGGGGATCTTACGGTATTAAATGTGTTGATTTGGAAAGCTTTTGTACAAAGTTATATTGAAAAAACCGTCTCGTCCTTAATTTTTGCACACCAGTGTATTTTGTGATACTCGGAACAAAATTTTCTCCAATAATGGATTAGCGCTAAACTTTTAACATTATTCCAGTCTTTAGAATGAGATCCATTGCATCAAAAATTCTGAGTTGTTTCAAAAAGTCTCACAGTTTTATCTTAAGTCTGAGAGGCCGGACTATGCGTAGATAATCCGCATACTGATAATCGCGAGTTCAGTATACACTTGCCTAGCAGCTTCATGCATTGAGCCATCAATGAGCATTCATGCAATTACCAAGATTACAGATTATTTTGTACAGTATCCTGCACAACTACACGAAGTTTAGATTGTGTATATGCTAATTTTGAATGATATTACACAGCATGAGAATTATTTAAATGGAAGCTAACATATGACGGTGTAAATTTTTGTATAAATAAGTATTTATTTATAGGTAATTTGGTTTTACGTATACTTTTTGCAGTGTTGTACATCATTTTTATTTATTTACTTATATATTTAGAGCCCTTGGTATGATAATTTTATGCTCATCGTTTATTTTTATCTTGCATTGAGGTTTATTTTTTGTGTTTAGTTCAAGTGAAATTTTAGAGAAATTTTAATTCTGCGTCGTTTGACAATGACGCCAGGCTGTAAGGACAGCTCCAGTAGAACCGAAAATATTAGAAAAAATCCTCTTACCGGGATTCGGCGAGAATTTTTTTCGGAATCTTGGCGACATACGGTGATTCCTCGCCAATCTGGCTATATTCTGAAAGTTTTCGGGAAACGTTTTTTCGAAGTCTTTAGAACGAATTTTCTCGAAGTTTCCAGAACCGCTTTCCTTCCCCCTAGAGGAATAGGGAACTGTCAGCGGTCGTTAGTCAGTTGGATCAAGACTCGTGACCTGCTTTGCACTGCTGAGCGTTCTGCCCAGTGATTAGTGCTGTAGAAAATTAATTAAATTAGTGCTTTGGAACAGCTCACTGATTAGTGTACCAAAATGTGATCGATTTTGATCTAATCTGCGAGAATTCTAAGGGTTTTAAGGCGAATTTCGTCATACTACTGTTTAACTCCTTAGACTATTTTATAATTTTTTATCTTGCGTGTAAGAATTGCTATTTTTCTGAAGTTTTTTCCTCAAGCTTCAAGTTTTCCTAGTTATTTCAGCATATTTCTAACAACTTATGTGTACATCCTTATGTGCTAAAGGTGCAAGAAATATTGTTGCGTTATACGGGTTCGTGGATTTGAGAGTATCCAATGAAAACACGATGCAGAACAATAAAAAGCACAATTTATTTACAAGAATCACTATTTACAGCACAGTTCCAAAATTACCTTTAAAAGCGTCGAAAATCTACAATAAATACGCTGAAACAATCAGCAACACAGCTTCAGGCTGTAATTGTAAAGTTAGCTTCACAGCAAAACTAAACTTATAATAAACACCGTGGAACAATCACCAATACACTGTCAAAAGGTACCTTCACGGCAAAGCACTATCTCGATCGCTTTCCGTTCACAAAACTCTCGCGTAGCTTAGCACTCACAGTAAGCAGCTATTCTCACACTGCCGGCTCTCAGAAACGCAGGGGTTTATATAGCTTTTCCTTAAGTTCCACAGGTTTCGAGAAATATCTCGACAGGAAGTTATTCTAGAAGCTTCCTGATTGGACCATGGGATATCGCCAATTTGGTCGCCAAATGGGCGATAAAGTCGCCAATCTGGAAACCCTACCATACACTATTTTATGGCAACCCTAGTGCTATGCCGGAAAGCTTACATACGGACGCAACCGCCGAATTTTTTGCAACAATATATTGTACATGATATATTGTACTAATAAGTGGCGAGAGTTGATGATTTTAGAATGTTTAACCCAACCACTACCAGTAAGCTTTCGAGTTTTGGAAGGTTAAAAGTACATTGCTACATTCATTATTTATACTTACATGGACTGTGCATTTATGAAATCAGCGTTACAGTCGATTTCACAGTAGTGCCCTACTTTCGTAAAACGGGGGAGGAGCGGATTTTATAATAAAAGTTTCTAAAAACGTTAAAAAAAATTGAATTAAAAATATAAAAGTCATAAGGTTGAAAAGGAACTGCAATCTGATGTTAATGTACAGGTTTAAATTTAAAATCTGTAACAATTTTAGCTAAGCAGTAAAAAATTGATTACTACTAACTTAAGAATTAATTCCTGAAAGACAGAAAACAAATTTTCTTAAAATGTGCTGTTCAAAATGCCAAAGCCAAATAAAAAGCAAGTTACTATAGTATTATTTCATCGTATATTAATGCCACGTAGATATATCTGCATTTAATTTCCTAAAGAAAACATTTCATTATTGAACACATTACAGTGCATTTTTTTCAATGGATCGCTTGAGCACGAGATAACTATTTTTCTCGAGCTACAATACTTTCTAATTACCATGAGGCGAAATCCGTGAAATGAAAACAGCATATAGCTTGAAAAGATTTCCTTCAAGGTGTTTAATATAATTTTGGCCTATGATAAGCAAACCAAAATGTTTTTTCGATGTTAACAATTGCAACGTACCGATGCAAAAGCAAAAGGAGATAAAAAAAAAAAATGTCAATCTCTTTTAACGATGCATATATTCTAAATGTGTTCTAACAGTAAATCTGATCCTAAAGTCTTCTGCACAAAGTTTAACATAAAATGAAAAATTCTGATTACTGCACGATTTAAACAGCAGTGAATGTTCTTTAGAAAATTCACGTGCAAAGGCTGTGAAAGGCTCAATTTTCCCCCAAAAAACAGGAACAAAAATGTAGTTATTTAAGAATACCATTAAACTTTTGACTTCTTTACAGTCGTAGAAGAGGAATAAAAAATTTGCAAGAACATGACAATTTCATTCCAATCGCCTTTCAATAAGCGAACCGAGACATGGAGGGGATTTCTTCCTCCCCCCTTGTTTTTGTCGGGGGAAAACCGCTTCTTTTCCACCCAAAAATATCATTTAAAGTAGTAGTAAAACCCAATGGGAAGTGAAAATTCCACTTTCACTGCTAGAAATGGACCCCGATTGGAAGTCTTCGAGCCTTACCCCCTCCTCCACTTATTCCCGGTGCAATACTTTTTAAATTCTATATCGGTCCTTCTCCCTTTCCCCCACAACTTGTCTTTTATAGCTTTCCATTAGCGTAGAGCAGCGCTGCAAGTGAAGCGAGCGATAGAAGCGCCATCTGTGGAGGCACTTTGGAAATTAAATTGACGCTGGCCGTGAAAATGCTATTAAAATATTTTTCTTGTTTAATTCTTTTTTTTCCCACCATTTTTTTTCCCTTTCAAGAAAGCGGAAAATGACTTATAAGAAAGTGTTAAGCAACAGAATTTATATTATGCGTCATAGTGTTTCTTTTAAAAATTTTTAGTCGTTTATTTATTTTTCGTAAAGCGAATGAACAAAAATCGGAGTACGGCAGTGTGGGATGGGTGGGTAAGAACATATTATTATTATTATTATTATTTTATGTTTTCCCAGCTTGGTTCATATGTGTAAGAGAGATTGACAGAATCCATTTTCTTTTATCTGCTACAGAAGAATGTTAGCTCAAAATATTTGCTTTCGTAGAAATTTGCATTTTTGTTTGATACTGTTTTATTTTTATTTACTTACTTTTATTTATTTATTTATTTATTTTTAAGTCGAAAAGTTTACAGTGTTGCCTTGTCATAAAACGGGAGAGGACTTTTTTTTTTTCGGATTCGAACCTTCTTACTTTGATTATTTTTCAAAGAAGGAAAAGCATTCTTATTATTACTGCTAAGTTTTCTTTATTTAATAACTGAAATGGCGTCTGAATTAAATACACTGAAATTAAAATAAAAGAAAAAAAGTCTTTTTTATATTACTTGCATGATTTCCAAGGAATTTTCATAGTAACATAATACAGATAATGTTAGAAATTTTAATAATAATAATAATAATAATAATAATGCAGACATAATAATGAGAAACTCAATAACAGTAATAACTACATTATAAAAAAATGTTTACGTAATTTTTAATAATTATGTTGCTTTTCATTAATGAGAAATAGTTTACGCATAGTAAGTAAATCAAATAGGAATTCTAAAAATTAACTTCTAAAATCATAGCAACAGGAATTCATTTTGTTCTCGTTTCGTAAAACCAAATCTATAATTGTTTAAATAACATTAATCCTTAAAAAAATTAAAATAGGAGAAAATGCATAAATGATTACAATCTATATCTTGTTAGAAATTTTAACATTATTATGTATTAAAACATACCTAAGGAATAATAATATTTAAGAGGTATGTTATATACGGCGTTGTTATGCTGTTTATTTAACAGCTATCTGCAATAGCAGGAGTGCTTTTATGGAGGACTTCATAAAGGAAGAGCTACTTACATTCACGTTGCTTATAACGAAATGAAAAAAAAAAGTCTGCAATGTCCACCGGCCACAAAGAACTAAATTCCGATCAAACTAGCCTTTTTTAAGGAGTGATGTTAACAATTTTCTGAAATTATAGCCACCTTCCCACTGGCTAGCTTACAACAGAAGGATAGTATTCTATAATTATGCAAAATGGGTTAATAATTATGCAGAATACAACTTCTTAATATTCCTGAAAGACTAAATAAAGAAGATTTAAAGGAAAAATCATATAGGATGATAGAGGTATATTTCGTTATGGTCATATTCTGGAGGTAATTCTTGATTCACACATTTTATTTATTAAATTTCGCAATTTCCTTTCATTAAATTAAATATTGTTATACTAATTTACCATGAACACCCTTCTTCTCTTTCGATTTATTTATATCTCGAAGTAGACGTATTGTTTACACTTAATACATAAAATCTTGCCTTTGCAAAATAAAATCCGTAAATACGAGCATGGCTCGGAAACTCAACAGACGAGTAGTATAGAAGGCATCCAGATTCAGTTTTGACAAGTACTCTGTGCGAAACTTAAGACTTACATCTTCCCACGCCCGCGAGCATAGCGGATTCTCTGAGTGCTGCAGTTCGGCAAAGTTGCTTCTGCGCAGAGCAAAACAAGTACACACACACACACACATATATATATATATATATATATATATTTCCTATACAGTCGTTTCTCAGAGTGTTTTCAATCGGCAATGAGTAAGATATTTATCTTTTAAATTTAACTAGGTTTAAATCTCAAATTTATTTTAACCAGGATTTAAAATTTATCCTTGAAAATTTACAGCTTTGTGGTAGTTAAAAAAAGGAGTTTCTAGTGATATTTGTTAGGTACGTACAGTTATTTCAAGATTTTTATCTTTATGATTTTTATATTTAAATTTTTTTAATATCTTCTTAATTTTTTTGAAATTTTTATTATTAAACTTTTATTCGAGACGTTAATTCGCGATTTGAGGTTTTCAGATCGCAACTTTTCGTTTAATTCCTCGAATGAAAATACAAAAGAATTTTTCATGATTCATACTTCCTCCCTATCTCTGTTTTCAGTTATTTCTTACACTTTCCGTCAAATTAACAGAAATATCTTGCATGACATGTAGCACGTAACAATAATTCTTGAAACTGAAATCCTTAACGGAAAATTCCTGGCAGTCTCTCAATTTCCTAAAATAAGACTCCCCCCCCCAAAAAAAGAGACTGTTTTGAAGAAATCTCAACTCTTTTAAAGGAAAACAGATCCATCAGATCTATAGAATAAGAATCAAAAGAAATTTCAATGGAAACGTTGAATGGAAACTATACCAAGTCTAAAAGACGACTTCTAAAAAAGGTATGGTTTCGACGTAGACATAGATCTTCCAAAAATTCTTTTTAAAGTTCTTTGGAAATTTTTTCCCACTACGAATTTTTTGCATAAGGTATATTCTTTACAACGAAATCGAAAGAGTGAAAAAATATACGACGAAGACTTAATGTACTAACTAAGATTTCATTAACGTTAGAATTAATTAGTTAATGCCACATTTATTCACTCTATTCTAATTTTTATTAATTTCTCATCTCCATTTTAGATAAAATGCATCAACCAAGAAGACGACAAGAAAATAACCACGTCCTCAAGTAACCGCTGTAAACCCTCATAACATTCAAATTAACCCATCTGCCGCCACATTTGAGGCCATTCCGACACTTCGAATGACACACACCGAAAAAGATCTTTAAAAGGGGCTTCTTCCAAACGAGAATTTTTAATAGGACTAATAATTCACGCACCATTTCCGACCCCCTACCCCCAACCCTCCTCCTTTACTCACATAAATGGTTCGGCGATTATTTTTCTAACACAAAGGCCAGTTCTTTGAGAAACTTTCCCCAATTAAGCTCCAGAGCGGCCATAACGTGAAAACTTACGTTCCATTCTCCCCCCCCCCCCCCAAAAAAAAACGCAAAAACTATCCTCAAACTTGACGAAGATGAGAAAAGTGGTGCGAGTCTGTGCCCAGACACGAATATTCAATACCCCGCCAGTAAGGACAAAGACAAAAGATAATCAATGAATTCGTTTATTAAATCCGATATATCTGTTCGACAAGAATTTGTTCACCTTTAGACAAACAAACGTCGCGTGTATGGATGTAACGTGCCTCGAAAAGTTGGTTGGAGTTTCGTGTTATTCAGTCGGGATGTTTGCGAACTGCATAAACTTGTCCGTTATTCTTCCATCTTTTATTTATGCCAGTTGTGTCAAATGCTAGCCGTTTTGCATTTGTCAATTTCTGAAGGTACTCTTTTTGGTTGCCTATTTATCTCCACCCCTAATTTTTTTTGACTCACTGACTTTTAAGTAACTTAAAAATAATGTTCGATAAAATAATATCTGTAATGTATTATAATGTTATTGGAGTACATCAATATTTAATCATATAAAAAGGAGGAAATTTAACTTATTAGGTTTTTTAATAAAAACTGCCTAGCATGCTAAAAGCCTTTATTCTAAATGGGTTGAAATTGTAATAAAGGTAAAATGTTTCTACCAGTTTTGTAGTCTAAATTGAAAGAGGGGAGCACATACTGAGTAGATATAACTTAGATATAATTGCCATTATTATTATCAACGTTTGCTATCTGTCTTTTAGCAAGTTTCTCCCAAATCGATGAAGTTTTTTGTTTTCAGTCATAAAGGTCTTGTGATGCTCTTTTCCAATCGAAAACATCACTGAAAATTTGGACAGTGAAGGTGTTCTGTAATGATTTAATGAGATGGCAGTTCGTAAAGGTCTAATTCTGATTTTAAATTTAAGACAGAGAACTGGCAGTCTTACCCTCTCTCTGCTATTCTAAAACACTTCTGTAGCTGCCTGCCGTAAGGCTGTACTAACAAGCTAATAAGTTTGTGTTGTATTTAAACTAGAGCTTGACGCGAGCTACTATAAGTATCATTTTATAAGCTTCCATTTGAGATCATTTACACAAATTATTCAACTGCGTACTCCTTGCAGTTTACATAATTGTACAACCTTATCTTTATAGTGTTGCATTTTCTCTGTCATGTAGTATGAATGTGGGGAAAATTTCAACACGAAATCACACACAAAAGTACCCCTTCCCTCAAGAAGATAGTCCTGGCATGCCTAGTCATAACTGATTAATCCAATTCAGTTTGGGACGTGATTGCAGTTTACGTCAACTAGACTCAAGATTTGGAGCACTAGATTTTTGAGGCCCTCAATTTATTCTTATAATTTCTCATAATCCTGCTCTTCTGTCTTCAACCCCCCCCCTCAAAAAGAATACGGAAAACGGGTGCTAGGAATTCCTGAAAGAACACTATTTCACGGATCCTAGATTGCCCAGATTGTTTTTCCGTTTTTTCTGCCCATTTGTTGCATTTAATGTATTTATAAATACAATCTGCTGCATTTAATTTTATTTAAGTTTTACCAACGTTTTTCTGATCGCGTTGTTTGCTTAATTATTTATTCGATTATGGCAAAACGCACATGGGCTATGTGCCTAGGAAGAGGACTTTCTACAGGAAAGTGAGTCGTATTCGCGTTAGATACGGGGACAATTAAGAAAATGCTCATATGACTAGCCATTTGTTGCGACGAATCCAGCGTTCGAACTACCAGCGGTCAGGCAACTTATCCATCGATCATGGGCGGTACCCCGTCTCTTGCTCCAACAGTTTTGAAAATTTCTGGAAGTCTCTTTGGAGTTTTAAGCTAATTCCGTCACAGTAATACTTTACATTACTTACGTTTTTCTAAGCAATATGCATTGTATTTTTTTTCTCCTCAGTCCTTAACAAATACATAACTATTCATTTCAACTTTCATAAAATCAAAAAAAGAAAGAAAAAAGTAAGCTAAAAATGTATCCTTTTCTTAACAGCAAAGTATGCGCAGTAGTAAATAAATGCGAATATCAATTAATCAGTGGGAAATAATTTGCTAATTTAAATAAACCTTAAGAACTCTAAATTCAATTTTAATGACTTTCCCCCCAGAAAATTCTCTTTTATTTCAGGAATAAAATGATTACCCTACTTACAAGAAGGTATACCGTCTTCAATGCTTTGTTCTCTTGCTCTGAGTTTGATTTTTTGTTTAGGTCATCATATATACTTTTTTTCCTGGTCGATAATATCCGATAAATTTGCCACTACAGACAAGCTCAAGATTCAGTAAAAATTACGCTGAATTGGGAAACTAATTTCAATATTTTGTTACGTTTTTATCGCATGATATCTCTCATAAATTAGTCATGATATCTCTATGACTAATTCATGCTCATACTTTGAATCATACAAAGTTTTTTTCGATTTCCTCTGCAAGTACGAAGTCTGATTTTTCCCTATTGTTTCTAATGTTAAAAGGACTTAAATCACTATCCACCTAAGCCGGACAGGAACGTGGGTATCATAATGGGACTTCGAAGGAACACACTTTTTTTTCCCCTTCCCACGTACACAACTGCTAAAGCATTCGCTCCCGTCTCAGAAGCGATCTCGGCGCCATCTGTTGTGGTGCCGAAACGTTAATTAAGGACCAATCTCCAA
The DNA here is from genome assembly GCA_000611955.2 of Stegodyphus mimosarum. Classification (NCBI taxonomy): domain Eukaryota; kingdom Metazoa; phylum Arthropoda; class Arachnida; order Araneae; family Eresidae; genus Stegodyphus; species Stegodyphus mimosarum. Next base: position 514,706 of record KK114464.1, read on the forward strand.
TTAGCGGTCAATATTCTTCGAGCTTTACCTCCTTTCAAACACTACCCCCCACTTCCTCACTAGCCACCAAAATGCGGCAGGTTGGCCGCAGCGGATCATCATCGACGCAAAGAAATGGAGAACTAATTAAATTGGAGGCTAAATATTGTGATTAAATTGTCGTTGGCGGGCCTGATGATGGCCATGTACTTCTTAATTTTTTCTTCCTTAATTTCATTCCCCTTCCTCAAGCGTTTTTTCCCCACTCTCCATGTTACACATTGGCGTCGAGTCCACGGTATGTGAGACCTTTCAAACTGTCACACGGCTTCCGCTTTTATTATCAATGGCTTCTGATGGAAAGGGTGGAGACACGAAACTGTGAATTGACATCACCAAGACATGGGTAGGAATAAGTTGACAAATATTCTGACTCAGATTACACTTACTACACAAGTCGAATTAAAATATTTCCTTTCTAGATCACTTGGGGTTATAATCCTCCCTCCGATAAAAGGAGCCCATTGTTAAGAAACACTGCAGGCTGTTAAATGCAGTAAACTCTCAATTACCGATAAAAACAGAACTGAGTGCTATTTAATGGGAATTAGGCAGATTAATAGTAAATTATTAAAGTACATCCGCTGAACAAAAAAAATATTTTATAAACCGTATATTCGAACGATACTGATCTAATAATAAAAATTGATAGCTGTAATAATAATAATTAAAAAAAAATCTGAAAGTTTTCAGATTTTATATTACACCCCAAAAGGCCCTTCTTAATATTTTGTGTGTTACTTTTATTTATTAAATATCGTGTTCTTCGCATTTAAAACACATAAAGTTCAATTCACCAGCAATATCACAAAATATTTAAAAAGAGCGTATCTTTACAATTTCCGATAAACAGTCTCGCGCCCTGAAGATATAAATGTTTTTAGCCTAAAGAGCGTTAGCCGAGAAGGGCTATTAATTTCGTTTTGGCATTTTTCGTCGATTCATTTTCTGCGTTGATGTGATAAAACAACGGTACCTACAGCCATAGAATTTTGAATAACGTAATCATCCACCAAATATGGGCATCTGAAAGCCCTAATTTGGAATTTGGAATTTGTTTTGTTATCTAATTCATATTTTGTCAGACATTAAAAGAATTTTTGATTAACAAACTCAACGATATCAAAGCGAGGAATGGCAACCGTAAGGAAAAAAAAAAAAAAAAATATCTCCAGCGTGCCAGACTGTATATCAGAAATTTTAAGGATATAAACTTAAAATCATTTTAAAATTATTTATTATCATTTTAAAGTTAGTTTGAGATATTGAAGCGAATTTTATGGTTTAAGTGCGCAGAACATGATATCTAATAAATAAAGGTAACACACAAAAGGTTAAAAAAACACCGCGGTGGACGTAATGTAAAATCTGAAGGCTTTTAGATTCTTTTTCCCCCCGCACAGTGCTGCCATTGCTCAGTTTGAAATCGTTGAGTGTGATAATCAAAAATTCGTTAAAGTTTTACAAAATATGAAATAAGACAATAAAACAAGTTCGAAATTCAAAATTCGGGTTTCCAGGTGCCCATGTTCGGGTGGAGGATTAAGTTATTGAAAATCTGATAGTTCTAGGTACCATCGTTTCTTCACAATGCGAGAAACATACATACATTCGTGTAGATTCTTCATTATTTAATTTCTTTAAATATAATACAAGGCGATAATATTTGGTGGCAACAATTAAAAAAGTGATACGCCGTTTAAAGTGAACCGACGTAAAATGACCCTTCTGAGCTAACGCTCCCTTGGTCTAATAATGATAAATGCTCCCTAGCAAGCCAATTAATCATTCATGTCTTTTCTTTCAAGAGATTTAAGCAAAAACAAAGACTTCAAAAATAAAACTAGGTTAATTTTTATGCGAAATATATTTATTACGGTCAAAAAAGTGGCACAAAACTGAACAGTTCAGTTTCTTACTATAATGGATATTGTGTTTCAGTCCGAAAGTTTATTTTAATTTTTATTATAATACATATCATCACTGAATTACATATATATATAATATTTTGGCTGGGAGGCAGAGGAATGACAAAGCTTGGAGATAAACTACATCAGAGTCCGGCCGTTGCTGTAGCTGAGTGGACGGCTGCATAATGACAACAAACAAGGATTTAACTTTTTAGTTTCCACATCTTTATTTAATTCTCACCGCAGATTATTTTTCCTTTAGATCAAATTCTCCAAATCTACTATATATTAAAATCCGTGCGCGTCTGTGTGTTTGTTCGTTTGTTTGTAACCTCATCTTCTTCGGAACTGCTGGGTGCAGAGCTTAGCGGAAGGTATCGTTGGATTCGGGAGGTCCGTGGGAGGCCATTTTGACCATTCGCTTAATTCTCCGACTTTAATTAGCCGAGATATTAATTAAAAACTTATTTTTCCCCTACATTCTCCCTACATTTGCCCTTTTGTTGACTTTCTTTCACCGTTTTCCCTAATGAGAGGGATTTGGCTACGTGCCAAATTCTGGTTTCTCAAATATCTCTGGAAATTCTTATAAGTCAAATTCGAGACGCATATCGACGGATTGGAAAAAAATCAAGGAATCCGACGATACCATTTTCATATTCGTACGATTTTAATTAACGAAGTTATTAATTAAAAACTGGGCATACGTTAATTACCGCGTTTATTGCTTCCCAGTGGCAACAGCCTCGGGAGTGAAATGTGATCCGAATCACCAAGGCCATTCGTCATTCAAAAAAAAAGAAGGATAAAATAATGTTAATTTAAAATGCGCAAAAAATCGATAACTCGGTAACTAATAGGCCGATTTGCTTCAAATTTTGAAACTTAAACCTGCCACACGTTCTAACGAGGTTTCCCGTTAATTCCATAGTGTTTTGATTATTACGAGTCTAATTAGCGGGGTCATTAAAAATGCTCCAGTACATTTTTTTTCGGACAGGTGCAAATGTTTTTTTTTATGGGTTTCGATGGTTCAGAACGACGAAAGCGCATGCGCATAAGGTAAGCGCCCTCGAATCGTCTGCGGAAAAGTATTCCTTTTTTATTTGTTAATTTCTTTTATTCATCGTTGTAGATTTATAAGAGCATTTGAATAGAATTTGGGTAAAAATTGCCGCTTTATTTTTAGAGTTTGTTTTACCAGCAATTTCTTAGTAAGGTTTTGTTATTTAAACATTATTTTGAAGTGTGATTAAAATATAATGTTTTACATTAAATTTAAATAATGACGTCATATCTATTATCTGCAGAATAAAAGTTTTGTTTCCTGCTTTGGCAAGAAAATATTTATTTACAAAATTATAAATTATTTATTACAGATTATTTAAATATATCACAACTTTTTTTTCGGTTGTATATAGAAATGGTTTCATTCATACTGAAAGGTGATTATCGGAGTTTTAATTGGAAAAATTTTTTTTTTTTTTTTAAATTCTCTTAACTAATTTTTTCTTATTCAAATGCAGGAAAATTCCGTGTAATTTAGTATTCCTTATAAGGAAGTCATGCTTTGTACATATCAGATTTTTTAGTTCAGTTTAATTTTTTTTCTTTTCAAATGCAAATACAGTTTTCACTCATTGTATGCATTTGTACACACGCGCGCAACTACACTTCGTACAAGGGCCCATAAGCAGTTGAGAGGCTAAATCAATTAACACTGGTAGTTCGGTATACCTTTGTACGCATTTGTGCACACGTACGCGTTTACACTTCGTACAAGGACAATTAGCGGGTGAGCGGCTAAATCCCTTAACACTGGTAGTTGGGAGCAACTTTCGAATCCCGGGGAACGCGTGGGTGTTTTCGTAATTTTCGGCGTGTGTGACGTGCTTGCATTACCTTCTGGATGCATACGTGAATAAAACGGGTGCAGCCCTCTCAGCTGGCGGTTTCTTACACGGCGTGGGTTTTTTCGACATTTTCGAAATGGGGAATGTGTATGCAGTATCTTGTGGATGTATACGAGAATGCGGATGCATACGCTAATAAAGCGGGCGCAGCCCGCTCAACTGGCATGCTTGCCAGCAGGAAAATCGCTGAACACTGGTAGTTAGGTCGAACTTCCGAATCCCGGCGAACGCGTGGGTGTTTTCGTGATTTCCCGCATTTGCAGTGTATTGGATGCATAAGGGAAATAAGCGGGCGTCCAGGTGAACAAGCGGGCGCAGCCCGCTAAGCGGCGGGTTTGCAACATACAAAATCTTAAACACTGGTAGTTTTGTCCAACTTTCGAATCCTGGCGAACAAGCGGGCGTCCCGACGAACAAGCGGGCCCAGCCCGCTCAGCTGGCGGGCTTGCCCGCTAGTCTATTATATTAAAATCCGTGCGCGTCTGTGTGTTTGTTTGTTTGTGTGTTTGTAACCTCATCTTCTTCGGAACGGCTGGGTGCAGAGCTTAGCGGAAGGTATCGTTGGATTCGGGAGGTCCGTGGGAGGCCATTTTGACCATTCGCTTAATTCTCCGACTTTAATTAGCCGAGATATTAATTAAAAACTAATTTTTCCCCTACGTTCTCCCTACATTTGCCATTTTGTTGACTTTCTTTCACCGTTTTCCCTAATGAGAGGGATTTGGCTACGTGCCAGATTTTGTTTTCTCAAATATCTCTGGAAATTCTTATAAGTCAAATTCGAGACGCATATCGACGGATTGGAAAAAAATCAAGGAATCCGACGATACCATTTTCATATTCGTACGACTTTAATTAACGAAGTTATTAATTAAAAACCGGGCATACGTTAATTACCGCGTTTATTGCTTCCGTGTGGCAACAGCCTCGGGAGTGAAATGTGATCCGAATCGCCAAGGCCATTCGCCATTAAGAAAAAAGAGAAGGATAAAATAATGTTAATTTAAAATGCCCAAAAAATTAATAACTCGGGAACTAATGGGCCGATTTGCTTCAAATTTTGAAACTTAAACCTCCCAGACGTTCTAACGAGGTTTCCCGTTAATTTCATAGTGTTTTGATTATTACGAGTCTAATTAGCGGGGTCATTAAAAATGCTCCAGTACATTTTTTTTCGGACAGGTGCAAATGTTTTTTATCGGTTTCGATGGTTCAGAACGACGAATGCGCATAAGGTAAGCGGCCTCGAATCGTCTGCGGAAAAGTATTCCTTTTTTATTTGTTAATTTCTTTTATTCTTCGTTTTACATTTATTAGAGCATTTGAATAGAACTTTGGGTAAAAATTGCCGCTTTATTTTTAAACTTTGTTTTACCAGCAATTTCTTAGTAAGGTTTTGTTATCCAAACATTATTTTGAAGTGTGATTAAAATGTAATGTTTTACATTAAATTTAAATAATGACGTCATATCTATATATATCGCATATATAGCCCGCTAGCTGACGGGCTTGCCGCTATAAGGAAGTCATGCTTTGTACATATCAGATTTTTTAGTTCAGTTTAATTTTTTTTCTTTT
>KK114465.1:0-25465 GCA_000611955.2 Stegodyphus mimosarum
AATCACATAGATAATTTTCTTAGGTTTATTACAACACCAAACACGACCACCATAGTAAGGAAAAATAAAAAATTACTTCAATTAAAATATAATGATCAAGTATGAAAAATTTTATGTTCTCCACAACACCAAAACGACCACCATAGTCAGAAAATATGGATCCCAAATTTAGCAGAAAAGGGGGCACATTAAAAACCTAATTAAAACTTTAAACACCAACTTGTGTAAACAAAACTTTAAAAGAATTTTTAAAAAAAATTGACCTTAAGGGTCAACTTAACAAGAGATTAACATTAACAACCAAGTTAAGAAAAATATTAACTAAACAAAAAAAATTTAAAATAGTTAACAAACCAAAAGTAAAAGAAGAAAAATTAATTACTCAAGCAACTTAAAAAATCAGCGTTAACCAAAACTGTCAAGAAAACAAATTAAATCACAACAATTACTTTTCAACAAGGCAAAGAAACTTAAGTTCAACTACAAAATAAAAACAAATTAATCTTTCAGTCTGAAGCAGAAATAAGTTAAATCATTACATTTAAAACATTTTAAATCACAACTGAAATATGTAATACATAAAAATTTCAAAAATATTAGAAATTCGAGCTTTACCAAGAGAACTGAGGCATAATAATTGATGAAAAAAAAGAATCCTTCCATTGGGATGCTTTCGTAATGAAAACTTGCAAAGGATAGCAGTTAAAATTCTAAGTTACGATTGCTGGAATCTAAAGGATGTATTAGAGGTATGATACTGAGACAGATCACACAAAGCTAAAATATTCATGTGTGCATCCTCAACTAGTCGTAGTCTTTGAATTAGTACGAGGAGTGGGAGAAATAACTGATCCGGTAACTCCTCCACATGACATCACGCAACTTCACGATCAGTGTCAAGTGATTTTAACGAGCTGCACTGGGTCTGTCATCAAGACATCTCTCGAATGCGGCGGCCGAAGACCCAATGACTCTTTAGCTCTGATGATATCGTCTTCAATTGTAACTAAACAGAAGATGTAAAAGACAGCAGATAAATTAAAAAAGGGTGACTAATTCAGTCTGCAAACTTTTGAGACAGAGCAAGATATCACAACGCCTTAAAATTCGCGACTAGAAAGACATTAGCGTGAACTTGACATAAGCGGGACAAAAAGTTCACTTACAAATAATTGTTTCTGTGCCTTTCTGTGCAATATTAATTGTCAATTGTCGTACCTGTAATACTAATGGAGTTTCTGTAACTCTAATGCTAATAGATTTATAATAAGTGTATTATCCATATGCGTTAAGGATTACGTAATCTAACAAACGCAAACCGTCAGTTACCAATCTATACAGGGAAGTCGCCCCATTCTCTCACTGTCACTCCAGTACCGAGGAAATTCTATCACCACTTCATTAATGGTATCTTCCCTGATTCTTCTAGCTAGTATGTCAAAAAAATATTTTTTTTTCCTTTTTTTATAAAATGTTAGAAATCTTTTGTTAAAAAAGAATGACCAATCTATTACTTTTGTGCAAAAATCTGAAATCAGAGCAAAATATCCTTTAACGATTACTATTTCAGATTATTGTAGCAAAAAAATTCGTTAAATGTATTACAAGTTATGGTGCCTGCAAAGGTGTCTTTAGTACCTGTCATGCACATATTCGGTAAGAGGAAGCTACCAACCAAGCCCTGATGAAAGAACAGTTAAGCCAACGGCCTGTTCGTGTGAAAAAAAAACTGTCTATCTGAAAAGCGGAGAGAAAGCAAAATCTGGCTACAAGAAGAAGAAAACGTGCTTGATGCGAGAAAGACGGAGGCTCGTGTGAAACATTTTTGAATTATTATTTTTGTATTCCAAAGTTTGAAGTTGGATGTGTTACTATTAAAAACTGAAAGGTTAAATGTAATAGTTGTGCGTTTTAAATGTAATTGTGAAAAAAATACTTTGTGAAAGGAATATATATATAGTTCAATAAAATATAGTTCATGTTATCGTTAAACCTGCATAAGTGTGCCAATTTTATTAATGCGAATAGAGTCGACGAATAACATTCATAAGTGGATGAAAACGAACCCGAAGAGATGAATTGGTCAAGGATCATGACAGCTGTATTGCTAATTTTAGAACCACAGAATAAAATCGATTAAATGTCAACTAGTAAAACATACTGTTAGTTGGTAATGCTATGTAAAAATAATTATTTAATTTTGAAGCCATTTTTTTTCTTTTTTTAGATTCAATAAACTTACATTAAATCCTGTATTTTCATCTTCAGTTTAGCTCATTTAATTGCAGAATTAAAAGAGAAATCAACTTGGAAGCTACTTGAAAAATGGTTTCTAAAGACGGTTTATTTTTACTATTACGCAGAGAAAAATTCAGCCACGAAATATTAATTTAGATTTTAGCATTAGAAAACAGAAAACAAAACTGAAATCAGAATAGTTAATTAAAGCACTTTTGCAAAGCTTTTGACATATTTGAGATTAGAAATTTGAAAACTTTTCATCTTTCAAATTCGTCGACTTAAAATTTTTAGAACAATGCTGTTACCTAAAAGATAAATATTGACTTTGAACGCCGCATCTGAATTTTAATCAAGTCTTTTCTCCGAAGTTTCTCAATGAGTCCTTGTTCTTTGGTAAATACAGGTGCTGAAAACTTTTTACGAAAATTTCAGCTTCGTAGAGTCTCGAGCTTTCCACGGAAAACAATACATTAGAAACAAAATTTCTTTTGATTTTTGACTTAAGATATGTGTTTATATTAAAATGTCAAAGAATCGCTTTCAATTTAATGTCGCTTTTTTTATTGAATTATAATGTATAAAACTTTATGATCTCTTCGTTACAATCTTCGAAATGACGGGAACAAGCATACAGTTATATATACCTTTTTTAAAAAATGATTTACTGTGCTTTATGACACATCTAAAGAAAACTATTTGGATTTTATTTAACTTTAATTTAGTTTTAAGAAAAACTTTCTCAAAATTTTTCTATATACCTTTATTTACTTTTATATATATATTTTTTTATATAAAAATTTTTTTAAATGCTTTTCATCCACTCCTTTGGAAATTTTGTCATTGCAATAAACATATAAAGCAGTCGTTCTCAACTTTGTCAAGCATCACTTAAGTTTCTAGCCCATTACTGTATATTAATATCTTTTTTCTATCAGTATCATTTCTACGTCTCTGCTAGAATGTAAATTTCTAGAACGCGCAGTATTCAAATAAGGTACAGAGTATTTAAAGGAAGGTTTTGGAAGGTAAAATCAGAGCGTGTTCTGCCTGCTTGTAGGCCACATTGTTAAATTTGATTCTCTCGATTGGTATTCTGTAGCGCTAAGTTATTCTTGCTATTAGGCTTGTTTACACTGACTTCGATCAGAGCCAGCTTGTGCCCTAGGTATAATGGAAAGCCGTTAGTATGTACTTAATTTCATTAGTTTACTTCGTCCATTATTTTTGATTTAAGCTAATAACTTCTGTAAGCAAGAGTTGGTGCCGATTGTTAAACTTTATTGGATTAAATAAAGGATCCTTTACCCTCTTTTCTTGATTTTGTGGTATTTGCAAGCCATAGTGATAATTCACCAATTGTCTTTTAGAGTTCTCATCTAATTTTATGCCACCTAAGAAGGCCAGACTGTATAATATTTTTCCTCCATACACCCTTTTCACCATTGCTAAATGATTATTAACCTTTCTCCTTTCCATATTCAAAAACTACATATACATTTATTCAAATTTAGATTATTTGTTAATGTATTTTATAAATTAAACAACAGAAAGTATAGAAATGTCGATAAATACCAAAATTTAAATAAAAGTAGTTTTTATACTCATAACCTGAATCTAAATCTTTAAAAAGTAAATAGAAGGCCGAATGCGTCCCCCCCTTGAAATTATGAAAATTCCCCCAAGAGGAAATTCCTCCTGTTGAGAACCTCTGATATAAACAGTGCATTGCCTAGCACTGGTCACTGAAAACCCACAGGTTATCAATGACCAGCGACCTTGACGGTTGTAAACATTTTATTTTATTCTAACCAATTATTTTTAGTTTGACTTTCCTTTCCCTTCTGATTTCAGTTTCCTGCCGGAATACAAATTTTAATGACGTAATATGCAAAATTTAAGTGTGTTCAGAAGCAATATTTAAGCTGCGGTTTCAAAAGTTCGTGAGGAATAGTACCGGAGTTAGTTCCGAGTTTATGCTGCGTGTTTGAAATAGCTCTCTAGTGTATAGTAGTCAGAGTATTCTGATATTCTAGGCTCGGCTTTGCTATGCGCAGTCGATTTACCCTGTTAAAAATACCCCATAAAAACCAGTAAAATTTTTTATGGGTACTCATGAAATTCTATGGGTTTCTGTTTACTAGTTTCTGCTGGTCTCTGTGGGTTTTTCTTGCTGCTTTCGAAACGCTCCACAGCAACCAGTAAAACTTTCTACAGGTACTCATAGAATTCTGTTGGTCTCTACTGACTTCTACTGGTTTCTATTGATCTCTGTGGGTTTTTCTTACTGGTATCATCTGACACCCATACAACCAACATCAATGTCAGAATTTTCTACAGGTTTGTATTAGTTTATATTGAGTTTCACTGATTTTCTTAGTGGCATCAATATAATAGAAATAGATGCCAAATAAATCTTCTGTTGGTTTATATGGATTCATTCTAATTTTCTAACTGATGTCAATAGATTTTTTCTAAATAATGAAATTGATACTGATGTCAGTAAACCAAAATTCATTGGTATTCTTGTTGTCTACTGATTATTTTAAATTATTTATTTATTTACTTTTATTTCATTTATTTGGATACTGTTGAAAATAAGGTTATTTTTGTTTTGTAACCAACAGAAAGCTTTAAAATTAAAAAAACATACAGTGAATCCTCTCGTCACCACCTCTTCTCTAAGACGATCAGTATTTCTAAGAATGCAAATGTGATCTCTTTGAGATCATCAGAGTAACCTGGAAACGCAGGTGGTAGTTTTAGACAGGGTTTTTACTATATATACTCATTTATTTGATTTCTTAAAAACTTTTGTCGGAAACAATAACAGTAATCATATATACCACACACAGGGAGATCTCTCTAAGGGAACCAGCCTCACATAAAAATGCATTTTTGTAAGTGGTCGCCCTAGAGAGGTGATGCTCAATACCAGTATACATACTTATTTTCTCAGAAATACGTTTATCTTTTAAAGGTGGTCGTCTTAAGGAGGTTGCCTCTACGAAATGAATCTCTCTAAGGCGATCAGTCACACTTCCGGAATTTTCTTTGTGGGTGGTTGTCTTACATAGGAAATATTTCGATAGCAAAATGTACTTATGTTTTCAGAAATACTGGTCTCGTTCAGAGCCGGTCAGCTTAGGGAGGTGATTTCGCCACGAGTTGGTTCTCTGAATGCACACGCATACACGCTTATATATGCATATATCAAGATTCCTGATATTACAAATAAACGCCGGTATCATCCATCATCTCTTTAACGAGATAGCGGAATAAATTCCTTGGAGGTGATATACGAAACACCTTTTGTAATAATAAATTATTTATATAAATATATATATAATATGAAAAGTAATTATTAAACATTTTTGCTTCGAGAACTACATGCTGTATAAATACCTATTATGTTATAGATTTTATTTATATAAAGTCTGTGGAAGATTATACAACACTAAAAGTAAGGTACAGAATAAGATATTATACGCTGTGAGATTCCCGAAATGTGGGTTGAGAATCGGTATTTGTTGAGTCTTGTAAATTTTTCAAAGTTTGTTTTGTTACAGTATAATTTATTGCCTTTTGGGTATTGTTAAGTTTATTATATTCTTATATTAATGTTTCATTTATATTCTGAGAGATACAGGTAACATTCAAAGAACTGTAAGAAGATGATCGACACAGTATTTGTATATTATTATTTCTTCACTAAATTATATTCTAGGATGCAAATTCCATGCAAGCCATCTATGTATGTGTGTCATAATAAGCTGCAGGGTGTTGTTATCAGTGGTAAGCGAGTTTTAAGGAGATAGCAAGTATGCTAAATTTAAACTCTTTGTTAAATTTCTAATAATCAAGTCCTTTATTCTTTTTGCTTGCTTGTTTACTTAATATTTTTACTTGTAATAGTGCTTATCTACCTGAAAATTAGGGTTTTGTCTAGTTTTGTTTAAATCTGTTTTAGTGCATTGTAGGTAATTTAAAATTTAAGCAGATGCTAGAAAATACCATCCTTTGTCAATACATTTCTCGTTAGGTGTCAAATTGTTAAACAAGCTGATGTGATTAAATTCCATTGCTTAATTTCCCAATTAAAAAACTGAAATACAGTGTTATATATGCAATGAAATACAGTATTATGTGTATATATTTATAATCAAATCAATAATATATATATAATCAAAGTCATGATTCGCAACCATCAAATGATATATATATATAGTATATATACACACACATATATCATCCGATGGTTGTGAATCATGACTTTGATTATTATCTTTCTATTATTTTCAAAATTATATAAAGGAAGTTTAAAATTTTGTAAAGAGAATTTATATGAATATTATGTAATATGTTTATAGGTACTGACATGCATAGAGAAGGACAGGGGCTTGTAGGCTTCTAGATATTTATAAAATTTTATTAAGTTTCTTCGCATTGAATTTTATTTAAAATTACTGTGTGCTTTCCCCCATTTAGGTCTGTATATTTCATCACTGCTAATTGTATACTTCTGCTGGTTTATGCTTATTTATTAGTTTTTATACAAATTTGATCTACAGTTCTATTTTTGTGTATTGTTTTTTATGGGGATTCTGTGTAGAGATACCCGCTGTATGTATGGATACTCCTCTATGGTATAAATCTATTGGTTTTGTTTATGGGTTTTTGTCTACTGTTTTGTGCAGTGATTTTTCCAATGGGTACCTGCATTAGTCTGTAGATTTTTGTCTACTGGTTTTTACAGGAATTTTTTACAGGAATATCCATTTTTTTAATGGAGATTTGACCTATGGATACCATAAAATTCTGGTTTCTGGATTTGGGTTTTTACAGGGATTTTGTTCATAGTACCCTTACGTTCTACAGGTTTCTGTTTATGGGTTTTTATGGGGATTTGGCCTACTGGTACCCGTACAGTTGTATGGGCTTTTACAAGGATTTGGCCTACGGGTACCCGTACAGACCGTAGGCCAATTCCCCATAAAAACATTTTATGGGTTTCTACGGGGCATTTTTAGCAGGGTAGCAGTTTAGATAAATAAGAAGCCAGTCGTTTAGCCATTCTAATTTATTGTGGTTCTACATTTTTATTTTCGGTTCAAATTATTTAGCCGCAAATGGCGGTGAATTGTGAGCACCGAGTGAGTACATCTGTTACGTTAGTTCAAATAAAAAGGTTATTTAAACCTTCTTCTGTAGTACCTGTTCTCAAAGATATAGAGAGAATTCGCTACGCAGTCTTTTCACGTAGGGTCTACTGTGAATGCTCTCGAAAAGAACACGTAGACTCCACACGGTCACTGGTGATCATCCACGATCACTGGTGACCGTGGACCGTGGATTTGATGATCACTTGCCTTCGTCGGTTAAGATCAACTTCAAAAAATTTTTAAATTTTAAAAAATCATCTGAATTTGTTGCACTGTTTCCACCACTGACCCTATGTTTTGGCGGTAAGTCACCGGCAACCAGCAGCTGTGACCGGCACTTGTATGCTTCAAATTAATTTCAGTGTTCATATCTGTCCAAATTTAAGACGCTGCCCTACAGCTACAACCTACGAGTTGTCCTTAAATTGTAGGCAGATTAGGTATTTTTGCAGCAGGATTCATGAAAAATTAGCAATGCCCTCGCCGGGACTAGAACCAGAGACGTCTCGAATACGCATCGAGCCGGCTGACCACTGCGCCACGAAGGCAAGCCAAGAAGACGGGAGAAATACCTTATAAAATGACCTTTAATTTGTAGATCATCGGTGACCAATGATCTTGAAAGATACCTGTATAATCCTGTTTAACTTTTAAAATAGTTAAATTTAATTTATTATCTTACTCCACTGACGTATGTATTGGCTTTAGTAGCTTTCAAGCTACAGATCATCAATAAAACTCAACAATATTTGCGTAACTTTTATCTAATTTTAATTTTGAAAAATCTATCTTAATTTACCGTATTGCTTCGCAGTGGCTCCGTAACTCTCAAACTGACAAATAGGTTGGACGGGTATCGATGTATTTTGTCTTAATTTTACATTAAAATTCTTTTACCATTTTTAACTTATTGCCCCACATAAATGACATGTGTGCTAACCGCAACTGACTGGCAATCTAGAGATAACCAGTCGCCAATGCCCATGACGTTTATCTTGGTCTTCATTTTACTTTAAAGGCTTATGTATGTAATTTTATATTCAAATAATTTAAGGTACATTCAGATGAAAAATGATTTTTGTTAACATCTGCTGTATTATTTTAATTAATAACAGATATTTTCAAGGCAATACATTCTGAACATGAGTAAATTATCTGGGTTTAGATACTGACTTATTTTATTTTTATTCATCTTTTAAAATTTTTATTTATTAATTCATTTTGACATTAGATAAGGGCTTAATGACTTTTTTCAAAATTTTACATGATTTTATTGCCGTATATTTAGGATTTCATGTATATTACGTAGTTAGTAGTCCTGATGGTGTGGCGGTTAGTTTTGCTGCCTACTGTGTCTTTGGGCATGGGTGCGAATCGTGGAGAGTCTTGGATGTTTGTAAATGCATAGTGTCTTTCCAGAGTAGGAGCACTTAAAATATACAGAACTCCGTAAATCCTCTCGAGTGGTTTAGTGGTAGAAGAAGGGTGGGAGCCTCTTTCACTCCTGGGGGATTTTCTCTCAAAATTGGGAGAGAACTGAGCAAAGTCATACTGTAAAGAGCCCAAAGTCCATGCCAACAATAGATGTAATACTGCGTTCCTTTTTGCCACATAAAATTCGTGAACTTGATCTAACGTTTCTATACGATACTTTTATAAAGATACTCAGAAGATAGGTGAGATGAGTCACAATAGTAGTAATGTTATGCTGTTTCATTATATTCTGATTTATCTATTAAAAGAAAAGAAAAGCATGTATTATTAGTATATACACTTATGATCACTTATGATCGCATGGAATACCACATCCTAAAACTACTGCAAAAATGATATATGAATACTACTGATGTTGAAGCTCATTCGTCGTAATTTTGTCGAATTGATAATCTTTTAATTTCATCTCACGATTAAGTATGCAATGACGTAATTATGGATTTTACGGTAAGAGTTAATAGATATCTCTCCAATAATTTTCACTTCGACATTTTCAGTTGCATTTTTATAGAAATGGCGCTGATTAAAAAAAATTAAATCCTAAACATGCGATTTGCTAATTGCCTGTTCATGGACAATCACTATTTTGAAGATTCGCATACGCCTTTCCTGATCTATTCGGTTTATTTCCGACGACCAAGAGTTCATATTAATAGAATTCTGTCAGCTACAATTAGGAACTTCCGAATATGAGTTCTTGCGTGCAAATTCCTATATATGTCTTTGTTTTCTGTACTTATTTTTGAATTTAGTATAATTTCCAATCTTTTCTACAGCTATATATATCATTAGGGCTTTTGCTCCTATTTCTAGTTAAATTTTGTACCAACAATATTTACGTTTGTAGCAAGTGGTGTTCTGTTCACGAACATTTACCTTCAGAAGAACAGAGAAACGTGAAATACATTTAAATGTCTGAAGATATATTAATGTGTTACAGCAAACAACTTAGTCACCAAATTTTCATAATGTGCCTAACTCTGGCAGTCATGTGAACCAGATTTTAAGGAATCATGCTCATAACCGTCCTTCAGCCAGGCAACGTCGCCATTTTCATATGCTTTCTTTTTGTTATATTCAAAGTTTCAATGGTTTTTTAGTAAAACCGTGGGGTTTTTCCCCTTCAACTCAATTTTGAAGTATGTGTTTGTGATATTTGCAACAGTGGAAAAACCTGAGACAATATTTCTGCAGGAATGTAGCATTTTGCCTCAAATTCGCTAAAGGTAAGAATGGTGTAATATGTGTATAAGAAACAGCTGATACGCAATGCCGAATTTGTGTAATTCACTGATATTTTTCAAGCGAAAGCAGATGAATGTTTACATGGCAAAAGAATAATGCAAAAAAAATTTCAGAAGTGTTTTGCGAAAAATGTTAAGTATTTGATTTTTTCATGTACCGTAAAATCCTTATTTAATAATTATAATTTGTATTTTAGATTGCTGAAGTATATTTTCTTTTGATATGTTGGTAACGTTTGCTTAATTATGATAAATATAGATAGTTTGTCATATTTTAAGAATATCGTGAAAATCGCTGATTTTCACCCGGTAAGTAACTTTAGCCTTTTCTTCTACATAAAATCTCCAGATTTCGTCCAGTTGGTTGCTTTAATACTCGAGTACCGAGATAAATTAGAAGGCTGACTACCAATGATGAGACGCCATCGTAATAGGCTTTCTTACTGAAACCAACTAATGTTCATGTTACACATGGGAAAAACGACGAAGGCGCCCATGCAGATAGATCGTTGTAAGCATTGGAATCTGGATCGAGTTAACCAGTTTTCAGCAAGCACTTTTTTCAGCAGCACTCTTCCGCTGAAGTAATGGGTGCAACGTAAGTAAACGGATGAAAAGTTTTCCACATATACTCAGAGGCGAAATTAGAAATTTTGTCAACTCTTCAGGAAAGAAATGCGGCCCACTAGCGGCTGAACAATGGTAGTTCGGTCCAACGTTCGATTCCCGTGAACGGTTTGGCTGCATGGGCGTTTTTGTGGTTCCCCCATGTGTAATGCGTATACAAACCAATTTCTCTTGGAAAGACCTCCATGAAGACATCCGTCTCTTTAGGCAGATAACCCTCGAGTGCTTTGCCATCACCACATAAACTAACCCAAATAAAATGAGAAAAGAAGTATTGTAGGCGCTTATTTGCTTATAATTTGTGCTCTTTGTATCGTTAGAACAACAGCTGGTCGTTTGTGGTTATAATGTATGTGGGCAAAAATGCATGATATTCAAATATATAACAAATACATTTCAATCTATAGTTAGAATTTTGCACTCTTGTTTATTAAATATTTCTTCTTCCATTTTTAGTACAAACAGTTAGTGATTCTTGGGTCAATTTTTAAACAAATCTGAAAAAGTAAACAATAACAAAGCTGAAAAACCGAGTTTTAAAGTTTTCGAATTCTAAAAAAGCAAAGCATTTATAAACATTCTCCGAGAACCAAATAAAGCTCACAACACCCGATCCAGGCATCAGTTTTTTTAAGTATGTTTGGATTTCTCAGCAGTGACGGCTGAAATTCGAAAGTGCGAGTGTTTGTAAATAAAATAAAAGGCACACCGAATTCTTTTCCATACGTGCGTCACTGCTGTTGATCAAACACCGTTTGTAAATGCACTAGTAAGTTATACTCAGATGTGATTACCTTTTAAGTTTTGGAATGTGTCTGCATTTTACTTATTTTCACTGGTTCATTTCTTAAAGTAATACGCTTATGATGAAACTAAAGAAGTAGTACAGAAAATTTATTAGTAAACATTTGACAACGGGTTTGTTTTTGATTGTTCGTTCTTGTTTATCACCTCTAACCTGGCACAGAAGTCTTACAGGTTTAGAAAAATCTTTTCAGTTGGAATAATTTGCTGATCTACTTAAAGGTAAATAGCTTTAATTTTAGCTTTAATTTTCTGGACACTATTGTTAGCAGTTTGTTAGTTTGCATTTGGATACTGATAATTATGATAATTTTAGTTGCAAGAAGTATAAATGAATTTAGTCATATTTTTCCGAAGGCCTTTGTTTCAAATTACGAAATAAAAACGATTAGTTTGAATAAGCTTCATTATAAAATTGTAATAACTTTTTCTAGAAAGGTAGAAAATTGCAGACTGCAGAAAATAAATTTAACAAATAAATAAAATTCGTAGAAAATTTTAAAGAATAAAGTCAATACACGTAAATAATATTTTAATTTTGAAAGAGTAATCGATTATTAACTTTACATTTTTTTTAAACATCTTTTCTTCCCAGGACTATAAATTAAGATCAGAGTTAAAATAATGATTATTGGACGTGGTAAGGCAATTTTATGAGGATTACGCTGTTTTTTCTTCCCTTAGAGAATCGTATATTCTTTTAGTAAAAAAGGGCGTTATCCAAGAAGAACTATTAGTCTCGAAACAGCATTTTGCGTCCAATCACTATAAACGACTGTATCACTTTTCAAATTGTTGCCATCAAAAATTATCACCCTGTCTTATATTTAAAGAAAATAAACAAGGAATCTGCATGAATGTATGTATCTTTCTCGTCCTGTGAAAACACAACGATATCTAGGCCTAATTTTGAATAACGTAATCCCACACCCGAATGTGAGCACTTGGACGCCCGAATCTCGAATTTCCAATTTCTTTTATTATCTATTTCATATTTTTTAAGTTTCAGTGAATTTTTTTTAATTATGAAACTCAATGATTTGAAACCTAGCAGTGGCAACACGCTGTACGGAATAAAATTTTTTAGCTCCAGCTAGCGAGACTGTCTATTAGAAATTCTAAAGATAGGCTGCTTTTAAATATTTTGAGTGCAGAGGCTCTCGAAATGTGTATATATGTGTAAATGAAAGAAAACGCTCCTTTGAGCATAATACAAAATCTGAAAACTTTCAGATTTTCTATTTTCACTTTTTTAATACAATGTAGAGCATTTGCCTGTTCAACAATGGCCACTCCTAAGGCAAGAAGATGTGGCCATATTATTTTTGCCACCTAATAGGCTGCTACCAGTACTTTCAGTTGCCTCAGTATTCTTATGAAATTACAAGTTCCCTTGCATTTAATTTCGAACTAATTTACATTCTGGTGAAATCCGACGACAGAAATATATGGTACAGAAAAGAATTAACCTAAAAATAATGTGAGCTTAGAAAAATATTATCTTCTTTCCTGTCAGAATGAAAATTCGTTTTAATTTCAGTTGAGAGCAAATCCGCAATTTAAAGAAAATACGGGAGATTGGACTTAACCTGATCAATAAAGATACTTGATTCCTGAGTAAAAAATGTGCTAAAAATCGGGTCATTTCATTTTTGAAAGCCGAAGACACGTCTAAAATTATATCTTTTAGCGAAAGCAGGTATAATCATTTTCAGACATTTTGTTTTAACTTGAGAAAGAAAGATTTATTAAATGCAGAAAGTTCAACTTCCTTTAAAGTAAATACGTTGGTAGGATTATTGATTGCCTTACACATATCTGATGGATGGATTGGTAACTGAACGTTCTCTTACAGTACAGGGTTAGAATTCGTACTGCCGGAGGTGAATTAATAGGTAATGTGTGTTACTGATTTAAATACTTGAAATCTAGCGAGGAACTAATGAAGAAGAGATACTGAAATCCCGCAAGGAAGAGCAATAAGTATTCGTTCATTTTAAATTGAACAAGTAAGTCAAAACCTTGTTATGTTTTATTCATCGTCTGGAGACGATGGATAAAACTTACTGAAGTTTAACCGTTACTCTTTTATAGCAGAAAATATAATAATTCGTGATAACAACGAATATTGTACAATTATGTAGCTAATTAGACATTACCTTACAATCTACTCAACGTATCTTCCTCGAAACCTAATTCTGATCGAAGTTTGCATGCCGTAGGAAAATAATTAAGTGTATTCTGATGTTAATGAAGAATAATTTGCAATAGCTGTAAGAAACAGCCATCCTAAGACTCAGTTTTGGATGAATTATTTCTGCTAGCATGTTATTTTCAACAATTGTCTTCCGAACCTGAATATTTACTTCAGTTAGCACGTTTTTTTTTTTTTTAACAATTCTTTTCTGTACCTTCTGTTTCCTCCGTCGCCCATCACCAAAATAAAAGTAAAACTCACCTTAAATAACGAGGCAATTTAAAATTACAAAGTAATACTGTACTAACTTGCAGTGGATACAGGCGAAAATATCATGGATAAGCATTGCTAATGAGAACTCCGCGAAGGAAGCAGTTCAAAAGGAAAACATCGTCATACATGAAATAATGGGAGAAAATAAAACAAAGAGAAAACACTACAATTCCAAAACAGGGCCAAAACATCATACAATTATTCTATTTTATTATTCTCATACGATTTTTCAATGATTTTTCATAACGATTTTTTTCTCTTGCTATGTTTTCTCTGCGACATTTTTGCTCGCGATGTTTTTGAAAGGGAACCCCTCCCACTAAGCTGTTTACACTTGGAGCGTTTGAAATTAGCCTATGTGCAATTTGATGAGTAACTACTCTGTTCTATTGCTGGTCCACAGTTCTAGCTTTAGTGTTTCAGTACTTGAATTTCTAATTCCAGTCCCCATTAGTGGTAACTAACTTTGTTAAATTTCAGTGTATGGTAATTCTTACCCAATTAGGGGATTGGGTCATTAGCACACTGCGTGTAAGGCAAAGTCGCGTTCCAAAAAGTTAACTTTCTATCGAAAAAAGCGGGGTTGTATAGTTCAGATTAAGAAAGTATGTATAATTTATACAAATCTGAATATTATTGTTAATTAAAAGAGAATTATAAATAGGTGCATAGTACAATTAATTTTTTAAATAGCTGGAGAATTTCGCTTAAGAGAAAGTCTGACACAACTCATTAAACGTTTCGCGGTAAGAAATGCAAAGTTTTTTTTTATCTTTCGTAAAGTGTCTTTTTCTTTTTCCATTTGAAACAATCTCTATTATAAAATTATTTAGTTCTTGTCCTTTTTCAAAAATTCATTTCACTTCTTGTACGTTAAAGGCTCTTTATCTTCTTCACAATCGCTGCTTTCACCGTCGGCTGGTGCAATTAGTTTGCCATTTCGTGATCGTCAACTAATTCTTCAGTTTCTCTCCTCCTTTCATATCTAAAACTTCTTCGCCACTTATTGCTTTTGTAAGCTATACGATATCCTCGACGTCACTTTCAATAGATGGAAATCCTTTAAAATTGTTGACACCGTTTCGTCAGCGCTGATGTCAGTAACCATTCATTGTCAGTGTATTCACTTGTTCCAGTGCGAGTTGGATCATTTCTATACAGTGTCTTCTGCTGAATTGCTTTCACAATGCCATTAGTGTGTCTTACTTGTCTCCGTCTGGTGCTTTATTTGTAGACATGCAAACATGTCTGACATAATAGACCTTGAATAGTTTTATGATTCCTTGATCCACTGATTGATTTAAGGAAGTGGTGTTCGGGAGAATAAATAAAACCTCCACATTTGGACTCAGTGTTGGATGGGCCTCATTACCATGTCCTGGAGCATTATCAACAATTAGAAGAACTTTCAAGCTCAGGTTTCGCTAAATAATGTTTGACTTTTTTAATAAAGGAATTTTCAAACCATACTAGTTTATAAAGTTGTCTATTGCTACGTGGCCGAACGCCTCGCTGGACAAATTAAATGGAGACAGTAAGATCACGTGTACACCCAAAATTGTGATCCGAAAGTCCGCGTTGGCAAAGGTTTACTGTATTGCAAAACGCAGCCTTTAATTAAGTTTTTTATTAAGTTTTACGCTTTATATGTACTACTGAAATTTAGACTTCTGTTGTTAAGTGTAACACAAATTCATATAATCAAGGAAATATTAAAACAAGTGTAGTTAGATAGCTAATTAGATTCAACTTTACAATTTTATTTATATATTATTTCATTTTATTCTAAATAGATGTTATAAAAGTACCTGAATAAAAGCATGTATTCATCCAGGATTTTATTCTGTACGATTTATCTCATGGTGCTCACGGCTGGATCGTAGAAACAATTTACGTAAACTTTTTGCTGAAACTCATAGTTACCTGAATCATTATTACAAAATATTGTTGCGTTTTATGAGCTCGTGGTTTTGGAGTAATTGAGGATAACGCTTGATGAAGAAACAAAACACAATTAATTCGCCAGTATTACACAGAACAGTTCCAAAGACACGTTTACAGTCGTCGAAAAACTACGATAACAATCAGCAACACAGCTTTCAGGCTTTAATGATGAAGACAGCTTCACGGCAAAGCACTAAAGTGTAATTCCCGACTCGGTCGATCGCTCTCAAAGTAATCTCTAAACTCAAGACGCTACTCTCTTCCAGGACAGGCAGGGTATATGTAGTTCTAACTTACATTGCAAACTACTTTCGAGAATACTGCTAAAAATGTGTTCGAGAATGTTCGCCATGGCATGTCGCCAAAAATCGCCAAATGGGCGATTTCGCGCCAAATTTGGCAATTTTGCCTTTCCCTTTCACTTTCTAGCAACCTTAACACCGCTTTGTGGGGAAGCTATCTCACCGCTCAGCCGGTAGGCGTTTTGCAACAATATTAATCCTCGTTGAAACAGTTTTAGCCACTGGAAGTCGATCAGTAAGCATACGCATATATAAATCAGTTTAACATTTGTATTAAAATTCTACTAAAGATTCATTTCTACTTTTACATGTTATTGATTTTTCTTTAAAGCAGAGATGGCCAACCCGCGGCACGCGTGCCACAGTGTGGCACGGCGAAGTTTTAATAGTGGCACGCGAAGGCTTATTGAAATAAAAGATTTGAAATAATGATAATATCGTCTATATCAACTCCGTCGATAGATACGCTCATTAAACACATTAGAATAAATATAATAATTCAGTTTCCTTGCAAGATATTAACTGTAACCTAACTGAAATTCAAATCCAAATTATTGACGTACAGCAGCATACTATACCGAAAAGCAAATATATGGAACTTATTTCAGCTGCAAGTGATCCAAATTATATTGAACTTTGGAAATTTCTATCAACAAGCAATTTTCCAAATTTAAACGATTTGGCTACCAGATATTGTTTTTGATTTGGATCAACATATGTTTGTGAACAAACGCTTTCCATTATGAACACAATAAAATCAAAATACCGTTTAATATTAATTGATAGGCACCTATCAAGTATGTTTGCATAACACCAATTAATACTGATAGGCAAAATTTGGTGTTCTTGAAGACGCTTACTTAGCGTCTTCGAGAACTAATAATCCTAAAACAGATTACTTGGTAAAATAACTACATATTCAGAAACCAGTTTTATTAAGTACTGACTGTTTAGTATTTAAAATTAAATTTTCAAATTGTTCATTTTTATTTTATACATAACTTAATTGACTGAACCTTTAAAAATGTTTATTAACAATAAAACCCTAGATTGTACGTTTATTTTATTTATTGTTTATAGATGTCCATTTTTTCATCTTTTTAAATGTCCACTACTCAGACTTACATAAAAAAATGTGCTATATGCGTAAACATCCCATAATCAGCCTAATATTTTGTCCACCTTTTTATATTTATTAGTATATTGGTCAAGTTAGAAGTGGCACGCATAACGTTTTTTCCCCCAGATAGTGGCACTCTTCCCAGAAAGGATGGCCACCCCTGCTTTAAAGTAACATATATCCATGACTTAAAAATACATTTTTTCATAATAGATCACGAATTGCTTCTTATAAGTATACTTATACACCTTACTTTGAAAACAGTTGATTTGAGTTTCGATTAAAACTTACGTTTTCAATTCTCCTCTATAAAAAATTATTTTTAACACTTTATAAAAAATTCCAGATGATTTATCTTCTGCAAGAATGTTAGTTAAAAGTTATGAAAGGTCTTGCGAAAAATCTTAGTTGAATTTCGACTTTACCAGCGCTGTGATAAGTGAGATACCAATTCTCAAAAGCGAATAGTTGTAAATTCGCTCATAAACCAGTGAGCTACATTTATCAATCATATTTCATAGCATCTCACGTGAACTCAGTGTTCAGTTTATAACATAAAAACTTCAGGTTACACTCATTTCACAAAAACGCTGATATTTTCATATATTTTACTCAATTTATGAAAACACTAGGATCTTCATTAAACTATAATCACAACTCCTTTAAAAGAAACGATACTTGACAGGAAAAATCGCCGCGAAAATTTGTACTTGACAGGTGATCGATATTTAATTTATAATGTTCTTAACAGTCTGTCTACTTTTAAAAATATCATCTAAAGAGAATTTTTTGTTTTTCGTATCTCATAAAAGATAGCTACTTTTTAAAATAGCATAGAAAAATGTAATTTCCCAATTATCCTTTAACAGTTTACTGTCAAGTGTACGGTTTCATTTTAAAGACTAGTTTCTTTGTTATTACTAAAAAAGAACTATGTTATACGTAGTACACACACTTTTTCACACACACACTTTTCTCTGTTGATAAAACAAATTTATATTATAATTATTATTGTTATTTTAAGATTTACTCTGTTTAAAAGCAGATAATTATACTGCGCTTGTAATTCTGCTTTAACGTAAGAAATCTGTTTTAAATTTGCTGGCAATAAACTTAAATTTATTGTAATGAAAAGAAATTTTAATTTTTAAACAATATCTGTGGAACAATAATGTAAGAAAGGAGTTTGTTTAGCGAATAGTATTTATTTTTTATGAAATCTAAATTTTATAGTATAGCATATTATTTATAGATTCTATTAATTTCCTAAATTGATAGATGCGGATACTGTTGTAAATTTAATTTATTTTGAGTCGATAAAGCACCATTCTGGAATAATTAAAGCGACTCACGATGAAAAACATTTCATATAATTTTTAACTCAAATTTGCACTAAAAAGTATTAATTTTTGGATAAATCCCTATATAACGTGTATGATTCTATGTTAATTAACCAGTTATATTATTTTAGCTTTACTTTTAATTCTTCTTTCGTTAACTCCCACTAAGAGGCAAATTATTTAATACGCATTAAGTTCTTATGTTCGACAGAGAGCTTTTAGCAGCCATCTCTGTCCAAATACTCTATTACTTCTCCCTGCTAACTAATTTGAATTACATACCCGAAATGATTATTATATTATGAGCTTTGCTAGCCGCAATTGTTTCGGGGAAATTTGAGGTTGGAGCTAAAGCTTATTTATACGCGTGTAGCTAATAGTTTGATCTGACATCTTCTTTGCACAGAGCTTAAATTTACCTGGAGCCTGGCTGGGGTACTTTATTTTTTTAAATAAATCTTAATCCTAACTTAAGCGCACCGGAGCGCTAAATGAAAGGGCTCCTGCACTTTCATTGTTCATCATTGTTGTGTAAGTGAATCAAAATTTCAGCAGACAAGATTTATTTTAAAGATAAGAATGGCTTAAAAATCGACTCTACCTCCTGAATACTAGTACATGCCTGTCTTTTTCTGGGAGACAAATAATTTGACAGATGTTGAGACTTTTAAGGGCAGAAAAGCCCCACCCAGATGTCAAAGGCTTATCTCCAGGAATACGCAATGAATTTATGACACGAGTAAATTTTTCTTCGGCGAAAGTGTTAAAAGTGACTACCCTGGTGGTGCACATTGACGGCAGAACATTGCCATTTGTATAGAGAGTGCCTTATGTTTGTTTTCACATTTTGTTGCCTTAGAGTCAGAGAATGTTTTGCACCTGTCAAGTTCTACTTGACAGTTAGAATTATATCAGCAGGACGTCCAGGTGAGAAAGTTTTGGACTCTTTCTTTGTTTTCGATGCTATACTTATCCGTTAGAATTTCCTTCCATATTCTCATACTGTTTCTAGCATTCTTTCTATTCTCATGAATTTTAATCGTTTTATCTTGTAGAATCATTAGATTATATTGATGCAGAAACGTGAGAAATGTGCAATAATGTCCTTGCCGAGATTCAAATTCTGACCTTCTAAATACACATCAAGTGTACTTCCATTTACTCAACGAAGACGTGCGGAAAGGAGGGAGAAAGTGCCGTATAAGCTTTTTTATTGGCATACTGAAAAGAGACTGGTTTTTTTTTTTCTATCATTCCTTGAAATAGTACAGTATACCGTAGATTCAGGATTTAAATTTGTCTAGAAGTTAGGTCAGCTATTTCTTAGTTTTTGAATAAAATTCTAATTACAAACTGGGCACCAAAGAAGACGAGGTCCGAAATTTTCTGTGCTTAATTATTTACCATTAATGTAATAACTTTATATTTTATTTAACTTTAATTTAAATATTTTATCATTTTAATTATTAGTTATTTTATTTATGTATTTTTCTGCTCCTTCCTTAGGGCTCCGGCACTTCTAATTTTAGAAATTAAGCCTTGTATTGCCTTAAAGATTCGGAGATTGCTTCTGTTTTATTTCGGATTTTGTATAAACATTAGGCTGACGTGTTAAAAATATTGTTGCGTGCGTATGGGTTCCTAATGGATTGAATGCATAATTCGTTCAAAAGTTAATAAAATTTATTCTTTTCACAAGAAATAAACAAGATGTCGAAATATTTCCTCAGAGATATTCGTACAATATCATAATATTTCAAACGTTGAAACGTTAAACAGAACTCAATTCAAAACAGAGAAACTAATTCTATCTCCCAGCGAATTCGCTACAATCAAAAAGAGCATTAAGTAAACATTACAGTTCACTTAAAACCACAACAACTGAGCTGAGGTGTTTTATATTCGCGAGAACATTCTGGTAAAATGCATTTATATATTTCCTCGATTTTTCTGGATGGCAACAGCAACTATGAGATATTTATTTATTAAATATTAAATGCACGTGCTCTTGCATTTTTACTTTTCCGACGTAGCTTTCTCTTCAAATTCGTCTACTTTGCACGGGAAAATAAAACAATTTTAATTACAATTCTAAATAAATTCAAAATCCGTAACACTGTCCTCTTCCCAAGGACTGAACATCCCGGGCAGTACCATCCCTGGACAGAAGCCAAACTTACAAATAACGCATCAATGCAGTAATAAACATTACATTACAATAACAAAATAAACAATAATTGCAATAAGTAACTTTCATCAAATAAAATGCTCTGAAACACCAAATACAAATCAAATACTATCAAATACTAAATACAAAAAGGACCATGGTCATATATTATTTACAATTTTATACACTATGGCCATAGTAAGGAGCTAACCTGTCGTAATGAACGACTTTAGGTTTAGAGTTCGATGACTTACGGATCCGAATCCTGACGTCTTTCAGCCTGTTTAGGACTGTGTACGGACCACCCCAAGGTGATTGTAGTTTCGGACAGAGACCTTGGAGTCGAGTCGGATTCCACAACCACACCTTGTCTCCTTCGTTGAAACGATGGTCAGTATTATTTCGTATAATCGTGTCGTAGCGGGTCTTCATCTTCTCCGTCGCCAAGTTGACTCGCTCTTATGCAGAATGGTGCATCACTTCAAACCAGGTTTGGACATCTTGGATGTATTCCTCAGACGATGAAGGCGCATCTGCATAGCGGCCAAACAAGTGATCAGAAGGCAGATGAAGATCACGACCGATGAGCATCTGAGATGAAGAACTGCTGGTAGTCTCGGGTTTCTCTTCAACCCTAGTATAATTTCGGCAGCTTTCTGAGCAGGGTCTTTCAGACGTGACGTTGGCGTTTCCAGCTGAGGATCCCTTCTGATGATCGATAGTCATGTCCTCAGATGCTGAAAGCAGTTTGTTGTTTTTAAGTCTAAGAAAAAATCGTATTTCCTTAAAAAATTCAATCCGAGTATGCGTGGATCTGTAATATCTGCCACATATGCCGTGTGATGGTAAGCGGCACTTCGAAGAGTGATGTTCGCGTTTAACTTCCCATCTATGTTAATTTTCTCGCCGGACGCTGTCTGGAGGGTAACACAGGTTGGCGTCCAGATGAGTTTATCTTTAAATTGTTGAGCTAAATCTTTCCGAATGATGGCAACATTAGCTCCTGTAACAAGGATCATTTTGCAAGGAACTCCATCGATATGCCCATTGATAGATAGTCCATTCCTGTTGCCACTCGCTACATAAAGCTTGAAAATTTTTACTTTTCCGACGCAGCTTTCTCTTCAAATTCGTCTGCATTGCACGGCAAAATAAAACAATTTTAATTACAGTTCTAAATGAATAGCTAAGTAAATACGAAATCCGTAACAATACTAATAATAGTTTTACAAATCTGAAATTCCGTCTATTTAAATATAATGTATGTTTTTTTAATTGAATAAATAATATTCCGCCCTCTTTGCTTATTCTAAGGAGAAATATTTTAGTGCTTTATAACGTTTCGAACCCTTAGCGAATATAAAATAACTAGATATTAATAGACTGTCTAATGAATTATTTTTAAGTCTGAAGCACAACAAAGTCCAGAGGAAAGGTGTGAAGAACTATTTATTAACTCAATATTATTCACAGATGGTACCGACTTGCGCTTACAAAAGCCAACACTTTTGGCTTAACTCAAAAGATAACAAGAGTAACTTAAAGCAAAATAGAATTAAGTTACCCTAACGGCTTTTCATAACCTGCAGGAAGGCTCTAAAAAGTCGGCATAAACCAGCCTAATGGCTAGAAGCACTTAACGCCACAGAAATCTAAGGTTTATTTTTTTCACATATCCCCCATCTAGTATCTTATGGCTTTTATCCTACCGTCTTACGAGAGTCCCGATACGTATCATTACCTGATGCAGTTGCATAATTCGGTGTCTGCGTTATGCTCAAAATGTCACCAAAGTAAACTTTGAAAAGACAAAACAAAGGACAATCATTTGGAATAAACTGGAACTGTACAGAGATTGCTAAAGAAGTTTCCATCTGATTTTCACAAGACACTAAGGTAACGTCGGTACCACATGAGGCCTGGCATGTTGGAATGAGGCAATAAGCTTGACGTTTTTGGAAACTGCAGCTCCAATACTGCAATTTTACATCGCAGTAAGATGCAACAATCATATTTCTTCTTCACATTTAAAAATGAACTAAAAAATGCATTACCACCATGTGTTAAATATAAATTGCCCTTCTAGTACATATTTCTCCATCATAGTAGATCTTTTCATGCTGCCCTCAATGATGGTAGGGCTTACGCATTTGCTCAAAGCGATATGTAGTTGTATTACTACATTTTAACAATTTTGAAACCGGACATCGCTCTTTCTTGTTATCCTAGAGCAATTTGTAACTATTTGTTCGCTCATCTTGCAGTAGTGTGTCGCTGATGTAAGCTTTAACAATTTGAAGAATTAGCTTTTGTTTAGTGTTGATTTCGCATGAAAGATTCCGTATTTCGAGAGACTAGAGAGAAGGTCTAGCTTTCTCGAGAGCATGATATTGTGATTAAAAAGATTATTTGAGTCCTATATGCTATTTATGTATAAGGATGCGCATAAATAGAGTCGTTTATGAAAGGAAGAAAACAGTAGGAAACCAAAATTAGAGTAGAATTCATAAATACAATAATGAGCTTTAGCACACTTCGATGAATATGGAAACAATCACAGTACCAAGTTTCCTATA
Source organism: Stegodyphus mimosarum (assembly GCA_000611955.2). Lineage (NCBI taxonomy): Eukaryota > Metazoa > Arthropoda > Arachnida > Araneae > Eresidae > Stegodyphus > Stegodyphus mimosarum. The sequence goes on from KK114465.1 coordinate 23,489, forward strand.
AATAAAAGTAGGAAATGGAAATAATAGAGTACAATAAAAGAATTAATGAAGCTTTTTGTAAAAACCTCGAACACAGCTTCATAATACGAAACGTCTTTTGAAGTTGCGATAAACTTTTTAAAGATTAAATTGAAGCACAGTATTTTTGAAAAAGAAAAAATAAATAGTCTAAACCAACAGAAAAACGTTTTAATTACTCGACACGGCAAAGGATAAGATAATTTCTTCCATAATCTTGTCGCTTCCTGTTGTGGTGAAGAGGGTGTCTAATAATTAGCAAGAAATTAGCTAATAATTAGCAAGAAATTAGCTAGACGCGTTTAAGTGTCAAAAGTAATGTTGCATATGCCCAACAGTTGTTGGCTTACACCAGTATTTCGTACATTGCGTTGTTAACCCTAGAAAAGGAATAAATAAATATTTCACTTACCCCAATTGCTGTACTGTGCCTTTCAGAAAATAAACATATAAATTTCAGTTAGATTACTTTATTCAAGTATTTATGCATACTTTTAGTTACTATCTATAATAAGTACACAAAAGGATTATTATGGCACCATGAGTCGGTTGCGCAACCTCGTGCAGCATAGGCAGCATAGCACGTATCTATTGACATCGTCTCATATTACTAATGGAATGTCTTGATCCTTTACATACGAATTCCTGATGTTACACTATTCTCACTGATAAATTTATTTTTGTAATAAGATTCCGTTGAGCTGATTTCCACATCATAGTCTATTCCTAGCATCGATGAGATCTCGGCTATTTGCAGATCATTCACATATACGTCAATGAGCTCTGTCACCGTGAGGGAATGGACACAAATTGCAGCAGAAATAATATCCAGGAAAATTCAGGAAATTGTAGCTTGCATCGTTTTCGTCATTCGAAGAATCCCACGCTTTTTCTAAGCGTCAGCAAAGAGAAAATGTGAACCTTTATTTTATGTCTGCAGCACTGGGCGAAAACCTCCACGCACCACGTTAGCGTCGTAGTCAGAACAAGGGGAAAACCAGTTCCGCGAGGATTTATATCCACGTGTAGCTCCGCGATTACGATTCAATTTAAGATTGGATCAGTGACGATAAACTTCGTAGTGTGAGCAACTTGAGTTCTCCCACCTGTTTTCTAGCACAAACCTGATGGCACAGGTAATTAATTTCCAGATTCGATTTCTGGAAACTAAGAAATGGAATAAATATGTTTTTCTTGCTTTTCGCCTACGTAATGTTAATGCGAGCTTATTTCGCTTTAAAAGTCGTTCAAGTTGCAGGGACTTAAACATTTATTTTAAATAGCCAATTTAATTTAATTTGAAAGTACTTTCCTTTAAGCCTTCATTTCCCCTATTTGTCAATGCCAGAATATTTAAATTTTGATAGCGTGCGTGAAGTAATGCAAATTCTACCAGTGGGAGAAAAGGTTTAAATACCAAGTTCTAGAAAGGAAAGTTAGAGAGCGTGGGTGAACTCTGTGCTTTTTGTAGCGTGAGCTTCTGGATTTATTACTGGTTAAACGTGGCGTAATAGCTATTACTTTTGTGCCACTAGATTTTTCAACGCGCTGTTAGGAAACAGGATAGTCTGAGCCCTGTAGCGTAATTCTACTACTTATTAATATCTTCAAATTTTGAGTTTAGTTCTTACTGTTTCAGTTACCACCCAAGCAGAGCCGTAGTTTGTTAGCGTCGACTTGACGCATTGTAAATTTCTAAAGAATGTAATAAAGGGTACTTTTAACCCTTCTTCTGTGCAGTTACTACTCTTTCAGTTATCACATAGAAGATAGATAAGTGGATCCTACAAAGTAATAAATAACACATAATTCGTCTTCTACCATCTAGAGCAAGTAGCTCTTGAATACTTTGCCGTAGTAAATAATAACAACGAAATGATTTGATGAGCAGTTCTGTATTATACTTTACTTCTTTGTGTTGTTGTTTAATCGAATACAAAAGCGTATATGAAGGCTATA
>KK114465.1:25485-45505 GCA_000611955.2 Stegodyphus mimosarum
AGAGAACTTACTAAGAGACACTAATTAGCATTTTTATCACACGTGCAAAAAGTCACGAAAAAAAAGGGGTGGCATCCATGCAGCCAGCCGTTGATCGGGACTCTGAGTGGAATCGAGCTATTACTGTTCTGAAAAGAGTATCATCTACTCTTCCACTGAAGGGCATTCTAAATTTGTTATTAAACGCCACCCAGACGGTACATTGGTTAGAGGAGTCGACTCTGATACCGGAGGCCTCGGGTTCGAATCCCGGACATGGATACAAATTATCTGTCACCTCATAAGAGATAATGGTGACCGCCTATTACATGCCTGCGTAATAAAATGACTACCACTTAGGAGAGGCGAAAGCCTAAAAATGGCTAGTGCCCGCAATAAAAAAATATTATTAAACGGTAGTTATAAAATACAAGCATTTAATAATTACGAATTGTACTTTACAGTCTTTGAGTAGTTAGTTGATTCTAAACTCAAAACTAGAAAATCAATTAGCCTATGAAAAATGTTTCTTCGTGAAAGACTAAATTCAGCAATTAAAGATTAGCCCATGTAAATTTACAACTCTATAATTATTAGTGATTTGTATATAGTTTGTAAAATGTGTTTAAAAGTCTCCTTTCACCGTCCAAAGTTTTGGTTTGGTTTTATTTAATTGGTTTGTGGCAAAGCACTGGAGGGCTATCTGTTTTACTAAGGGTAGGAATGATTTCGTGAAGGACTTTTTAAGGGACACTGGCTCATATACAAATTACACATGAGGAAAACCACGAAAACGCCCATGCAGCCGGCCCGTTCGTCGGGATTCGACTCCGGACCGAACTACCAGTGTTCACGACTTTACTGCTCGCCGTTGGTGGGCCTCTACTGTCAAAAGAATCAAATAAATCTAAAAGCATTCCATTTTTCTTCGAGAAATATAATGTCCCACGTCCAGCAAATCTGATTGGTTTTAATTTTAAAAAAATGTAATCAGATACATGGATAATTTTTAGTTAAACAACCCATAAAGCGAAATAATAGCAATGGAAAGGTTCAAATATCTCAGCGACCTGATCAATTTATTTAAACAGAATTTATTCGAAAATGTGTATCAGTATAAGCGAAGACAATTATTTACTTTTGTTGAAAGATATTATTTATTCATCATTTCTCGTGTTAAAAAAAAGTTTTATAATGGCATTTCTCAATAAGTTTAGTTTTTTAAATTTTAGCTATTTAAATGAAATTACTCGTTCAATATGCGGAAACAAATTACCGTTATTCAAATATGAATTTACGGCATTTGAAACAGATGACAGTTATTTTGCATTTGTAAAGATGTTTAGAACCCGTATAATGCATTTTTTGTCATAGCTATTTATTACAATGAATGTAAATAAACTGGTACGTTTCTTTCAATGATTATTTCGGGCATTAAATTTCAAATTGCATGTAAATGAATATTTTAAAAATGACAGAGGTGCATTCCTTAATTCTAAAGAATGTTTTTCAAAGGAAAATTAAACGTTCAATTTTAATTTGCGACAATTCCGCATAGCTTGTCACATTCTTTCTTATGGAAATTACCTCGCTCATAGAACGGAAGAATATTTTTTCAAAGCATGTCATGTCAATGTTAATATTTGTATTTTACAGAAAGAAAGTCATTAAGAAATTTATTTAATATACTTCGTTATGCACAGAGGAAAAGATGACCTTCCTAATTCAAAACTTGAAAGAGACTTCAAAAGATAAGAAAAACTGAATTTATTGTTTTTCTCTTTTTATCAAATTGCCTCATAGCAATGAAAACAAAATTACAATAAGAAATTAAGTCTTAAAGGTTTTCACACTGCGACACATGCTACAAAATTATAAAATGGCATTCTTAATGTTTCAGTTTTACATCGGTAACTAAAGTATAAAAGAAAATGAACAATTTCTGGAGAATAACTTATATTTATGTAAGTTCCATAATCATTCAAATTTCAGATTGCTGTAAAATACTAAATGACTGCTTAGTATTGCATTGATGATGGTTAAATATTGTAGATCATCGAATTTCTCCTTGGTATTGCAACAGGTTTGTTGTAAGTTTTTTTTTTTTTTTACAATATTGCTTCCTGAAAGGACTGAAACATTGTCCTGCTTGGAGACGCTTTCGCACTGAGAGTTTTAAAATATATTTCTTTAAATCATGTCCTACATAAAAAGTATCCTTCACAGTCATTTAGAATCACAGTCATTTAGAAAACTGAAAAAATCCGCAATGCTCTCGCCAGGATTCGAATGCAGGACCTTCCGAATAATAAAATTGAAATTCCTCTTTCCGAAATCTCGTATTAAGCTACAATTGACAAAATTAGAAAATGAAAAAAGAATTACAAGAAGCAGGTAAAGTAATGTATAGAATAAAGTAGAAAGAGAACATTTGATAACAAATCTTCTAGTTCCCCTAACAGTTCCGAAACAGAAGATGAAACTTGCGACACAAATCCTTATGACCTCCATTATAATCTCTCGCAGCCTGTTCTGACTCAAATTACTCTCAATTCTTACGTTTCCACTGGTCCATTAATTTGCAGTTCTGGGAAATTTGCAAATCGATTCGTCAGTTTCTGGGAAACATATGTTATTTGATTATGCCTCATTATAATTAGGACTGAATTTCGAAACTCTGTGTGAGTAATCCTTCCGAATTGTTGAAGAATTTAATTCGTATCTGCTTCAAAGCACACATGCTCTGAAGTAAAGTTTTTTTAAATATTCTGGTATGTAAATGTTGGTAAATGAGCTATGGAAAAAAAAGCTTTCCAAATTTATATTATTAGATTCCACTTTACAATTCTAAAGATATGATGCTATAATGAGAAGGAGATTAACCGTCATTTAATCTATGTAGTAAACTTTTGTAATGTTTTGAAGGTTAAACAAACATAACGTAAAATCTAACAGAAAAGCATATAGCACATTTCTTGCTGCCTTACAACACACATCGCATTTTCTTTTTACTAATTTTATCGTCCGAAAGTCGAGAGAGAAAATTATGTGAGTAATTTAATTTCCGAAGAACATGGTCACAGTAAGAACATAACAAATGAAAAGCAGTCATGAATAAACTTCGGGTAACTATTACAGAGGCTGTTCGCACATTATTTAAACGATTTTGGTAAGCGGTAATAAAAAAACGTTTGCTGCAAAAGAAGTAATTGCAATTGTACTATGTTTTTAAAAGTCGAAATTATCGTCTATGGCTTGACAGTTTTGTTTTTATTCAAAATGGCGAATTTAACAAAGCAGCAGTGGTTCGAAGGCTACATTTACGTTCTTTCCGAAGAGAAATATGCATACTCCGTTATTCAAAAACGATGTGAGAGTCATGGTTGTGTGATATCTAAAGCGTCGATAGGTAATATCATCAACAAGAAAGGAAAAAACGTCAAATTGGAGTCTCAAGTGGGACAAAAATTCCAAACAAGTATCCAAGGAAAAAACGGACATCTTCGACTATTTCAAAGGTACGATGTTTAATGTTAAAAGAAAATCCCCCTAGTCAATGGACAGTTGCAAAATCGTTAAAATGCTCGGTGTCCACTGTAAACAAAATGATAAACGTTGATTTAAATCTTAAGAAAGCGAAAAAACGTAATGTGCATCGCCTTTTTCCAAAGCATATCGCTCAACGCAGGACACGCTGCAGAATTCTATATGAGAAACACTTATCCAAAGAAAAATGGAAAACAATTGTCACAATAGATGAAGCATGGGTATATTTAAATGGTTGTAACAAAAAAAGAGCCATTTATTATCATAAAAGGGGAGAAAAAAATTTAAGTACATGGTTCAAAGAATCGAAAGAAAGTTTTTCTAAGGGATTCATGATTGTTGCTGGTTTTTCTTATAATGGAAAGCTAAAAATAAAGAGAGTGCACAAAAATGTCAAGATTAACTCCAAATACTGTTAGGAACATATTTTATCGCCCATTTTTCTGAATGAAATACCATCGCTTTACCCACAGTGCCATCAATCTATGAGACTCCATCAGGGTAAAGCTAGCAGTCACACATCAAAATCCACTGTAAATTTCCTAAAAGAAATGGAACAAAAAAACTGGTATCAAGGCCACACCTTCACAGATATCCTTACTAAATCTCCTGATGTGTCACCTATGGATTTTTGTGCTTTTGGACTTTTAAAAACTGCATTATCCGAACGTTGTCCCAAAACCCTAACGGGACTCTGGAAAGTTGTTCAGGAGGAATGGGATAGAATACCTGTTCTGACACTTCAAAAGGCATTATTATCCTGGACATTGCGGTGTCGAAAGATAGTTCAGAATAAGGGATGTCAAATAGAGCATTTAAAACACAAGAATTTTATGTAATTTAGTTTTGTGAATACAATATACATCGTCTAAAAAATATGCGAACAGCCTCTGTATAAACTTATTATTCCTTTGGAGAAATTTATTTTCCGATAAGAATATATAATAGTATTAACATTACAATATCTAATAAGATGACTCATTTCTACTTCCTGTAATTTGAATCCCGACGGTTCTTATAATTTTCCCTACTACTTCTTAGGCTCCCAAATCATCCATAAATAATTAGAGAAGGTGAATGTATAGTTAACTCATCGAAATAGTAGACTGAATTTCAGTTCCTATTTTGCTTCGCTATTGTTGGACTGCTCTAACATTAGGCTGGCAGAAAGCCAAATACGATAAAATTACTTTCTAATTAGTATTTTCCCTGAAGGATCTAATCTTCTTTGCTGACATACGCTGTTAGTAGATCTACTTAAACTTCTAAAGGTGCGACTTCTTGCAAAGACTCAAAGATCAACAGCATGAAGGAAGGGTGTAAAACACCTTTTTTATTGAACAGAATAAGGCTATAGACGGCATGGAACTTGTATACTCACACAGTCGTCAGCTACTTGTGGGGAGGAAATTAAAAGACAAGATGGCAACTAAATTCAAAGGTGCAAAACTAGACATTTCAATGTAACCTAGAATTTCTGCATGCTACTAAATTTCAAAATTCTATCAGAATAGCAGCCATAGTTTCACTGGGGATTGAACAGACTCCAATTTTCTCTAATGGTAGTTTTCCTGGAATTTTTTTCAAAAATTATGTAGGCCTGATCCTCCATTTTGATCAATTATAGATTTATAATTTTTAAATGACAGTATGTTATAAATAGATTTCAGTATGCGTTACATTTAGAAATTTATTGAATCTTTTCGAAGTATTTAATTAATTGTATGATATTCTTTTTATTTTTAATAATGTAATCGGAACAATCGGTACCAGTAGGCATTTTTATTTTTTATTGTGTCTCAGAAATTTCAAGCGAAATTATTTTTCTTAAAATGTCTCCCTTTTAAAATGGACAAGGGAAGCCAGTAGAATTTACACCTTTCGTTTCACAAATACATCTAATTTGCAAACTTTAAATTTTCCTTCCTTATTTATGACATCAAGAAGCAAAGAGTAGACAGACAGGAAACCAGTCATGAAATTCAAATTTATCGAATATGTACGTCAAGATCCCCATGCAAATTTTGATAGCATGCAGCTACAGATATTAATACTGTTGCGTTATACGGGTTCGTGGATTTGAGAGTATCCGATGAAAACACGATGCAGAACAATAAAAAGCACAATTTATTTACAAGAATCACTATTTACAGCACAGTTCCAAAATTCCCTTTAAAAGTGTCGAAAATCTACAATAAATACGCTGAAACAATCAGCAACACAGCTTCAGGCTGTAACTGTAAAGGTAGCTTCACGGCAACACAAAACTTATAATAAACACCGTGGAACAATCACCAATACACTGTCAAGCTATACTGTAAAGGTAGCTTCACGGCAAAGCACTATCTCGATCGCTTTCCGTTCACAAAACTCTCGCGTAGCTTAGCACTCACAGTAAGCAGCTATTCTCACGATTCTCACAATGATTCTCACAATTAATCACACTGCCGAGCTCTCAGAAACGCAAGGGTTTATATAGCTTTTCTTTAAGTTCGACACGTTTCCAGAAATATCTGGACAGGAAGTTATTCTAGAAGCTTCCCGATTGGACCATGGGATATCGCCAATTTGGTCGCCAAATGGGCGATAAAGTCGCCAATCTGGCAACCCTACCATGCACTATTTTATGGCAACCCTAGTGCTATGCCGGAAAGCTTACATACAGGCGCAACCGCCGAATTTTTCGCAACAATACGAAGTTTAATAATAATTCTTCTCATGTATTTTTACAAGACGTTTTTCCGGATCTTCCCTTCTCAAGAACTTAAGATTTTTTTTTACTTATTTGAATAAAAATTTATTATTTTTAAATCAATCACATCTTTATATCGGACTAAAGTATAATTGTTGCTAATTGTTGCCCATCAACATAACATACAAGTTTCCTTTATCGCCTTAATTAATTTCTTAGGGCTCAAAAAAAGCCCTGAGAAATTAATTAACTTTTAAGAAAATTGAAAATTAGAAAAATGAACTTCTATCGCCTGATATTCTTAATAATGTTTTAGCCCAAAGGAGCGGTAGTTCAGAAGGGTCATTAATTTCGTTTTGGCTTTTTGTGTCGATTCACTATAAATGGCGAATCACTTTTGAAATTGTTGCCACCAAATATTATCTCCCTGTATTATAGTTAAAGAAATTAAATAATTAAGAATCTACATATATGTATAAATATTTCTCTCACTGTAATAAAACAACGGAGCCATTAAATTTTGAATTACGTACGTCTCCACCCGAATATGAGCATCTAGAAGCTCGAATTTGGAATTAGTTTTATTATGTATTTCATAATTTGTAAAACTTTAAGGATTTTAGATTAACAAACTCGATGATCCAAGCGCGCAACAGCAACAACGTAAAAAAAATTTAAAAAAAAAAAAAAGAAAGAAAGAAACATTTTTATCTCTAGCGCTCGAGACTGTGTATCGGAAATTCTAAAGATATGCTGAGTTTAAAATTATTTTACGATATTGTTGTTAAACTTAATTTTGATGGTTAAAGTGCGAAGAACATGGTATTTAATAAATAAAGGTAACACATAAAACCTTAAACAAATGCCCCTTTGAGCGTAATATAAAATCTGAAAGCTCTCAGATTTTTTTATTGATTTATTTATTTGGGTTTCTTTTTTTCCCTAAAAAAAAGAATGAAGTTGCAATTTTTTGAAAAAATCCATACCGATAAAAAATTTCGTTTTGGTTTCCATGTAATTTTATGTTAACTGTTTCCTTGATTGGATGAATACCTTTTAGAAGAATGGTCGTACAAATGTAGTAGTACTGATACATTTATCTTCTTAATTTTGGCACTACTGTACTTGTTAATGCAAGAAAATTAACCGTGTGGGAAGAATATAACATATTTATTAGCCGCAAGTTAATTGATATAATATGCGCTATTTAAAATGCTTCTTTCAAGCACATAAGGCACAGAAATCAGTCATGCCCTCAGCAGCTGACAGGCGTTGAACACGAGGAGTGCAGGAAGCTAATTTTGAAGAGGCGGAGGAATGCATATCTGTTTACTGAACCAGCATCTAGCCAGTTCACTGAAGAACGAAGCAGAGGAAGTGTGCAAATTGGGAACACAATTATACTGAGCTGTCAACTCAAAGCAAAAAACTACAAATGCTACCCTCTGCACAACATTTATCTTATGAACGAATAAATATCAAAACTTCTTCATTTTCATTCGCATGATCTTTTCTGTTACGTCTAATATTTGGCTCAAAATATAAAATAATCCAAAATACTTATCAGGACTGAATGTTCTGTGCATACTGTTTGCAAACATGGTGAATTACTTACAAGGTTCTTCTTCTCAAGTCCTGAACTGGAACAGTGAGCTGATAAAATGTTAGCTTTGTTCTGGTGTAAATGCTGTGCTGAAGAATAACTGCACGTGAAAGGGATTTGAAATCCTCTTTTATTAAATCACTATTATTTACACACTTCCCAACTCGGGAGAGATACAGAAAGTAAAAGACCACACTTGGGCCTAACTTAACAATCAAATTAATTTAAACTAAATCTAAATAGATCTTAAATCAAACTTTGCTCACAGAGCGATTCGCGGAGTTTGGCCTCTACCTGAAAGGGTGCGTAGCAAGCTATACTAATACTAGCGCACTTCAATTTGTTTCAAAATGCAATCACGTAGTAAGCACTATGGCTTATAAATTTTAACTGCTAGCTGGTCAGGCGAACGTCGAGCAGACTGACCGTGATCTGAGACTAAAGCTCTCTCACCTTGAGAGGTTTCTGCCTCTGGTTTAAATAGTACTTGGCTGTACTTCAAAATTAGCATAAGCTGAAAACGCGCGCTTCTTCTGACGGGAAGTTGAAACAGAGAGGAGATAGAAAGATTTAAATTAAAATAAAACTTGGTTAGTTTAACTAAAACCTTACATACTGTGGGACCAACTTTGAATGGACATTAATGCTATACTAATACAACAAAACATGAAAACAGATACCACAAATTATGTTTATTAAGTCACAGGAAGGATGATTTAGGGAAAATGAATAAACTGACTAAATAATTAGAGATATTTAACTATTTCTGTCAAAAAACAGGTGTTCTAAAGGTGACTGAAGATTCATGATTATTTCTAAGATCGTAAGTTGGTCATTCGAAAGTTGCTATACCTCGAAAACTAAACTCGGCGCCACAAAGATCCCTTACACAGCCATAGGTGACAATGCCCTGATATCTGCTTTTTATACCTTGGGCTCCGGGAAACTTGTGCATTTTTTTTCCTGGACAAGGGGTCAGCTTGTCGCAGGATCCCCGGTGTTTGGTACCCAAGCGAACTTGGTACTCGTTTTAACGACCCCTTCAAGAGATGAAAGACTGAGTCAACCTTGCTTAGCCAGAGGATCGAGCCCCGGACCTGTTGTGCTGCTGCGGGACGCGCTAGCCACTGCGCCACCTGGCTTCTGTTATACCTCTACCCTTTCATATTCTCTTCGTGAGTCCACTTTACACAGAGCAAAGGAAAATCATTCGCATTACGAATAATTTAGCGCTCGATGGTAGAATTAAGGAGCAGGTTCTGCAGTACTTTCGGATATCATACCGTAAAGTAAACATGGCTCCTAAGTGACATCCTTCCTTTCCGAGGGGGTAAGTAACATCTTGGGATTGATTAAATAAATTTGCTTACGACAGCCTTTCCATATAGTATTACGGAATACGTATGTATTGCTTAGTTATTTATTTACATTCGCCTTCTAAATTGGTCGGCAACCTGTAGATTTACCATACAGTAGTATCTAATAGTCATACGTTCTAGAACTTACAACCACTAGCAGAAAATGCTATGTGAAACAAGATATTCATGCATAAATTTGGACACATCTTAATTGATATACACAGTCCAGTCACATTAATGTGACCATCTGTCAAAAGCCAGAATAACCACCTTTCGCAGAGCGGACTGCTGCGAGACGTGCAGGAAGAGAGTCACATAGGTCCCTGAAGGTGTTCTCTGGGATGTTGAGCCATGCCGACTCTAATGCCGTGGCCAGCTGCGCTAGATTACGCGGTTGAGGATCCATGGCGCGAACAACTCGATCGAGATGGTCCCACAGATGCTCGATTGGGTTTAAGTCAGGTGAGTTTGCTGGCCAGGGGAGGACGGTAAACTCATCCTGGTGCTCTTCGAACCACGCACGTACACTGGCAGCTGTATGGCACCTCGCATTGTCCTGCTGGAAGATGCCATCATCCTGAGGAAAAACAATGCGCATGTAGGGGTGAACATGGTCCGCAAGGACAGATGCGTACTTGTATTGATCCATTGTGCCTTCCACAATGATCAGTGAACCTAGAGAATGCCAGGAAAACATTCCCCAGACCATAATGCTCCCGCCTCCAGCTTGGACCGTTCCGGCAATGGTTGCAGGGTGGTTCCTTTCAGAGGTTTCACGCCTTATACGCCAACGTCCATCTGTCCGATGGAGCATAAAACGCGATTCATCCGAAAACGCAACCTGTCGCCACTCAGTGGACGTCCAGCTGCTGTACTGGCGTGCAAATTCTAGCCTTCGCCGTCGATGAACAGCAGTCAGCATAGGTGCACGAACCAGGCGTCTGCTTCGGAGGCCCAGACGCAGCAATGTTCGCTGAATAGTACTTTGGGAGACACTTTTGGTAGCCCCTTGGTTCATTTTGGTGGTCAGTTGCTCAACGGTAGCCCGTCTATCTGCCCGAACGCATCTCCGCAACCGTCGTTCGCCTCTGTCATCTATGGCCCGTGGTGCACCACATTTGCCACGTCGCTGATTTTGGACAGTCCCATTTTGCCATGCACGGTACACTTTTACCACGGCGGCACGCGAACAGTTCACAAACTCAGCCGTTTCGGAAATGCTTCCACCCTTGGCCCGAAAGCCAATGATCATGCCCTTTTGGAAGTCGGATAAATCGCTTCGTTTCTGCATTACGCCAACGATTGAAATGTTTTCCGAAGCCCTCACACACCCTTTATATACGCTCAACTGCAGTGTGCTGCCACCTGCCTTCTGTGATTGGTTATTTAACTCTGACATGGAAAGTACGTGGTGGTCACATTAATGTGACTGGACTGTGTATTTCACACAGCAAGCCATGAATCACATTAAAATGTAATAATAGAGTACATTGTACGCTACATTGCATTAGATACTTTACTGCTGAATAAAGTAATGTAAAAAGTTACAGTAAAGTATAGTATATATTTTTTCTCTTGCTCGGGCGTTAGATATCCTGACGATTTAAACCTAATCCGTAAAAAAATGATTCAAAAATAAAAAAAATCCGTAAAAAATTATTCTGCTAGCCACAATAATTCTTGCAATTGTAGGCTTTATTATAATTTTAAATTTAATAAAAAAGCCTCATGTCATTTAACTTTTATCATGTAATCATTCAGTGGACTATTTCACAATAACGTCAGTGCTCATTAAAAGCATTTATTGTTTCCGAGTTTTCGAGGAAGAAACTTTACCGTTTTAAGGTTGTTAAAGTATTGAAAAAATATGATGCAGATGTTCTGCTTGTTATCACAGCAAGTCTTTCGTCAGTGTACCAAATTTCTATACAAATCGATTAAAAGAACTCTAGCCATCAAAATTTCTCTTTATAATAGTGGAAAACAAACTAATTGGTAATAGGATATTATTTCTCCTTAATTGTAAGAACATACTTAAGAATAACCATTAAAGACCATATTTAAACAATGAATAAGATATAATTTTAGTTTGCATATAGTAAGAAAGATAATCAAAGAAGGATAATTGCAAACTAATGCTATTGAATGCAGTATTCAGGTGCAATTTTATATTAAAGGTTTCAGTATGTAATAGAAATGATATAAACTTCCATAGAAATAAGGAGAAATATTGTTTTAAAGGTTTCGTTTAATTTTTTATACAGAAAGTTTCCCAAACTTTTTTTTCGTGGCCCGTTTGTTCTATTGTTTTTCCTTCGTGGCCCAGTAAAAATGTTTATTCATGGCTTATTGGTAAATTAAGCTAATTTTAATCTTCAACTATTGCTACTTTATCGCGAAAGTAACAAAAAAGTACATAAAAAATTTCAAAACAGTAAAAAGGTTTTAATGGAACATGTCACGCTGTTTATCGTTAAAAAAATCAGGTCTACCGAGAAAAAAGGACAATTTTATTCTTGAATCTGGTTCGATATGTCATCTATTTCAGTACTTATTTTTTAGGAAAACAAGAAGTGTTTAGAAGGCTATTTAATATTTGTACGTACATTGTGTTGTTGTTGTTGTTGTTGTGTTGTGACTTATCTCACTTGTCTGACAGTAACATCCAAACAAGCGCAAGAAATTCATCGCAGCAAGGAGAGAAAGTTTGCGTCTGTCGTTGGCAACAACCTTCAGCACCATACAGTTGACAGTACGACTTCGCTTAGTTCGGCCCCCAAATTTGCTGGAGAACACCAACAAATTTGACGGGCCGAGGGTCTTCCATCCCTCTTCCCCTGCCACCGACTTCTCGAGAGGACTTTCGGCTCAATATATATTTAGAGTGACTCATGCCGCAAAGACACTATACATTTACAAATATCCATGCCTTCTCCAGGATTCGAACGCGGGCCTTTCAGTACCGCAGTGGGCTCCTCTAGCCCCTGTACCGTCTGGGCGGCTTATTTGACCCTTGTAGCAAAAGGTACCAGAAACTTTTGTGCCAGAAATGGATACCTTTGACGACAGGATAGCGAAAATTCTAACAGTTGCATTTTGTCGAAGCTGTCTTTAAGAGCGGGACCACAAAAAAGTTCAATTATGGATTCAGTTTTGAATCCAATGATTCACTTCCTGATTCTGTAATAATTGTGAAAGGGTTTCTCATGCATTCATTGTTGCTATGAATTGGGAGAAAAAGAGTTTTTAGATTTGTCTGCAATCCTATCAGATGTTCCTTGACAAGAAATGAAATTTCACCAGGCACGGAACTAATATTATATTCTTTTTGTACATCAGTTAGCTTCATAAGAACAATTCAATTTCCAGCTTCTGGATGAAGGTTCCGCAAACTTAACTTTTACATTGTAGCTTCCATCTTTTCTTTCAGCAGTTACCTTGTTGCCTTGTAACAAAAGATTTAATTTATTTACAAATTCAAAAATGTCAAAGGTAAGATAACTTCATCAACCAAAGAACATCTTTAAAACTATCTCTAAACTCAAATACTGCATTTTTTATAGTTAGGAGGGTGCTGCTTTAAAAATATTAAAACTTCTCTCCTTTCCAAAAGTATCTTCAAAATAATCCATCTGGATAGCCATTGTACTTCGCAATGCAAAAGATGTTCATGTTCACTGCCCATCTCTACGCATATCGTTCCGAATAACCTGGAGGACAAGGGACGGTGTTTTGTACAATTTATAAATTTTATACACTGTTGCATCGAAGTTTGCGAAAGCAATGTCCTTTTATATGGCCAAGGCCTTTCTGCGTATGCTGCGATGCAATCGTACACATTCTGGTGTCATGGTCTTTGCTTTAGTAAAATGCCCGCCATTACGCGAACACCATCGCAGCTCAGTTGCACGCATTGTTTCCAGTCAATGTTTTTTCAATTGATGTAAGTATCAATCGAGCTAAAAATTTCTTCTGTTGCTGTTCTTGTATCCAATGGTCTGCAAAACAGAAATCCTTCATTACATGTACCTCTCAAAGCACTTTAAATTAGATTGTTCAATATGTCTGTACTTCCATCGACTTGAAGAGAAAAGGCAACTGCACTGTTTCAAAAGAATTACAAAAGCGTCTTTGATATTATCCGCTATTTCCATGATTTTACGCTTCGCTGTGTTATTGGAAAAGAAAGCATGTTGATCTGGTTTTGCTGTTTTTTATCACATATACGAGATACCAACATTTTCATTGCAGGAAATATTAACTGTTACGCAACTGTAAAAGGATATAGAATTTTATCACTTAACTGGGATTTTTCATAACTAGGTTTTCAGATAAAGCCCAACGAAAAAAATTTGAAGACATAATCTGTCTGCTAGCTGTTAATTCTTTATTCTTATTTATGAAGAAATATATCGACTTTTATTGTACATCGGATGTTTTAATTCCAAATGCCGCTTCAACTTTGAAGATCTCGGGGACTCATTTGATAAGGCCGTGTAACAAACAATACATGATGATTTTAATCAACACTTTCCATGAAACCAAATTTAATATAATCGTCAGAATGCTATCTAATTCAGGATGTTTTCTTCTTTTTTCGTATGTGTAATAGGCAATACCTCATGTGGCCGTTTGTTAGTACCAATCTCGGAATTCGAGCTTAATCGAACGTAACTTGCTGTTGTGACCGATCTCACTTGCTGTTATTGTTGTTACTAAAGCTCATTTCTCTGACCTACAGTCAGCCCAAGCCCTCGAAATTCCTCATGGCAAGGAGCGCAAGTTTATGGGAATTGTTTAAGTTGGCAACAGCCTTGAGCACCTTACACGTAACAGTGGTATTTAGCTGAATTCCGCCTCTAATTCTGGTGGACAGCACCCTGGCGGGTCGGGTCCGAGGGTCTTTTACCCGTCTTCCTCTATCACCAACCTCTTAAAAAGACTTTCATCTCGCCGCATATTTAGAGTGCCCCTATACCGCGCAGACACATTTACAAACATTCATGGCTTCTCTTAAATTCAAACCTGGCTTTTCGGTAAGGCAGTCAGAGTCACTGAGCCCTTATCCTGGTTGGGCAGCTAACTTCATCGTCAGATGCATTAACAAAAATTGTTCCTGTCTGGATATCATTTGATTTCTTATCGGTTATAACCGACACATTGATTTTGTTGCTGTTTTATTAAGCATTTAACCATTGATAATTAGATGTGAAGTAATACTATAATTGATATAAATAAGTATAAAAAATACATGCAGTATCTGAACTAATAACTAATAAATAATCACTGAGAGTGCGAATAAAGCTGTGTCGGCTTCAAAAGTTGACCGGCAGTAGCTCCTCGCAGTGTTGTCCTGCTATAGTCTGGACTCGGTGCTGTTGCTCTCATATAAAAAAAGGGTGTCGCATACCAAAAAAATAAAAGGAAAAAAAGTATCTGCTGCCGTCCTCCAGTCAAACCTAATCAAATTTTGGTGGCGCTGCAGATAACATTAAAATAGGAACTAAACTAAGAAATAAATTAATAATCGATAGGTTTCAGTATAACGAGTCATCTTTGAAGACATTAAATTACTAACTCTCGACGTCAACTATTGATAAACCATAATACCATTTCATGTTACTGTAATAGGTTAGTAATTTCTTTAAATTTATAAGAAACACGCCGATTTGCTTTTGTGTCCCAATACTGGGTGACGACCCAGCATTTGGGAAACGTTGTTTAATACATATCAGCTTCGCGAATATGAAGCAAAAATTCCATCTCAGGATTTTAATTGTTTGGATTCGTAAAGGTTTGTGACACAGTTTAAACCAAAATTACTTTCTTATTTAAATGAAATAAATTAACGGAAAAAATACTTAACGGTATTGAAAGTAATATTTTCATAAAATTATGAAAAGATTTATGAATATTTATACTATTTAATTTGAATAATTATTGTGTTGTGTTGCAATGTAAAAACCAAAACAAATTTCACAGTTGTTCTAGAGTACATGGCTGTTGTAAAATCTAGTTTAACTCATTAAGTAATGTGGTCTCCTTATCGACAATATTTGGTGACTTGTATTGTTACAAACTTTTACACGAAAAATCCAAAATGCTATCTACATTTTACAGTGTGAAAAAAACATTTTTGTTTTGGCCATTGCAATCTTTCTGGAAAACAAGATTTCGTTTGCTGCTTTTGCTTGGTTGTTTTCTTTCTTTTTCTTTTCGCCATCGACGGAACAGCTGGCCCAGTGGGTTAGGTGCTTTTCAGCCTGTTGGATCCCGTCGATGGAATTTAAAATATATATATATATATATAAAGAGCTTAGTAGCGTGTCCTCCTGCAATTGACCACGCTAAACGAGGAGCATTGAAATAAGGACCAGAACATGGAAAGAAGGTGCATGATAGGGACTGCTGAGACTAAGGAGAACACTTATTATGGTGCATGTTAGGCAGACAGTTATACAGTTACAGTACATGTTGACAGACAGTTATACAGTTGTTTGTTGACAGACAGTTGTTTGTTTGTACATGTTGACAGACAGTTATACAGTTGTTACAGACAGTTATACATTGTTTTCTTTCTTAACTTCCGTCCTTGAACCAATTCCTGTTTTCATCTAACCAGACTTGCATCCTTAAAGTTTTACTAGAAACCCGAGGAGTTTCGCGCCACTCAGAAAATGCAGATTTCCAGTGTTGTTTTGTTATGACTGGAAAAATATATTCTTATTACAGCTGTTTTGAAAGCTCAATTTCTGCATAAAAATAAACAACATTATTCAAAAAAGTATAAATATCATGTTCTGCTTTGTTTATTTTCATCTCTGCCACGCGTTTGGGAATCCATTCTATGTAGTGCAAACTCACCTTTTTTTTAATTTTGTGCTCAAATATCACTTATAGCAACTTAAACGAAATTAGAATGAAAACGTTTCACTTCGAGAATCTTCAACAGGGACAAAATTCGAAACAGGTAAATATCAACAGGTAAAACAGGTAATTAAGTGCTGCGATCACGTATATAAAATTATTGATATACCTTAATTTCCTAGTGTGTATAATAGGCCAAAGGCCTTTAAAATGTAAACATATCTGTACAAATAACAGCATATGTTATGGCTTTGCTTTGCTGAAAGTAAAGTGCTGTTCTTTATTTGCAGCAAATAGGACGACGATAAGGAATAGGCTAAATTATGATTTAAACAGAATTTGTTTTCTTGGCGTCTTTATATCTAGCAAACCTGTTATTAATAAATTAAGGTTTCTAACAAATCAGCGTTATGCAATTTATCTACTCATAGAAGTTTCCGGAATGAAAGTGGTATCGAATTCTCCTTAAGTTGAAAATAATTGAGTGATGATTAATTTATCTTGATCTATATACGGTAAGAAAAATTCATTCATTTTTCATTAGACAATAAAACAGTTTATTTATATTTATGAGAAAAATGAGATATGAATGGTAATAAAAATCCAATTCATAGTAACAGAAATAATTATAAAACAAAGGGACGTAAGACAAGGCGCTGTCAATACGGCTATAAAAATAAATTTATACGAATGACGCTTTATGAATTCATTTCTCTTTTAAAAGAAGAGAATACATTATATTTAATACTAAAAGAGGATTTTACATGTGTTAGGCATTTTATGTTAGTTAATCACTTATTATGATTTTAAGTCTTCCTTATAACTTCTCCTTTCCGTGTTTCTTACAAGAATGCAAACTAGTTTTCTGTGCATTTAAGCTGAGGGTTATGAATGTTTAGATTAGAGTTTCTGGCAGCTAGGTCTTATTGCATTTAATCTCGCCAGCTCTGCTTAAAGTTGTATTCTGGCTTTCATGTCTTGCTAGCCGATGTTTCAAAATACGCGCCGATAAAAGTCTTGAGCCAACTTAAATTTTGATTATCTTATGCGTAATCTTAGATTACGTTATAAATATCTGGATTTAATTGCTACATTTCTTTAAATACCTACAAGTGGTGGAAGGTTCGCCCGTAGCACAAATTGTGCCTATTATATTCAACTTAAAAGAGGACTTTAACTTCCAATTACAACAGAGCCCCAGACACGTATGGTAATAAAACCGCAGTTTATTAAATGCAAACAATATGTGCTTAAGTAGGTTAGGTTGTTTTGGTTGGTTTATTTAATTACGGGATAGTACTGGAGGGCTACCTGTCTAAGAATAGGAATGCCATTGTGGAGGACTTTCTACGGAAACTTGCTCGTATACATGTTACACATGAGTAAAACCACGAAACTTTTCATGCAGCCAGCCCGTTTGCTGGAATTTGAACCTTAGACCGAATTAACAGTATTCAGAGACTTTATCGCTCGGTCGTTGGTAGGCACCCAGCGCCTTCTTGGAGCCCACGGTGCTGTTCTTGTGTAGATATGTTACCCAAAAATGCAAAACATTACTCTGGCTAGTAGCAAAATAGATAAAGTCGTAACCACTGTTTACTCGATCTGGGTTTGAATTCTGGTGAATGATACTGGCTAACTCCATAGGACGTTTTCACGGTTTTTTATGAGCTAGTTTTTCTTAGAAAATCCTTCCCTCCATTTCTCCTTTTTACTTATCTACGGCCTGAGTAAAAACTTTAAGGTCAGTAAAAATTTTTGAGAAAATGGAAACATTTAAACTGGGGAATTAAAATACCATTTGATTGATAATTATTGAGCTTAAATAAAAGTAAAAAAAAGTAGAAAAATTAATTTGCAAATATTAATTAGTTTTATTAGAAAATATTACAGAACACACAGATGATTTGAGCCTGAGTAAAAACTTTAAGGCCAACAT
This sequence comes from Stegodyphus mimosarum, assembly GCA_000611955.2. Classification (NCBI taxonomy): domain Eukaryota; kingdom Metazoa; phylum Arthropoda; class Arachnida; order Araneae; family Eresidae; genus Stegodyphus; species Stegodyphus mimosarum. The sequence continues at coordinate 43,470 of KK114465.1, forward strand.
AGAAAATAACATATAAGATAATAATTACAAATTCTTAGAAGGTTGTGTAGGAGCCATTTCTTCGAATTACTTCAAATATTCTTGCTTTCATGGATGAAACGAGTTTTTGACAAAGGGTGGGGTAGGTTTTATACCATTCATCTTCGATAGTAGATTTCAGCTCTGTTGTTGATGTAAAATGTCTCCCATTTGCATAAACTCTTCTTGCTAAGTCACCCCAAAGGTTCTCGATTGGGTTGAGGTCAGGTGATCTAGCTGGCCATTTCACAGTTTCAACATTGTTGACTTGGAACCAATTTTTTGTACTGTTACTCGAATGGATCGATGCATTGTCTTGCTGATATTTCCAATTTTCTCCAGCAAGACATTCAGCATTTGGCAAAAGATGATTTGTTAGGACATTTTGGTATCCTTGTGAATTCATTCTACCTGAAACGAATGCAATTGAGCCCACACCATTGTAAGCAAAACAGCCCCAAGTCATGACAGACCCTCCACCTAATTGGCGCTTGGAGAATATTTCTTTTTCATTTCTTATATCATGCCAGTAGAAATTCCAGCCATCTGGTCCATCCAAATTCCATTTTTTTTCGTCAGAAAAAATAATTTCTATCCATTGGTTGTCCCAGGTCATGACTTTCTGGCCAAAGTTCAAACGCTCTATTTTGTGTCTCTGCAGTAACTGAGGCTTAGTCAATTTTGCTGTGTAAGTGAACCTTCCAGACCTTCTAATTGTGTTATAAATCGTTTTTTGACAAACTTTTAAACCTGTCGTCGAAATCAGTTTCCTGGTTGAGTACTTTCCAGTAGATACAAGTTGGCAAACTCTTCTTTCATCACGCGAGGACAAAGCTTTAGGTCTTCCCCCAGTATTCTTTTTACCATAATTGTCTTTCAATTTTAAAAAATTGTTGACTACAGTCTTTGATCTTCCTATCTTTATCGCAATAGCACGACTACTCATTCCTGTTGAAGACAAAGCTTCGATCTCTCCTCTTTCACGATCAGTTAACTTCTTACCCTTCGCCATCTTCACAAAGATCACCAATACTTCGAAGAAACGTATGACAAATATGAAAATTGCAGCTTTGTCACAAGCTAGTAGTTGCAATGGTAATTACACGATTATATTATATTTATTTTTAAAAAATGAATGGTGGCCTTAAAGTTTTTACTCAGGCAGAAATACTAACTTTGTAAATAACTAGATGTTTCTCATAATTATGTATTTACAAATTATGCTTATAGCATTTATTTCTTATCAATGAACTTTAATAATTAATATTATTTGAATCCCTTTTATTTCATTTTACATTTTCTCAAAAATTTTTACTGGCCTTAAAGTTTTTACTCAGAGTTTATATCTTTCGAATGCTTACTCTGTATCAACTGTCCAAAGACGCAAATCACGATACTAATAAAATATAAAAAAATGGAACAAACTTTGTGTTCCAGTTTTCAGGTAAAAGTACAGAAATTTAGAAGAATAATATAAGATGCAAAGTATTTCACTAAATTAAGTTTAACATTAACAGTATATTTTTAGTTCGAAATGCTGTTCATGCTGTAAAACGTCTTAAATAGCATTTATAATTATTCAGTAAATGAAATTATTGAAGCAAAACAGATTATATACTAGAGGTTCTCAACCAGTATTCATTCCCTTCTTGGGAGGGGAGGGATTTCAGAGTTTCAGGGATATGCGGTTAGACCTTTATTTATCTGTTAAGTACTTAGTTTTAATTTATAAATATAGAAAGCTACTTTTATTAAAATTTTGGTATTTACCAGTACTTTCCCCACTTATTGTTGTTTTATTTATAAAACACATTGAAATACTATCTAGATCTAGAAAAAAATTTATATTTATGCTTTGAGTTTTGGAAGGGAGGGGTTAATGATCTTCTAGCAGTGGTGAAAGGGGTTCGTTGGGCAAAAAAGGTTGAGAATCTCTGTATATGTGATTAAAATGCATAACTAAAAATACCAATGAAATTTATATATATTGTTACAGAAATATTAATTTTCCAGTAAAG
>KK114465.1:45531-55915 GCA_000611955.2 Stegodyphus mimosarum
AAATAAGAAGCTGAAAAATCAATAACTGGGGAAAGCAACAGGCCTAAAAGCCATAACAGCACTACTGGAAGCCATTAGTTACAGTCTGAAAGCGCCAAAAGATTTATTCGACGGAAATTCTGGTTCCATTTTTAGATAACAATGTTTTACTGCTCTGCAGTTGCTACGCAGACTAACTAACTGAGGGTACAAGTTTGGCCAACGTTATGAAAGAAATTAGAAATCATGTTCTTTAGAAATTGCTTTGTAAAAGAAATAATATCCATTCGTCATCGCGTGTCATTTTCTAAATAACTAGTAACATATCTCACAGCTTCTTAAAGTCGCAAAGAATTATTATAAATATGATTTTAAATGTTGTTCATGAGCAATAGAGTTAATGAAACTATTTTTTAATTATGCAATAACATGAGTGATTTATCTGCTTAATACATCTAATTGTATGAACCTTAAGGAGGGGGGGACACACAAGCTTAAAATGGAAAACATTGAATTGTTGAAAAACAGAATTACATTCAAAATTAACAAAAAAAATATAAAATCTTAAAATTTTCAGATTTTATATTATGCCTAAAGGGTCTTTTTTTTAACATTTTGTAGGTTACTTTTATTTATTAAATATTATGTTTTTCGCACTTAAACCCCATAAAATTCAATTCAACAGCAGTATCACAAAATATTTAAAAATAGCATATCTTTAGAACTTCCGATAGACAATTATGTGCGCTGGAGATATTTTTTCCCCACACAATTACCATTGTACGCTTTGCAATCGTTGACTCTATTAATCGAAAATCCGTTACAGTCCTACCATATGAAATAGAAAATAAAACAAATTCAAAATTCGGGCTTCCATGTTCGGATGGAGGATTACGTTATTCAAAATTCGATGAGTTGTTTTTTCACAATGCGAAAATTTACATACATTCATGCAGATTCTTCATTATTTAATTTCTTTAAATATAATACAGAGCAATAATATTTGGTGGCAACAATTTGAAAAGTAATTAAGACTTTCATAGTGATTCAGCGCAAAATGCCGTTTTGAGACTAACAGCCCTTCTGGGCTAACGCCTATTTGGGCTAATAAATAACAGTTCTAGAGCCGAACTTTAAAGCTGTTATTCATTTTACATACAAAGTTGTATGCATATCAGTAAACAATCTACAAAGTTATCTTTTTATCATCGAATAGTGCTTTTGATGATAGAGAATAGCATAAAATTACTTAAATTTATGCAAATAGCAGTTTTCTATTGGATGTTAACTGTACAAAACCGCCCTAATGTTGATGGTTTCCCAGAGGATACCTCGGGAGTCTAGCACCCTCCTTTTCCTACCTCCAAACCATACGAGAGGACTTTAGCATTTTGAGTGACTCTCTGTCGCACAGACGCTATACACTTAAACACATGCGTATACTTCTCTGACTTTCGAAGCAAGGCCCATCATTATAACAGCCAGCACCATTAACCACTAATCAGGAATCAATCAGGAAGGGAACCAATCAGGGAAGCTATTCGCTCAGATCAGAAGGTTATGCAAATCTAAAGCATGTGGAAGAAGTTTAAAGGCTAACGATTGTTAACTGGCCCTGGCTAGCTACTTTGCTATCGGTCAGAGTTCACGCCGATCTAGTTACGTATGTTTAAAAAGGAAGTAGTATTGCTTCGAGGCCTTTTCAAATCCTGTGCATTTCTGGGTGGTAAGATAATTCCCTTCTGTGGCTGATTATTTAAGGAGTAAAGAGGTTTGATTTCGATATTGTGGCCTAGTTGCGAAACGTTAGTGTCGAAACATATTGCTACGTGTGTCCGGGTTCGTAATGGATTGAATGCACAACAGAACCGATGATAGCTTAAAAAAAAAATATTTTCTCAAAAGAAACACTTTACAGTTCTGGAGCTTTCAACAAAAACACTCGTCCATCTCTTCTCAGTATCACATAGCACAATGCGTAGTTACACTTCAAACTGCTAAGAACGATAAACACAACGCAATGCAAAGCGCATCTAAAAGGCGAATCTCGCTTGGAGATTTCAATACTCCAAAGGCAGCTCTGAACAAAATAACTGAGAAATGATGTTTTCTCCGATCTCATATAGTTTTCTCCCAGACGCCAAGAAAGTTGTAGTGCCTTCCATTTTTCAAAATTACTGGAAGGCATATTTGGTTTAAGTTATACATAAGGACCGGATATAGTTACAGTTACATATTACAGTACTAGTTACAGTTTACAGGGACTGGACCAAAATGTCGCCAAACGGTGGCTGCGTTTGGTGACTTTCGGCAACTTCTCCGCAAGTTTGGCGATAAAAATAAATAGCTAAAACGATCGCCAGCTTGGCGATATCTCTCCAATTTAGTGAGATAGCCCCTTTCCTCAATGTTAAATAGACTTGCCCCTGTAATCTTATTTTTTCGTCAAAGTTTTACTTTCTTCAGACTTTTCAGTTTACGTTACACAAAATATTACAGTTTCATATATAATTTCACTAAAATTATCCATTATATGTACCAATATCTGTCTTTTAAGTTTTCTATGCCGCCCGAATGGTATAGTGGTTAGGGCAGCCAAATGCGATACTAAAGGGCCCGGTTTCAAATCTCGGAGATGGTATGGTTGTAACTGTCCATCCCTTCATAGAAGGCAAAGATGACTCACATAATAGGTGCCTCCATAATAAAGTAACCACCTTTTCTGGTCTTAGTAGTGGCCAAGCCGAAGTCGGATGAGGGCCCGCCACTGGGGGAAAAAAGAGTTTTATATCTTCCTTATTAATTTTAAGGGACGGGGAAAAAAGCTGGTTTGAAGTCGGTGTGTGTAAGTCTTAGCCGTATAAGGACGCTAACTCACTGATATTTTGCGAAGAAATTCATAAACCCAAAAACTAACAAAACTTTTGGGTAGATTAAATAGCAGAATAATAAATTACCAACTCTTGTCAAGGTTATAATCATTTAAAGTTGAGTTATCGAACTGTAATTACAATAAATTACAAAATAACTAAATAGGTAAAAATCTGAGTTGCTTATATTACGAGTTACAAATTAAATGTAAACAAAAAAGCAAAAACAAAATAAATGGTGCTCTCAGCTTTCTAGATGTTTGCAATACGAAGCTACTGACAACTAGAAGCCATTTTGACTTGACGAATTTATTGAAATTCTTTAATTCGAACAATCATAAATAACGTACAATAGCTTCTTATTCAATCTAACATTTGACCATTGGTATCACAGAGTGGATGATAAGTAACTAGTGGAGAGTTTAACCCGATATGGATGAAACAGCAAAATTGACCAGACCCTGAAGGAGCCCTGTTCTCTTTTCTGATTAAACAGGCTTCTGCACATCGAAATGGCGTGGTACAGTAGATTTCTTCCGTTTCTTGCTACATGTTGGTAACTACTTGGGATATGTATGCAAATATATATTGAGAACGAAAGTATTATCTCACTTTATCAATATTCTGAATGTAAAAAAAGTAAGAAACGTATAAAAATGCCTGTACCTACGTAGGAGATTAAATAATAATTGTGCATCAGGAAAACACTAAACTTACTCTATGTCAATAGGAATTCTTATTTTGAAATCCTAAAAGAACGAATGGTATATGCGTTACTGTGATGCTTCCAGAACATTTTAAACCCATCCCATGTAAAAGCTGTTTAAAGGTTTCTCCTTTTACGAAGTTAAAAGTTACCTCCAAGGATTTATGTTGTTTGCTTAATATATAAACCCCAACTCTGGCAAAATTAAATATGTAGATATGATCATTTCTTGAAACGTGATGGGAGAGTAGAAAGTGAAAGAATCTGCAGAAGACCATGTAGAGACATTAGGTAATTTAGAAGCAGAAGAAGTGAGAAATGAGCAATGCCCTCGCCGGGATTCGAACCACGGACCTCTCGAATACGCGTCAAGCGTGCTGACCACTACACCACGAAGGAATGCAAAGAAGGCGGGAAGAAATATCTTATATACTCCCCCTCTTAAAGGGCGACTGGGGATTAGGGGACCCAATCGCCAAATCCTGGTGGTGGAGAAAGCTTGTACGATTCTACACAATTTCAAATCGCCAATCTGCTAGGACAATAAAGCCATGTAGATGGCTTATCGCCCTGCCTTACCTTCTAACTACTGTAAACACAACTCAAATTGAAGGTTTAAAATAAACCTATTTATTTGCATGTCAAGCGACAATTACATAAAATTGACACAGAAAACATAAACAGTCGAAGCTTGCAGCAAATGTATAACAAACGTTCAAGTCAAACTGAAACGTTAAATTCAATTTTAACAGGTCAGCAAGATTGTCAAAACTCTCCCTCAAACTCAAACACTCTGTGCTTATATGCTTAGTCGCTTATAACTAATTTGCATTCTAGTGTGAGTTGACAAAAATGGAAGTGAGAATGTGAATAATGGTATAAATGTAAACATAACATTAAAATACATTCAGCTTTCTAATAATCCTTTTTTATGTTTATAAACAACTGACTATATGAAAAACAAACCACATTAATAAACGTTTTTCCGCAAACTCGTTGAATTTACAGCGAAATCAGTATAACAAAGAGTAAGAGTAAATATTAACATAATAAAATCTTAATTCTGTAGGAGGTATAAAATGCAATGGAAGTGTAAATAACTCCAAAATTTTAAAACTCCTTCACAGACTTTTCTAATTTAAAGTAAACCATGCATGTTTATTTAAAAATCAAACCTGAATTTTAATTCCCAATACTGATGAAATGATTCTAACCATCAAAGATAAATCTTAAGAATAACCTCGTTTATCCATAAACAGAGCAGACGATACTTTTATGGCTCTTAATGAAACTGCAAAGCTGAAGTAAAAAATTTAATTTCTGGGAGATTCTAATTCCATTTCGATGTAAGCTGTTGTTAACTAGACTTTTGAAACATCTATAACGCAGTACATCATAAAACGTCATTATTTTTACTGTTGCTGTTTCTACTAAATTAGCACGAAAAGGAACTTTAATTTCGGAGAATAAGATTAATGCGAAATCTTGGTCTTGTTCAACAGGAAACTCTTCGACAAGGTGTGCTGTTTCAGCAGACAATGATGCATATTTATTCGGATGCTTAACGGAATGGAAAGAATAACTGAAGGATCATTTTGTCAGATTTCATAACAGAATGCACATTAATTTATTCCAAAACTTTTTGATTTAAGAACGTTTCACATTTAAGTAGGTTAAATCTCAAAAGTTCGTAATCAAAAGGCAGTATTTAAATTAATTGCTCTTTTAAAGAGTTATATTTGTAAAAGCGTAGTTATTAAATTATAAAGCATCAATCATTAAAATAATAATAGAAAAAAAGCACAAGTTGCCGATCTGTTACATTTTGTCATCATCAATTATCCAATCTAAATGTTCACAGTGGAATTTCATAATGGGAAATATTAATGACAGATGTTTTAGAAATAAAGTTCTCATGCTACTGACATAAAGTCAATATTGTTGTGCACCGCGAGTTTGTAAAGATCTCTTCAATAACTATGCCAGATGAGCTCGAAAAACGTGACACTGGACGAGCTGAAAAAACGTGAAAAAATCAAGCTGTAAAGAAAAATAAACAGGTAAAAATAGTTCTAAACGAACAACAGAGACAAGAGAAATTCTCGTTAACACGTGAAAAATATCATAGATCTCCAAAATCAAGGACAACAGCAAAGTCTGAAGTAATAATAAACAAGCAGAAACTCAATAAAGAGACAACCTAGCAGAAATATTTGTCTAAATGAGTTGGTTCTAATTAAAGAAGATAACATGCCTTCATTACGTTGGAAACTCGGGCGAGAAATAGAAGTGTTTCCTGAAAAAGGCAATAATGTCCGAAAGACTAAAAACTGTGCACGGGGACATTAAACGTTCTATTACCAAACTGTGACTTTACCAGTTAATCAAGAAGAACATTAACTTTTAAATGCCAAATTTATATTGAAAATGTTACTATTATATTTTATATTACTTGTTGTACTAATATTTTTATTTGTTTAGTTTAACCATTATATTTAATTGTTCAATGTAGTAAGCTATCAGAGGTTTAGATGTTTTGCTGGAAGATTGGTAAGTGTAATATGTAATTTTGAAGATTTTTGTATGTTTTCAATTTCTATATTCTACATTTACTTGTTTGCATGCAATGAAGATTATATTGAGATGAATGGGCGGAGAGGAACAGAAAATTGGGCGTATCCAAATGATCAGAAGCTTGTTGTTGCATGTTCCTTTATTTAATGACCAAGATAAATTTACTGTACATTTATTTACAATTTATTTACAAGCCGTATGCCACTTGGCATGTTTACAAGCGTTATGCCCCCTGGCACGTAAATTCATACATCATATTAGATTTCTGCCACCTGGCAGATACGATGTGATTACATCAATTAGCGGTAATACGCCCCAAAATACCCCAAAATATTGGCGCGTCCGCTCTCTTTACGTTCTATAACGCAACAACGCAACTAACTCTTTGTGCGGTGCGCCCTCTGGTACAAATCACCGCAATCACTGAGGAGGCAAAATAGTCTCAATTCTGAACTGAATAACCGAATTAACTGACTCCATGCTTCAGTGCAACAGATGTATATATATATATATATATACTGTCAAAATACTTCTAGAAACTTCCAGTAAAATCAAAAATGCGTTTCCTAAAACTTCCAAAATGTCCCCAAATTGGCAAGAAGACGTCATATATTACCAAGGCCCATAAAGAAGATTCGGTGGTTCTATTTGAATTAGCTCTCTCTAAAATTCAAATGTAGACGTATTCAAAATTGCAATTGATCACGTGAAGAATGAACACTTACAAATAGAATATGATCTTACTGAAACAAAATACTTAATAAAATAAAAGTTAATAAATCCGTGTTGATTCTAACCAGATTTTCTCGTCCATCTAACAATTCACCGAAGTCCAGTAGATTTTAACATTTAATTCAACGGAAGCTATTTAAAATTTATAACGATCGCTTTTAACGAAAAGCATATTAAAGCAAAATAAAATTATTATGCATATAAAAATCCAAAAATTACACAGTTAAAAATAATACAAAATAAGTGCTTTCAAATAAGGTTAAATAGAAAAGGAATGTTAAGTTATGTTAAATTATTTGAGTATGGCAAAGCATACAAGAGCAGAGAGAGAACCACGAAAATGAAACACAGCCAGCCTGTTCTCCTGGTTTGTTACTCGAGACAGTAATCTTTAACGGTTAAGGTTCAACAAAAAGAATGTGAACCCACTAGTAAGGTTCAACAAAAAGAATGTGAACCCACTAGTAAGGTTCAACAAAAGAATGTGAACCTTCTAGTAAGGTTCAACAAAAAGAATGTGAACTAATACAATACAGACAAAAGCAGTTATGCACAAAACATGCAAAAACATTTAATAAATTTATCGTATTATATTATTTCATATTATTTAAGACATTATATTACTGCAGTAGACTAAAAAATTCTATAACGTTCGCTTTGGAACTCAGGAGAATTTGCGCCATTTTGTTTCCCTGTGTGGTATCATTTTCAGCATTCTTTTTGTAAGAAGTTTCTGGAATTAAGTCATCTTACTTTACGTCATCAAGATTGGAAATCCTTCCTAGTAGACTTTGCTTTAAATATTCATTGTACTCCAGAGGATTAATGTTGGCACTGAAATGTTTTTCCTTTCTAGTATATTGAATAGAGTTTGTGACATAGAGTGATGTCGTCTTAAGCTTGTTTACCTTCCATCATCTCTGCTTTAAGGTTAATATTAAATTACTGTCCAAATAGGTATTAAAGTCGGCGAAAGTCAAAGCTTTTGAGATTTTACGATCAGTAATACTGAATGTCAGATCTGACTGGTAGCGATGCATTTAAAGTACCCTTAGAGAATTGATACGTTTATAAATTATTTAATGTTCGCTCTCGTTGAATTATTCAGCAATAAAAATTGGTCATGTTTGAGGGAAGAAAGCTCTTTTTACTACGATGCTGTAGCCAGACATGTAATGTAGAATAATTCATATACATCAAATGAAACCAAGCTTATTAAAATTATTTAAGTAGTACTTATTATTAAAAACAAACAGTATTTCTTTTTCGATGCATTTTAAGTACCGTTAAAGGACTGATACATTTATTAATTTTTTAAATGTTCACTTTCATTGAATTTTTCAGCAATAAATTGATCATACATCAAATGAAACCAAGGTTATTAAAAATAAGTAGAATTTCTTTTTCATTTTTAAAATAGCGCGTACGCTGAAAGATTTTAAAGGACTGAGTGGAATAATGTTCTAAAAATGCACCTAGATTAATTTTATTAGCTCATCAGTGAATAAGGCGTACAAGTAAAAATTGTAGAACAGAGCATTAGAAGAAATAGAGCCTTTTGTGGTTATTCAGTTATACTGACACATTAGGGAAGGAAATAATATTTTCCCTTTCACTAATTGAGTCAACATGAAATGGTATACTTCTTCGGTGGAATTTCTAACGAGGAAAGAGCTCATATTTATAACACTGTTGCGTGCGTACGGGTTCGTTATGGATTGAATGCACAAGTCGTAAAAAGTTAACAAAAATTTATTCTTTCCACAAGAAATAAATCAAAATGCTGAAATATTTCTTCAGAGATATTCACACAATATCACAATATCGAAAACATATAGCAAAAACTCAGTTCAAAACAGATAAAATAATTCTATCTCACAGCGAAATCGCTACAATCAATAACAGCATTAAGTAAGTATTTTTACAGCTACAACTACAACAACAACTGAGATGAGGTGCTTCAATTCGGCTTTTATAAGCTTTTTAATTATCACTAGAACAATCTTGATTTTTCTAGATTTTTCTGGCTGGCAACAGTAATTACGAGATATTTATTTATTAAATATTAAATACTACGATGCTGTAGCCAGACGATGCCAGCTCTTTTATTTTTATTTTTCCGACGTAGCTTTCTCTTCAAAAATCGTCTGCGTTGCACGGAAAATATAAAGCAATTTTAATTACAATTCTAAATAAATAGCCAAATAAATGTGAAATCCGTAACAATACATATTCAAGGTGATGAGAAAACTTCAGGACGGCCAGTTATTCCGCTGAAGGAAAATGGATCAACAAAATATATGTAAATATATGAGAGCCACTATCAAGCTTTTTCTCCATTCATTGAAGTACTTTTGTAAAATAATATATGCAATAAAAAGTTTAACTTTTACCTTTTGAAACCTCATAATTTATATAAAACATTCTTGTATTTCATATAGTATTTTTTAATAAATTCTAATTACATCTAGTTGTGAATCTCTGGTAACTATCAAGTGCTTTCGTTCATCGTCACTTGTCACCAGTAAATTTTATTTAATTAGTTTTAATAGTTCTTATCTCTCAACAACCAGCTTAAGAAAGCTAAATAAATGCTGGTAGAATGACCTAGATTCGACCCAGGAGAACGAGTTGGCTGCATGGTTGGTTTTCGTGGTTTTCCACGTGCGTGTGGTCAATACGAACTAGCTTCTCTTAGAAAGTCTTCCACAAAGGCATCGTTCCTCTTAGGCAGATAGCAATCATGTACTTTGCCATATTCAAATAGCCTAACCTAAACTAACATCTTTAATTAGGAAATACTATGCTGCCCTAGACGACATAGAGTTAGCGAAGGCGAACTGACAACTCGACATCAAGGAAATAGCTCGACCCCTGCGGAAAGCTTGTCTATAGATATGCTGAATTTTGCCCTTCTTCGTGGGTGCGATATCGGTTGCTCCCTAGGCTGAATCCTGGGCAAAGTTCTTGATGACAAGTGCTTGATTGAGCAGCGAGTTCTGCTTTTCCCAATGAATTTTTAAAAAGCAGATATTCTACAAATTAAAAAAAAGAGAAAAACGGAAAATATTACCCGTTTATTTTTCGCAGCAACACTATTGTATTTTTACATACTTTTAAACGCGTTTGCATTAATTAGCTGGACTTTTTTGATAATTTTATTCCAAAATCCAAACCGGAACTTCGAAACTTATGCTACCTTCTTCCATTTCTTTAATGACCGAAAAACTAAAAAAAAAAGTCTTTTTCCAAAATTACATGACTGTCGATATAGAATAACGAATAATTCTTTTTTTTAATTCGTGACGCGCGATTTAATTCAGGAGGGATCTATGCGTATGTGATATATAAAGACTTAATTACTTTTTTATTGAATATCAAATATAGTATCTACATAGATTTAATTAGTTATTGTAAGATGTTGGACGTGGATCCATTTTAATTGAGGCCTACCAGTAGCTGAGAGGTAAAATCCCTGATGGTGGCAGTTCATCCGACACCACCGACAGTTCTCGGTGATGTC
>KK114465.1:55932-72514 GCA_000611955.2 Stegodyphus mimosarum
ACAGGCCGAATTCCGCCGATTGCGTTGGCTGCATGAAAGCCTTCGTGTTTTTCCCCATGTGTAAAGTGGGTACGAGCTAGTGCCCCTAAAAATTTCTCCACGAAGTCATTCTTTCCCATGGGCAGAGAACCTTCTAATTCTTCATCTTCAATAATGAACCTAACCTAACCATTTTAAAAGAAAGTTTGATATCAAGTAACGTCACTGATTACATAATTCAGAAACAAACAGGTTAAAAAGATATGCCTCTGTGATTATAACTATCGGTAATGATTCATTTAAAATAAGTAAAACGTAGGTGATGTTTTCTCAAAGCAAGTTATTCTTGAAGCACATCATTATCAGTAACAATATATAAATATACGCTTTTGATAGAGGAAAAATTGGACTCAAGCGCCCTAAGGCAGAACAGACCATGTCAAAGTAATGTTGACTTTTTGTTCGATTGGCGTGATGTTCCGAATTATAAATTTCTACCAGCTGGTCAGATTTTTTAAACTAAATGTTATTTGAGTATTTCGTGGCACTTGTGTGGAGCAACTGACAGAAAACGATTTGAAATGGTCAGATTTCTCAAGAATTTCGCACTACGATTTCGCAGAATACGACCTGACCAGAAATGGGGATCTTAGGTAACTAATGGATTTTAGTCGGGATAGTGCACTTGCTCAGAATATTTTCCTTTAAAGTCAAATTTTGCAAAAAAAAAATCAATGACTACGGCTCCGCAAACTCCGTATTCATCTACTTTAGCATCATGGGATTTTTTTTTCCAATTTTGCTCTATTAAAGAACGCCGCTTCGTCGTCCTAATTTTGAATTTATTAAATGTAATAAAAGAAAATTCACTGTGATTCTTGAAGTGGTTCAAAAAGACTTTAAAATATGTTTCCAGGATTGAAAAACTGTGCACATAAATGTATTGCAATCGAAACAGGCTATTTTGAAGCAAATGTAATAAAGACATTATGAGGTTCAACTATCTAAATCTAACGTTCCAACTCCGAACCCCACGAACACTTAACAAGCGAATGATCGCTCAAGTGTGAACAGAACACGTGAGACTTGAGATGGGTTTAAAACCCTTTATTATTCAGTATATTTACAATCAGTTCCGACTTGGAACTTTACATAAAGCCGCCAATCGGGCTTGAACTTAAAACTAATAATTTGAACTAAAGCTCTTAAAGAATATAGCTGAAGCTATCAGAATCTAACTAGTTGGCCCTTAAGTATCAATTAAATCGGCGAAGGCTAGCAAGGGCCTAAGATATGGCCGAGCGTAGTAACAGCTAAGAGAGATGTAGCCAGAAGGCAAGCGCGCGCTAGTCAGGAAATCAGACTCTCTCTCCTGAAGTCGGTTAAGTCAAGACTTAAATAGTACCCATTTTCATTTGCCTTATCTGCGTTTCTGAAATTACATTCTGGCAGGAAATTGTAAGCAGAAATTAAAATAAGATAGGAAAGATACAAAACTTAAAATAACTGATAATTAACATAATGTAAACCTTACAACATATTGATTAATGAACTAAAATCTCGAATTTTATCGAATCGCTATCGATACTCTCTGATCACATTAGTATTTAGGCGTTATTTGAATTTTATATTGTGGGGTGTTAAGATATATGTTGTACCAGCGTTACTTAACCTGTGAAGCGTGGTATTATGATCCTCTTTGATTTTCAAAATAAATAAATTAATGAATAAAATTCAAATTAACTATGCATACCACTCTAACGTTGAAGATCTGTGTTTGTAAATTACACATTGTAATTGTCTATCACTTTTTCTCTCAAGACTCACACTTTATTAAATGTATTACCGATTACCCTACTTGCAATTACTTTAGTACCTATGGACTTCTCACTCTAGGCTTAGACACAAAAGACGGATTTAAAGCACTATAGCTGCGGTGCTTTTATCGATCCTTTAACCCAGATAAAAAACGGCCTGTGAAAGAAATTAATGCCCTTAAAAATCCTCTTAAAAACTAAAAAAAATGATTTCTAATAGTACAATAGTAAAGTGATCTGCAGAATATTTTAATTTATAACAATGTCTCTCACTTGAAAAAATTTTAAGGAACGCCCTGTTGTGGAATAAAGATCTTAGGACTGAGCCTTGGGTATTTCTGTTTTGATCAGCCTGCGAGTTGAAAATATATTAATAACTCAAACGCTTAATGGTCTTTTATCGAAAAATAAGCAATAATACGATTTATATTAATTAGAAAATTAAGTTTCATTAATTTGTAGATAAGACCACAGTGCCAGAAGCGGTCATATGGTTTTTATAACAACAAAGAAGATTGCGTATGTAAGCCATTTTCTATTGAAGGCTTCAGTAACAGCATCGGTTATGTGGTTAGGATAGGTTATTTGAATATGGCAAAGCACGAGAGCTATCTGTATAAAAGGAGGGTGCCTACATAGACGGCTTTCCATAAGAGAAAGTGGCTGTTAGCCAGCCTCTATGCTTGTGTTCAAACCCAATTCGAATTCCCTGTATTCATTAATAATACGGAGACTTTGTTGTGTAGTGTTACGTTTTACCTCAAATCCAGATTGCTCATTTGATAGGAAAGAGGAAGATGGGATAGTGGTCTGAATGTAACACATGACGATGACGTCCTTCACTATGCCTCATCAGAAGGAAATCTTAATGTACTGGAAAAGAACTAATGATAAAAGTGATGTTGCGAAATCATACCTAATTAATAAAAAGTTTCTTATTCTCTCTATTAATTTGAATAATCCCGTCCTCCAATTAATTACTTTTACCATTATTTGATAAAAATTTAATAGGCCATAAACGTAACATTGTAAAGGCTGCCAGTTCAAAACCTACTGCAGCAGTTGTCAAATTAGTTAACTCCTTTGTTCCCATTAATTGCATAATTAACGGAAATAACATACCCTGACCCTATTTTTACTATAAAGTATTAAAAAGAAACTAAACTCTTGCGTAATATGTTTTTGTACTGAAAACAATTTTTTATCCTTTCCTGTTTAACAAATTTAAATGTTAATCCTACATCCAAATACTAATCTGTTTTTAATTAAACTTCAGTTAATTAGTTTTTTCAAGCTTTAGAAAAGTAATTTTTCCAAAATTTGAAAAGCCTTGAAAAGGATTAACCGGAAATGTCTGTAAATTTTGCTATACTTAGCAGAAGCAGAAAAACATTTGGATGTAAATTATTTTTGTGTAACTAAGTTTTATGTGCTCGTGCGTGCATTATTTTTTAGCGAACCAAGGAGCTACAGAGGAGTTGTAACACTTTTCCAAGAAAAAAGCATTGCATTATACTTTCGAATATACGAATATAGCCACGAAATAAGTTATACATCAACGAAAGCATTTGGAGGCCCAACATGAAAAGCTGCAACCGAAGAAGAGCATAAACCACAAACTATATCAACAACCCCTAGAACTTAACTCATTTGATTCTAGGAGGTGCTGACTATATTCGAAATGTAAGCATATTTGGTACGTAAATTAACTTTTTCTTAATTAAATCTTGGCTTCAGTCATGGTGCCATAATAATAAGGAATTACAGGAATATCTCACATGGCCTAACATATCAGAAGACGAATACCTTATATAAGCTCATATAAACACAGAAGTATTTTATGGACACATTACTTCATAGAGATAATATTTTAACTGAACTCATATAAGCCCGAGCTTGTTTCCGTTATTGGTAAATTAGCCCATCAAATGTAAATCATCAAAATTAAATGTAAATTAAATGTGCAGATTAGTTAAACTTCTAGGTATGGAGATTTATTATCTTAGGGACGAGGATAAATATACTTTTTTTCATTTTGAAAATAATTCATAACTACATTTTTCTTCACAAAACAATAAATTATAATATATAATTTTTACTGTAATCATCTTTAACATTACCTCGTTGATAAAGGCAAAAGAAAGACTGACAATAAAACTAAAATGCAAAAAGCTTACGACTAAATTTCATGGGATTGATCAATTCATTCATATTCAGTAATCGCAACAATAACCCAAACAACGGACTTGTCAAAAGATCAAATTTTGTTTCGAAGCTTGCTGCACGACTTTTGAAACACATGATGAAATGTATTTAAGAAAAAGTTTTCAGATAATTCTTCACATTTTAAGATATTTATCGTTTCAATGTTTTAAATAGGCGTGGAGTAGTATTTTTACGTAACTCTAGCTTTCTTTTTTGATGACGATATACAAAATTGGAAATATAAAGTTTAATTTTATTTCATTTGATTTATGACAGCGTATATTTACAATAAATATATAGCGCTTAATTTTAAATTTTCTTACCAAAAACTTACAGTCTTTTACTTTGAAACAGGAACTTCAGAGTTATTTCCTCAGCGCCCGACTTAACGGCAGATGGCTAAGGCCACTAATTGCTTTTTTCCTACTTCATTTCCATTTAGCATGTTTTGCTTCATGAAAAGCTCACAATGAGGCTTGACTTGAACTACAGCCTCAAACGAGGTGGAAGAAATAAGTGCTGCGTGGTGATGAAGACATGTGTTACAACAGCAAATGCTTTGGAGTCTGCTTTTGAAGTGCCTGTTTAAAACAACTGACTATAGTCCAACTTGCCGCCAAGCCGGTATAGTGGTTAGTGACCTTTTCTTTCTGCCATCGACAGAACTGCTGGCCGACTGGGTTAGGTGCCTGTTAGATCCCGTCGATGGAATTAAAAATAAATTAATATAAATAAAGAGTTTAGTACTGTATCCTCCGGGAATTGTTCACATTTGGAGCTAAGTGCTGTGTTCTCTGGGAATTGGCCACCCTAAACGAAGAACATTTTTCATTATTATGGTACATGTTAGGCATACAGATATATTAAGGATATGATATAGACTCAGTTACAGATGTAAAGATGAACAAATACGTTACAAATTGTGAAATACATTAAAATGCTTAGTGACCCTAACCACTTTAATGTATATCACAATACATTAAAGAGGTACGTTGTAGTTTCCCACTTTAATGTATGCTTTACATACATTGTAGTTTAAATACATTAAAGTGGTTAGTGACCCTAACTGCCGCAGCGATGCGCCCGGGTTCGAATCCCTGACAAGGCAGTGTTGTTACTGATCGTACTAGGTCACCTATTAGGTGCTTCCATAATGAAATATCACTTCCGCCTCTTGTAGCGGTGCATGGCTAATGGCTGCAGCCCAACTTTCAAACCTGATGGGCGATTTTTCTTCCCGACTTCTACAACAAGCTGGAACACTAAAGCCCGGTTTCCCGAACTTTTCATCTCTCGCATCCCTAAAAAACATTAATATATTCTTCCACCTATTTTTTTAGAAAGAAAGAAAACTGTGGAGTCAAATTTGATTAATAAACAATAAAATACGGGAATACAAAAAATTATAAAAATTAACATTTGAATAAAGCTAATGATTTTCCTATTTGTTCATTGGGTAAGATTTTTTTATATCGTGGTACTTTGTTACTAACAGAAATTTGCATATATGCTTGTGCAACCAAGCGATTTCTGAATTTTGCTTCAATTGACAAAACGGCGCTAAATCCAAACTCCCATAAGTATGCCCTCGCAAATGAAATGAACATACTTAGTGCCTTTTCACTACGTTTTAGGAAAATACTCATAGCCCAGCACCAATATTGTTAGAAAGTATATTGCTTTCAAACTGCATTTCAAGAACACGATTTGTGAGCAGTTCTAAAAGATCTTTCCTCGGTTCTTCATCATCTGACATACACTGGTGTGCAAAAATTAAGGACGAAGTCGAAAAATTAGCATATCAGCTGAACGAAGAGGCAGAGTGGACAGAAAGACCAATCAGGAGATTAAGTAAGGTGATGTACGGTAGCACATGCGCAGATATGCAGGTAGACGTAATGGGGGAGTGTCTGAGTAGTATAAAGCATGTTGTCGGTGCAAGATCAGTATTTCTGGCAAAGAGATTGCACGCCAGTTGCTGCCTCGAGGAATGGCGAATAATCAATCTGTTAGACGACATCTGGATGCTTTTACCCGAGGTCGAATCATTGGGAAGTGGGAGGAAGGCCGCAGTGTGACAAGTGTGGCTGCAGAGTTCGGAATTGCTCACAGCATCATTTCACGACTTTGGAGACAATTTCAAACTACAGGAACAGCTATGCGGGGGTTTAGTTGTGGTCGTCCACAAGGAACCACACCGGCAGATGACCGGTATATTGCCTTACAGGCCAGAAGAAACAGCGCAGACAGCGGGAGAAATCGCTAGACGCACGACACAGGCGACTGGACGACCGATATCGCGTTTTACCGTGGCCAGAAGACTACACGGTGGTGGTCTGTTTGCACGACGCCCTGTATGGTGTGTACCTCTAACGCCTGCCCATCGGAGAAGGCGTTCTCTGTGGTGCCGGGAACACCGGAATTGGAGAGACAATGAATGGGGACGAGTACTCTTTACAGATGAGAGCAGATTTAGTCTGAGTTGCGATTCTAGACACATACACATCTGGACAGAACGGGGAACACGCAATAACCCCTTCAACATCATCAAAAGGGACTGTTTTGGAGGTCGCGGAGTTCTCGTTAGAGCAGACATAATGCTTGGTAGCCGGACCGACCTTCATATCTCCCAAGGAGGTTCGTCACCTGGGACTGCTATTGTAACGAGGTTCTTCTTCCTTACATGCGTCTTTTCACAAGGGCTATGGGTCCTCAGTTCCTCTTCATGGACGACAACGCTCCACCTCATCGCACAGTTACTGTCGAAGAGCTGTTGGAGAGTGAAGATATTGAACACATGGATTGGTCGGCAAGGTCTCTGGATCTAAATCCCGTCAAGCATGTACGGAACTTACTAGGGAGACCCGTGGCAGCACGTAACTTATCGCCAGTAACGATTCTGAAACTGCGATTGGTGCTACAAGAGGAACGAGCAGCAGTGTCTCAACAGCTCATTAACAACCACATATCCAGCATGCACAAATGATGTGAAACCTGCCTAGCAGTCAGGGGAGATCATATCCCCTATTAAAGACCGGACGTTTCTTGCTGGACACCCATCACAGGGATGTTTCGGCCTTCAGTCGCATTGCGCTCCATGCTACTTTTTCAATAAAGCTTCTTTTTATCCCTCTAATTTCTCTTTCAGTAAGTGTTGCTTACATTATTCATGTCCTTACGTATTGGGGATCTTACGGTATTAAATGTGTTGATTTGGAAAGCTTTTGTACAAAGTTATAGTAAAAAACCCATCTCGTCCTTAATTTTTGCACACCAGTGTGTTATCCAAATTGGAAGAGTATAGGTTTATAATCCATGTTTCCAAAGTTTTGGTTTTCTTCCTTTAAAATATCTATCAAACACTTTTATAATATTTCCAAATAAACCAGAATTTCTTCACATACACTTGGCATTAGAGACTTATAATTATCAACCATTTCTTCAAGTGATGAAAAATTAGAAAGCTTCTTTCATCTAAATCGTCAACACCAAAGCTGTGTTTTTTCTTTGAAACCATTTATCTTCTTCCAGCATTTCAATATGTTTATACTTATCCCTTTTATATATACATTCAGATCATTCATACAAGTGAAAATATCACTCAAATAGGCTAACATTTGGCTGGCTTCTTATGATTTTCTTACTCCAACCAGATCATAGTCTTCCTTCTTTAGAAAACTTTGACTTCTTAAAGTTGAGAAAAGAGCATTAAAGCATTCCCACATGACGGCCAGCGGACTTCCGTATGGAAAATCAAAACCGAATGTTCACTTCCAAACTCTCCCAAAACAACTGGAACAGGCAGCGATCCAGAGCTCGACCCGAATCCAGTTGATGGTCTTCACTGAAGTGTCAAGGACTGTTCATCTTTGAAGATGTTTTTCGATGCCAGAGCATGTCAATGAAAGAAGCAGTGGCCACCTTATGAGTGCAGAATCTCTTGTTTCATCAGTCCAAAAAAAATCCTGATTTATTTCCTAATAAAGCAGAGACACCATCAGTGTACACAGAAACAATAATTTGGATATCCAAGTTTTACTTCACATACTGAAGAACGTCTGTACTGTTCCTTCACTTACTGAAGAACGTCTTTTCCTTTTTTGGTTGTTTTCAAGTCTTCACAAAGCAGGAACTCTTCCTCTATGGCAACGGGATGAACATACCTCACCAATGTAATACGTTGACAGCAATTTGCAATATCAGTTGTTTCGTCCAACTTGAGAGACATTTTTAAGTAACTAGTTCTAATATCAACGAAATCTTGATCCAAAATGTCCAAACTCAAATCACTAATTAGACTTTAAATAACATTATTTGATCAGGTACTAATTTAAATTTGCTTGAGGCATCTTTGTCCCAAAATAACTATTTTCCAATTTCACGAGTTTTTCAACTCTTCTGCAACTGTGTGAGGCTTCTAGCATTTGGGTGACTTTATATGCCTCGTTTTGTGAAGCTATCAGGAGTGGTTTTTAGATATAAAACTTAATTTTGAAAGGATTGCTCAAAGTCAAATCGGATTCTCGAGCACCCTTTCCAAAATTTACTTTCAATGTCAGTTTAACGTAACGTCATGGCCTACAAAATCTCCACCACCATACCGGTTGTTGAAATACCCCAGTAGGTTAAAGGCTTCAGATTTCCATTTGAAAAGACAGCACCAAAACGTATGCACCGGGGTTTTTCAGATTACCAGTTGCTGCGATCCAAGTGAAACCAAACTTCACGTATCCTTATTTCATTTTCTGCTCTTGAGTAATTGAAGAAATATAACCTAAAATATGGAATCAAACTGGTTAAAAGAAAAACAACGGTGGGTAAGTAATATAACATAAGTGTACTCACTAATTATTAGAGACAGGAGAGAAATGAGCAGGTCATGAAAGCAAAATCACTACACAGTGCACTCAGAATTAACTCATGTGCATTACGTTGCAAAATGCGGCTGACATTAACAATATGCACTGCAAATCCGCTTCCGACGCATGCGCATTAAATATGTTTTGCATGTGCACCAATATAATGCATGTAATTTTTAAATAATTATTTAATTTACTTAAAAATATATAAATATTATCTAGCGCCCTCTAGAATGCTACCTCGCAACCTCAAGGGATGTTAGCACCTCTGGTTGGGAAACCCTGCGCTAAACGAATATCACAGCAGAATCGAGTAGAACAAGTAAAACAACAGAATTTGTTTCAAACTTCTGCTTTAAATGCAAAACAGACTTAATACAAATTTACTTCCGCTGCTCGCGAGAATAACATACGAAACGTAAAAGCGAAATATATTAAAAAATCACACAAATTAAAATTCTATCTTAATGTTTGGCTTGATAAATTTTACGAACTAGTTGCCAACTATACAACAGCCATCAACTCAGAAGTTTTTCATGCTTTAAAGTTTTGGCCAATCCACTTTCTTGAACTTAGATTCTTACTCTGCTCAAAATTCATCTCATTTACACATTCTGGTGGAAGCAGACGAAACAGAATAGATTTTAACATAAGCAAAAAATGCAATAATCAAATACAATAAATCAAAAACTTGCAAATATATTTTAATAAATAAATCTAAGCATCGATAACTTTGTTATACCTTATTTAATCTCAACAAATATTTTACTGAAATGTCATCCACATTGATTATTATTTCTATCTGATATTTCTAAAAACTGATTAATATTGAAACACATAACAATTCGTAACTACGTATCGTTATCAGTGGTCGATAGAAAAGTGCGTCTAAAGGTTAGAGATCGATAAAAACATAATAATGTAAGTTCAGGAGAGCTAAAAAAAAGAAACAGCGAACTATTTTTCAGTATGAAAAACAGCAAAATGTTCAGAAAAATAAAATAAACTTACCTTCAAAGCTAAGAGAGCAAAGCACAAACTTCTTGATATAAAATAAGGGACATGTGTTCAAATGAAGTCATTTGCTTATTAGTTTTACATGTGAACTTCACTCCAGTGGAATAGTAATCAGTTAATGTCAAGCTGGTACGAATTTTGCACAGATATTTGAAGGTCATGGTGAAGTTTACTCATTTTAATAAGTAATTGCTGTTATATAAAATCCGATGACAGCATAAATTAGCGATTTTTGAAATGTTTCAAAACAGATGATGCATAAATGATCGCTATCATTATCATGAACTGAAAATGACAATAATCATTTTTATTTTATAAAGGTTACTGCGAAATGTGGCTGGTAAAAATTATGCATATAATATTGTAAATATAACTTTAAAAATAAATGCATCAGAAATTTGCTACAATTATTCAAAGCGTATGAATTTTTGGATTCACACTTTTAATATAATAATGCACTTCAATAATAAACCATGAGAACAATAACACTTCCTTTTATATAATAAAAATATTACGAAATATTCAGGGAAAAAGAGCGACTTTTGCAAACGCTTAATGAAAACTTTAACCATTTTCTGATTGTCCTGCTCGATAGACAGTTTTTTCCCTAAAGAAAAAGTTTCGTGAATTCTGACATATTCAGTAATTACGCTGTATTTTGTAATTTCGTGAACTTAACTGCCTTTTTTTAACCTTTCAGCTGTCTAATGCCATAAACCAAACTGCCTTCCCTGATTTCTCGTCTTTCCTACTTCATACGTTACCAATGAAACACTGTGTTATTAATACAGCCGTGTGATTCAGAAGGGTTTCATGTGAAAGATTTTTATCATTCATTCTTCCGCCGCATTTCTAAATCCTCCTTCCACTGCATATGCACTAACAATCCAAAGAAAAGAATAGGTAATGATTGTGCATGGCGATTGAGATATCATTTTTTTTCCTCTAAATTTAGATAACATTAAAGCTCTTGTAATAAATTTGTTAAATTTTAATACACTCTACTGCTGTCGCCAAAGGCAGATCTTCCCTAGGCGTCCATTTGCAACAGAGAATAACAGAATTTGTTCCATTTTGACGCATCAACCTAAGAAAAAAGCAGGATCTCTAAAGTCTGCGGCCAAGGAATTTTGAAGTATCGAATTGAATGATATCATTTTACTAACTAGCACAAAATTTGCTACGAATTTTCCAGTAAAAAGACTGAAATAGTTTATTATGAACACAAGAACAAAACTATTTAAAAAATCTGATGTGGATACCGCATGACTTCCTTGCATGGAATATTAAATTACACGCATTTTGTACTGTATTTCGTTCAAACTTATTTCTTCCAATTTCATTAGAAATATTTCTCATTCAATTAATTCAGTTCTCACTTCGCAGCAAGGCAAAAATACATAAAACCTCAACACACCTTCATTAAAAATTGAAAAATATAAAAAAAACATAAAAACCAAATGCATTTAAAGCAATTCTTACAATTAGAGTTTTTAGGCAAAAACAAGCAATTCGGCCAGCGGACAAAAAGGCAGATTTTTAGGAGCACAAATCTGTTTACTTTTAGTCTACTAAGTTTTACTTTACTACTAAGTACTACTACTTTTACTTTTGGTTCCAGCAGACAAAAAAACACGGAAGTTGGGGAAACTGACTTAATTCAGTGTTCTGCTAAATTTCAAATGTAACCAAATGCTGCTACATTAGGCTTAGTCGCACTCAAACAACTTTTAAAGTGTGGATAATTGATTCTACAACTATTGTATGAAGATTAAGTAAAGACATAAAAACCTTAACCGGAACATAAGAATAACATAATTCAGTAACTTTTAGAAAATTGGTTTCAGTTATAAAATTTTGAAATAGGCCCGTTGTTTCAGTAACAGTAATAAAGAAAAAGGCCATAAAAATTATTTTAACGTTATATACAATAACTTCAGTAATCACACTATTTAGGGATCTTTTAACTGATAGTCATCCAACATATACCACCTTTTAAGGTTTAGGAATAAATATTTATATCCACTTTTGGTGCGGCCGATTGCAACCAAACAGTGAGGTGAACAACTACATGTTACAGCAGTTCTATACAGGAAATTTCACCATTTTGAGGCTATTCGTTTTTGAGTTATGCGAGATACATACATACGTACGTACGTACGTACATACAAACGTACAAATGTCACAAAATGTCTTCTGAATCCATTTTAAATCCTTATTGCAACCCGTTTTGGGTAGCAGAATCCTTTATTCTATCCTGACGTACAGGTGTCACGCAAAAGTATCGTTAAATTGCATTCTAGCGGTCAAAATGGATATTTTCGTTGAAATATTGATGCCCGAAAATTTTCACGATTACAATACTTTCTTTACTTCATACAAAGAAAATAAATTCAAGAATAATTAATTAAATTGAAAATAGCCATAAATAAAATGTGCTTTTGAGAAGGAAAAGAGAAAAACAAAAGAAAGAAAAAAAAGCAACCGCTCATAACTCCAGAGAAACTTTCTCGATGCATTTATTGCTTTCAGTTCGAGGATTTCGAGTCCTGGCAAAATAAAAAACATTGCCATGTAAGGTTTATCCTAATTTTATTAACAGTTATTTTAAGTTTAGGCATCTTTCCTATTATTTCTAGTTTCAGCTTAGAGTTTCCTACCAGAATGTAATTTCAGAAACGCGGTCAATACAAATGAGTAAAGAGTAGTATTTAAGTCGATGTTCCACCGACTTTGAAGAGAGAGCCTGAGTTCCTTACTAGCACGCGTTTGCCTTTTGGCTACGTCTCTCTAAGCTACTGCTACGCTCGGCCATACTTTAGGCCCTTGTTTGGCTTCGCCGACTTAATTAAGATTTAGGGGCCAACTACTTAGAATCTTGATAGCTTCGGCTATATCTTTCAGTCAGATTTAGTTAAGCTTAGTTAAGTTTAATTTTATATTCATTTAAGTTCAAGTCCAAGTGGAGGCTTTGTTGTACACTCCGAATTAGGAATTGATTGTATTATATTTATTCAGAGAAATAAAGGGTAGTTAACTCTTTGAAAGTCTTACGTCTCTATTCACACGCTTAAGCGATTATTCGTTTATTAGTGTTTGTGGGGTTCAAGGATTGAACTCTCAATTAAATAAGTAAATCCCACAGCCTCTTTATGAAATCATTAAAACATTAAGTGTCAAGACTTGTGCTCAACGGATCTAGTGAAATAAATGCTCAACTGTATATTAAATAAGAAGAATTTCAAATTCACCTTTAAATGCAGGCTTAGCTGAATTTTTGTAGCAAAATCTTAAGTTTCCTTATATGTGAGTCTGCTGATATTCGGAAACATACGGTAGGATAATTTTTAATCAGTTATGTCTACAATTAAGTTCTTGCAAGAGACTATCAATATTAGAACACAAATTTTCATGTGACGTTAATTTACGACTAAATAATATCGTAGCAAATTTCTTTTCCACCATTCAACTTTGCGATTTTGAACATCTCATTTCAAATATAAGATTCTTATGTTCCCGTATGTTTAATTTTGGAGAATATTTGGGCTGGCAACAAAGTTATCGCGGATTTTAAATAAGAAGCGAAATTCAAAATTTTTCCTTGAATATATAACTTCATGAAATTAGGTATTGTCCGTTTTGTCGATACCTTTTGCCATCTTTCAGGCAGTGCCATAATTCCATGTTCATAAAACCTCTGATTTTAATCAGTAAAAAACTGAATGAGAGTTTACATCATCAGCGTCATTAAAAGGAAGACGTCATTTAAGGTGTCATTGTCATCATCAAGAAGGCGTCATCATCAGCGTCATTTAAGGAATTCTATATGGAACGAAATAGATAGAAATCTGAAGGCTCAAGATCAAGACTATATGGTGGATGCAACACCACATTCCAAGCTAGCGCCAATAATTTTTGGCGGATGACCAAAATTGTGTGGGGGTTTGCATTTTCATCCCTTACGATCCCTTAGGATCACTCTTACGATCTGCGAATTCTGGCCGTTTCTCTTGAATTGCGCGGCTCTGTTTGGTGAGTTGTTGAACGTAGACATTTGAATTAACCGTTTGGTTTCTTGTCAAAAGTTCAAAGCGCAGAATTTCTTTATAATCTTATTCCCCGGGGGTCGACTTAGAGAACTCTGCAAAGCTACAGGCTAGGATCTGTACCTAGGCAGTATCGGCAGCGGGGGTATACAAATTACGAACGTAGTGGTTCTAAAGGCCCCGAAAAGATGATTTATTGGTCGGCCTATGGGTCTGGCGAGTCCTAGAGCTCAAGGCTGTAGTAATCCGAGGTGGCGTTGCAAGTTCTGCCGGGGGGGCTGCCCCGGATTTTCTGGGTAATGTCCTTGGGCCACGGGCAGCCTATGTGACTGGTATGTAGCAAATAGACGACTAGTGTCGCCTTAGGGCCTGTGTCGTCCTAGGTGCGATGGTGCCAATCTCTCCAAGGTTCGAGGACAGGGGTTGAACTCCTGGGCTTCGTTCAGCGGGAGGTGCGGACTCGTAGTGCCCTTCTATTGTGGCGGAACGAGGAATGCTAAATAAATTAAGTTATAATCTCACCAAAGTATAAACGTTTTTGGTGAATATTATTTTGATGCTGTCTGGGCTGATTCATCCTGCTTCACCCACGATCTTTTTCGATTAAAAACTATTCACTTTTCGCTGCCAGTAATCAGTCATTTCAGAAATGGATAAATATTGTTCAGTTTCAGAATAATGCATACCATCAAATGAATCTCCTTAAGCTGATGAGGGACATAAAAATAGAGTTTATTAATACAACCAAGTTGTTTTAATATTTTTAATGCATATATGCGATACACTGAGCTTCTCTGCAGTCTCACGTGTTGCGCTATGATGATTTGAATCGATAATGGTTTTGATATGGAATTCATCACCTTTAACTGGACGGCCAGATCGTTGCCCATTTTTGAATGAAAAGTCACCAGAATGAAATTTGGCAAACTAATTTTGATAAGGCCTTTCTTTCAAGGCTATGTTCCCATGCACAGCACATAACTTCTTATATGCTTGGGATTCGTTTCTGCCTTTTCGGATATAATGCAGTAGAATATGTCTGAAATATGCATTTTTTCTTCCATTTTTAAATTGGTATAAAAATGAAACTAAACAACTAATGGGTACAATTTTCCTACTAATTAAAGGTGGAAATCCAAGCAACAAGAAAACAACATTGGCTAGATGCTTTGAATACGCTGACAAAACAAAAGGATGCGCTGATACTATCTATCGATAAAATCTGCAATCACTTAGTTAGCAATCCAGTTGTTCTTAAATTAGTAGACTTATCTCTGCTTAACTTAAAAATTGCTTCAAATGTTAAACTCAGATCTGCAATCTTATAAGATTGTAAGCCTACCAGCATTCGAGCGGCAAAGTCGTGGAACAGTGGTAGTCGAAATCGGGTTCCGAATCCTGGCGAACCTACATGTACCTGGCTGTATGGTAACCTACATGATTTTCTCTATATGTAAAGTGGATACGAGCCGGTTCCCCTTCGAAAATCTGCTTCGAAGACATTCCTGTTCTTAACGAATGCCATTGTGTGAGTCGCCATAATCCAAAGGAAAAAAAGAGTATCTTGGGATACCTTTTTTTTTTTTTTTTTTTTTTTTTTAATTTTTTTTTTTTTTTCTTTTTCTAAATTTTTTTAGTTTAAAAATTTTTTGAAATTTTAGCGGTAAACCCTTCGAAGTGTTAGATTATAGTCTGAATTTTTTAGACTATTATTTTCAATTTTTCTTTAAATTATTATTTTTAAGACAGTAAATCTTTTAAGTATGTTACTTACACATTAGTTATAGAGAATACTTTTTAATTTCATTCAAGTTTTAAGAATTTTACAATTTTCATTCTGGCAGCAATTTATCTAATTTTAATGAAGAGCGCCAGATATTATCGTTCCATCTTTAATCGATTTTCAGATATATATTTCACTATCATTTTGAATGTTTCTTTAACTGTAATTTTTAAGAGAGTGAATCTTTAAAATATGTTTCTTTGTAGAGTCATTATGTTATTCTGAAGACGAGGATGTGTAAAATGAGCAGGAACCTCGCTAGGACTCGCACCTGGACCTCTCGAAAACGCGCCAAGTGTGCTACCGTTACACCACGAAGGCATGCTCGATGTAGGGACAAAATATCTTATTATTGATACAGAATAATTTTTACCTTCATTTACGTTTAAAAAATTAAGAATTTTGCAATTTTCAGCCTGGCGCAGTATTTTATCCAATTTTAATGAAGATCGTCAGACATTATCCCTATCATTATTCGTCAGACGTTATCACTATTATTATCACTATCATTATCACTATCTTTATTCTATTTTCAGCTAAATATTTCATTTACTCCCTTAATAGGAATTGTTAGCAACACATTAATTGAACTTTAACAAGTTTTAACAATTCCGTATCAGCGACTAAACAAGCATATTGTAAACAGATAAAGGGCCTTCTGTAATAAATCTTTCCTTCGTGTCTTCGCATTAGACAAGGACAGGCACATTAGCTTTCTGAAACAACTGATTTCAATAGAGATAATCTTAGAATGTATTACTTATTTTAAGAGCAATGCACATTGTAGGTTTAATATTATTTCTTATTAATTTTTATGTCAAACAATAAACACACACACACACACACACAAAAAAAAAAAAAAAAAAAAAAAAAAAA
>KK114465.1:80538-101094 GCA_000611955.2 Stegodyphus mimosarum
TTCGAAAATCAGGTGAAAATTATGCAAATAATTTAATTTCCGAAGGACGCAAATACATAACAAATGAAAGTAATCGTGGATAAACTACTAGTAACTATCACAATATTATTTCTTTAAAAGAAACCTGAATTCCAATAAAAATACATAGCAATATTAACATAACAACATCTAATAAAATATCTCCATTTCTATTCCAGTGTAACTTGAATCTCGCTCGTCCTTATTCTTGTCTCTGTTATTCCTTTTAAAAATCAAATCATCTATAAATAATTAGAGAAGTTGAAAGTGTAGCTGACTCACTGAAATAGTGGACTAAATATCAGTTCGTATTTTCTTTGCTCCCAACGGTAACATAGCTGAAGACTGGTAATTCGACCATGGATCGAATCTCGGACAACGGGTTGGTTGATATTTGTGGTTTTTCCAATTAACGTAGATACAAACCAGTTTTCCTTAGAAAATCCTCCACGAAGGCACCTCTCTCCATAGGCAGATAGCCCTAGAGTTGTTTTGTATTATTCAATTAATCTAACCTAAACCTAACTTTCGCTGTGACTGGTCAGTTCTTGTATTAAAGTTCAACAGTTAGAAGTTCGGATAGAAACAGTTAGAAAGACAAACCTTCGCAGTCTTTGTTAGAAAGACGAAAATAACCAGTATGTGGTTGAATCCATTTTAAAATTAAGAGAGTTCATTCTCTAAGAGCATTGCGGAAGAGGGAAATGACTTACAATTGTCAGAACCTGGCGCTAAAAAGCTAGGGGGGGGGAATACGCCAGAAAGTACAGTGCTAACGTTTATTTATGTTCTGAGAAATACTTATCATTGGAAGTAGACGTTTTAGGGAGGTGGTTTGTTGTATTTTGCATACGAAGACTTATGAGTACTAATAACGATTAATACTCACTGATAAATTTAGGAATGTCGGATAAATAGGGGAAACTAAAGTGGTCATACAATAACAAATGAATATTTTTTTTAATCTAATAGTCATCATAAAAAACAAATAATTAGTTAAAAATATTTTATCTCAAAAAGAACATAAATCCAGTAAAACAGATTACTTTTAAATCCCGTTCACATAGAAGGCTCCTTCGCACAGCTGCCGTTTGCAAGAGGAGAAAAAGACAGGATGGAGCTTCATTTTTAAGCCCCGGTCAGAAAACCGCAGTTTTCTCTTCCTTTACCCACAAGCCACTGTAAACACAAAGACGTCACAAACATGAATTGAACTGGCTGATTTCTACTATTGTTTACAATTTTTTAACCTTGTTTGCTGCTGCTACAGACGGTATCGGAACTTTCGTAATGGTTCCCGAAAACGTTATGCTTTATAATAATAATTATTATTATTAGCTTTTAGTTAGCTTATCCATGGTATTCGTTGCTACGGTTAAAACTGCCATCGGTTTTTAAATTGTTTTCGGAATAAAGTATCGAGTTCAAATTTTGTGCAATTTGCTTGCGAATGACAGTAAATTTTCAAAATTCGAATTAGATACTTTTTTAAAATTTAATGTTGAAGCAATTTTTCACGCAGATTTTCGTTTAATGAGCAATCTGAAATGTCATTTTATTGTTTGCACTTGGACAAAGCGGAGAAAATATGTTTTAAATAAAACTGTCAGCTTAATTTCTTTTATTACTTTTGGGAGAATTTTTGAAAATCCCTCGAATTTTTAGACTCTTTGACGTCCATTATTTTAAAATTTCGCTATAAAAATGTAACGATAGCAAAGTTTTTTTAAACTTTCATTAACTCTTTGCGCTCTTAGGGAAAAAAAGTATAAAAAGACATTAATTAGGCGAATTTTTAGAAAATATGAGGGGATCATCGGTTATTCTTGGGCATCATTTGGTAATACCAGTTTCCTGCTTCAAAGAATTACTTGCAGAGAACTTACTATAGATGCCCAAGAAGGTTTTCACTTGCAAACATCAGTTTCAAAGTTCTAATCTCATCACATCACACTATTTTTTCTGCTTGTGTACAGATTCCTCTAAAACTAATTTTGTACTTATTAATTAATCTCAGTCTCCTGCTTCAAAGAATTACTTGCAGAGAACTTACTATAAAAATTTTCTGTCATTTTATAAATGTTATTTCTCTCTCCCTTTTTTTGTAGTATATAGGTTTTTTATATTTTACAATTCATTTTTTTAAATTATTTGCAATGACATCTACCGCATCATTATTAAAAGTTTTCTTTTCATGAGTTTACGTACATTTTTCTCAGTATTTCATTTCAAAGACTGGTTTTCTTTATTTTATTGCGAACTGTAATTCAGAAGCCATTTATCAGTGATCAAAATAATGCCTGTAAGAGGAAAACGTGGTGCCAAAGTCATAAAACATGGACCCTAGAGCAATGGGAGGCTGTCATTTGGTCGCATGAGTCTTGCTTCACACTGTTTCCGACTTCTGGGTGAGTTTACATCTGGCGAAAGCCGTGCTAAGTAAAGGATAGCTGCCGAGTTGAAATATGGCCGAGAGTGAAATATGGCAGGGGTTCGGTTTCGGTTATAGTCTAGGGCAGCCGTATCGTGGTATTCCATGGAACCCATCGTTACTGTGCAAAGTCACATTACTGCCAATGATTATGTGATCATTTTGGCTGATCACGTCCATCCCATGGTATAAATTTTATTCCCAATGATGATGCCGTACTCCAAGACGACAGAGCTACTGTTCACTCAGCACGTGAACGCTATCCACCGCCATCATCGTTAACTGGACTTGCCAACGTTTAAAAGGAAAAATGATACAAGATTCTCTTGCAAAGTATCGACCTCTATTTATCCATGCCGAGAAGACTGCAAGCTGTTTTGAATGTCACCAGTTTTCCTACATCGTATTGGTCCCAGCAATATGGTTTTATTGAGCAAAAGCTCATACAGCTTGAATGATTTAGCAGCTAAGAATATGAAACTAACATAAGATCTTCAATGTATCTTCAAAATGTAGCACTGTTGCTATTTCCTAAAATTACGTGTTTCTGAAAAAGATAAATTTAAATAAGAATACTGAAAATGTAATATAAAATGGGGTAGAGAAGTTGGTGTTATAATTATTTTTGGAGATATAGAGAAAAAAACTAAGAAGGTGTGTAGTCATCTCTAACGAAAATGTATGCTTTATAGCAATTAAGCATGCTATGTATCAGATTATCTGGGAGTTCCTGAGATAACAAAATGAATAGTAACTTGAAACTCCCGACTTCGAAGAGCGCTAGGTGCGGATTTCAGCAATGGCTCTAGACCAGTAATTCTCAATCTTTGACTAACGCGTACCATCTAAACAAAAATTGAAAAACTTTAGTACGGCCACTACATTTTACAATGATTATTCTTCAATTTCTCAATAGAAATAATTTTTAAAAATATTTTGCTATTTGCACAACCTGTTGGCTATTTGTATTAAAAAATATTTGATTTTAAAATATGAGATTAAAAATTGATTACCATTTTAATTATCAAAATTTAAGTTATAATACTTTAATTCTAAAATTTAGTGTGAAATTTGGGCCTGTTTAAGAGAGATCAGTTTCTTTATGCATGGTCTTTATTTATTAGTTTTAACCGTAAATTAGGATCCTTTTTAAATTTTGTTCTGTATTTACTTTCAAATATAACATGAGAGAAAATTCTTGTTCATACAAATAGGTTGTGAAAAAAGGGCAACAAAAGTCTAACAGCTTTATATGAAATGCCCTTAAATTCCTTTTTTCGGTTCAGTCAAAAGTTAACAAGTGTGTTATTTTTTACAGTTAGAGTTCAATTCCCCCCCCCCAATTCATGAGATAACATTTCAGGTGCATTTGAACAAAATCTATTTCTAATCCAATTTTCTTTTTCATACTCCTCGAAAAAATACAAGTTGAAATTATTTATCAATGAAAAACAATGATTTTTAACGTCGGATGCTAATGCTTCTTTTATTTTCAAATTACTTTCGGTTCGATAAAAGGGGATAAAAAGCTTAAAAAATTATTATCCAATTCTTTGATTTTTAACTCGAGTTTTTTTATCATTGCATTTATCTCTAATGGTAAAAAATTAATACTTTGTTCTTGTAATCCTATATTTAATTAACTTAATGTTCCAAAAATATCAGCTAAATATGCTAAACGCGTGAGCCATAATAAACAATTTTGAATCACAGCGGAAAAGTTGAATTTCTGATCGAAGTAAATACTCTTCGGCAAATCGTTTATCTTCTTCGAAACGTGAGTAAAGTAATAATTGGAAATGCTCACTGTTTTATTTTTCTTTTAATGGAATTTGCCATTTCATGAATTTACTGTATCTTTTGTTGACTTACTGTATCATTTGATAACGGAATATTATTTAAGTTCATTAGACGCTTTTTAGTTGAATAATGTTAAAACAATATCTTTAGCTTCTAGTAATGTAAGGTTTTCTCCACTGGTGTGAATCTGCTCAGTGTTGGCAATTCTTAGACTTACTCGGTAACCAGCTTCGAAAGCTTTTTAAGGTGACATAAAAAACCTTTCATTAATTGCTTACTACTTTTGAACTCCGGTTATTTTCTCTTAAAATATTCTTCAGATTTGTCCTTTAAATTGGCATGCTTAGATTCAAGACGTCTTTTAAGAAATGATAGTCTCAT
Organism: Stegodyphus mimosarum; assembly: GCA_000611955.2. NCBI lineage: Eukaryota > Metazoa > Arthropoda > Arachnida > Araneae > Eresidae > Stegodyphus > Stegodyphus mimosarum. The sequence continues at coordinate 85,169 of KK114465.1, forward strand.
ACTTTGATTGGGCAATACTTCACCACAAACAAAACATTGAGGTTGAGGGTCCATTTCATCTTCACTCCAAATAAACCCAAATGATAACTTTCATTATATTTCTCTATAAATAACTTTTCTTTTCTTTTCAATCTTCTTAGGTATATTGTCCTGGATACATCACATGTGTATCATCAGTTTTCCGCTTAGTCAATCCTAGCCATTTTTCCCTTTTGAAAATCTAGGTTTGCTTTATTATTTTTTCACAAATATTTAAACGCCTAATATATTACGAGTTTTTCAAAAACAAACGATAACATTCTCAAATAGCGTAGAAAAGTAAGGAATACAATGCAACAAGAAGACAAAACACCCGCTGTTAAAGACAGCAAATCGACGTAAAAAGTTATTCTAATTCAAAATAGAGGAATATGAGCCCGAAAATGGCGGCGGCACAAAGTGTAGACATGCTAATAAATCGATCTACTCTAAAAGAATTAATGAGATACTATTATCTTTTTACAGGAACTTATTTTTATTTCCTATTAAATGCAACATCCATTTCTATTACTCAATCCGGAGTATATGCGGGTCACTCAATACGTTGGATTGCGTCATCGCATGGCTTGCGTAACGCCGATGACGTAGCTGATTAAGAACCTAAAATTTTTGAGAACTGAAACCTTTCTAAACTAAACCAAAACCTTCTCTTGGTGAGCTTCTATATTGCATAATCGTGCACTTAGCTTCTATGTTTGTTACTGCTTAGACGTTCTTTTACTATGATTTCTTCCTATTGCAATAGTACCAAAAATGTAAATTTTCTGCAAATGGACACGATTAGAGTAATTGTGGAAGATGATGGTGGCCACAAATGTGAATTTAAATAAAAATGCAAAATAATCCGCTTCGAGTTCTAAATTTCTTAGTCATTACGAATTCAGCATTTTTGCATTCTGCGCAATCAAAATTCTTCCTCTTCAATATGGATCTATGTCCTAAGTATCTACTACATTCTACGGAATCAACATTTACATTTATATAGATAGATAGACAGAGATAGATGTACACATATGTATTCTATAGTCAATCCACGTAAAGTTCCTAAACAATAATTAGTTATTGGTAATGAGTACTAACACATTTAAAACTCGCTACTATTTAATATCATCCATTTATGAAAAGTTTTGAACTAAATTTTTGATCTGACAGTATGCAACCGAGTCTACTATAAATTCAACAGCCAAACAGCAAGAACACTTCATACAACGAAGAAGTCATAATACACCTTAAAGAAAACAAATGTGTTAAATGTTTCTTATTCTTCTCCTTTATTCATTAATTAGGTTACACTCCATATTCTAAATTGAAAGCTCATTTTATTAAAATGAGAAAATTTTAAAAATTTATTTTTCATAGTTTTGAGAGCTTTTTACAAATTCGACATGATAAAAGAATGTTCTAAGAATTGACTTATATGAAACAATCTAGGAATTCTCAATGATTATGCAGAGATGAATGGCATAGGTATATGTAGAAGGCTAAACAATGATGTTTAGCTGTTTCCTTTCCGATCTAGAATTTAAAAAAAATCTATCTTAAAACTTTGTAGATTGCGTACATTTAGATTTAAATTAACACCAGTCATTGCAGCACCTCCCGGCCTTAAGATAATAGATCTATTATAATAAAACAAACACAAAACGAAAAATAAAAGCACAATGTATCTACATATAATTTTTATTATTTGGTTAGAACAAACATACAATAAAAATTTTTCTTATGTTAAACAACATGAAAGTGTAACAATTTTTGATAAATTTATATTTTCATATTGATACCCCAAACAGTAACATGTTTTTTATTTTTAACAAGTTACTAAAATGTAGTATCCTGACATTTATCTTCCTAACACATGTCGATAAGCGATTTTGACAACAGTTGGAAGGCAAAAACAGTTAAGAATTTTAAATGCTTATCACAATATTGCAGATGTAATATAAGATGATACTACATTGCTAGATTTTCTATGCAATCAAGCTATAACAGGTACAGATGGAAGTGGAAATTGTCAAACTACATACAAATATTCTTTTTTAATCAGCATGAAAATATGTTATAGCACAAAACTATTACAACTGTATTTTGTTCAAACAAATGACATGTGCGTATGGAATGATATTAAAATTCTCCACAAAAACATAGAACTTGGTTCATATTTTTTCAGAGCAATCACATGTTCGATTGAGAATGCTCTTACAATAAAAATGCATTTTAAGTACAGGCTTAAGTAGTTTTACAATGTTAAAATCTTAAACAGCTTATTACAAACTTTGTTCGTCTATTTCAAAACTGCTTAGAAAAAGAATTTAAAACTGACATACAAGTGGAAATGAACTGGTTTGCAACTCTATGATGGTGATTTAAATATACCTTATCACAAATTGCCAATATAAGCTCAAGGTATGCAACATAAATAAGAAAAGAAAGAAAAAAAATGATAAGATATATAACTATGTAAGCCTTTTCTAATTCATAAATCCATTTGACAAGAAAATGAAAGAATCAATCAAATAAAAATACCAATATTTCTCTTTCTAACAAATTAACACAAAATACTGCATGAAATCTATAACCAATATTCTGAAAAATACAAGATATCTAGAAAAGGGTGAGTATATTTGTCACCACATGAAGCTTTTCTACAGCTAGGTGAAAATAAAGAAAATCTGATCAGCAAGAATATAAAAAAGCAAGAGATAAAATTAATATAATCTAAAATTTAGAACTGGAGTAATAATAGTAATAAAACCTGATATTTTCCCCCAATGAACTCTTCTTTCTTTTTCAGGTACAGTATTAAAAAAAAACGTGAGGGCTGAGGCACTCTTCCATTTCACAATAAATAGCAAAAACATTAGGAAATTTGTGGGCTTTTTAAGCACACTAGTGTATTCATGGTTCTAGGTAGATTCTAGAAATCACATGAAAAAAATCTTCAACTATTAAACAAGAAATAGGAATTTTCTTGAAATGCATAGTTTTTAATATTAATGTGAATAAAATGTTTACTATAATAATTTATTAAAATCTGAATTGCATTACTTGTCATTACCATAATTTTAGATTTAAACCTAAAAAATAAAAAAAATTTATAAATTAAGGGGGTGGAAAAAGAAACAAATGGCTTTTCAATTTTACACTCAGCATCTACAATATCATCCTTCTCTGCAAAAAAGGAAGACCAAATAATATATCAATAAACAACTAATAAATTTCACCTAAACTGTGGATAAAGAAGTTTTACAATTTTTATGGAAAATAATATGACACAATTAACATGTTAAAGAAATTTCTATTGCTATAATCTTAATTTGAAACTAGAATGTTTTGGGAAATGCACCTCTTTATAAATGATATAATAATATACTTGCTATGGGGGACTGCATTTTCACATTAAATCCTCCAAAACTCTTTCATTTATTTCTTGGATTAAAAAAAGGGATTGGGGGAGGAAAAAAAACCCTTTCACTTATGAAACTTCCATTTTTACGACAAGTCAAATTTCCAACATTCAAAAGAAAATGTGAAATTAAGACAAATTTTCTTTTCTTTGATAAGCACAGTACAATTTTTTCAAAACACGCAATATATCTTTAATATTCATTTTTTTAAAATTATTAAGAAAATAAAATTATAAAAAAGAATTTAATTTCCTCTTGTTTTTTACTTGAATAAAAAATTAAAAATCTATAATTTAAATATTTTTGTGATAATATATGACTTGATGATTTCAATTTCTCTGAATAGAAAATGGTCCATGCCCTCAAAGTGTTGAGCACTGGTCATTAACCACTAGTAACCAATTAGTATACCATGAACAATTCAGTGAATAAATACACACTTTTGATCTCTATATGCACATATATATTTAGAATAAGTCTGACATTCACTCTGCTCACTGACTTAGGAAGACCTGCACAGATTTGAACATGATAAAGTGTAAGTATTGATCAGACACACATTAAACAAGATATGGAAGAGAACTACAACCAGAATTTACAGTTTAATACATCTTAACTTTTATCATGATTGTCTTTCATTATTATATATAATCCTTTCTTGAAAACAAGATCCTATTTCCTTAATCTACTTTAGAAAATAATATATTTTACTTTTTCATATATAAATGTTCACTTATTTGCAGATTTATATAACAAAACATCTGAAAAATGAAAATTACAATTAAGCAGTTACATAAAACTAAGTTAAAAATGATCTTCAGGCTTGAGTCTGTCAGCAATTAAATGCTAATGACATGTTTTACATGCTAACAGCCTTATGAAGCCCTATTCATAAAATGCCTGCCCTTTTCAAATAAAACTTATGCGAAAATTACAGTAAATATAAAAGCTCATACTGAAGAATAATTCTAAACCAAACAAATATATAGAGTTACATTTTCATCAATAAGAATAAATTTTCTTATTACATGCGGTTACACATACAGAAAGGAAAATTTCCATAAGAATCTAAGTTTACTGCTAAGTGCACATTTAGACGATTTTAAATCTAACATAACCAGTTCACTTGCTGCCAATTTTATCAGAGCTATTTATAATACAGAGTTCCTCCTGACTAAATTACTATTTTATTGATTTATGTACAAAAGGAACAAAATAGTCTCTTTTTGATAAATATTGTTGCTACATTAATAAGTGCTTTAAAAATTATAACTAAAGGTAGTATATAAAGGGTAAAATATTCTGATTCTTATAACATTTCCAACTGATACATTACATAAAAAACTGAATGAATAAAATTTTAAAATGCAGTTTCATATTAATTTTCAAGACAATTACAAAACACAGTTCTTGAAAATTTAATGCTTTGTATATTAAACATACACACAATTGTGACACCATATGTTGAAAAAATTGATCATGTACATATGCTGATTTCTTTTTTTTTGCTTAAAAAATGGAAAAATATAAAATCATATATCAGCAAAAATGGCATTTTTATACAAGAATTCTCAAAAGCATTTTTAAGAACAAATATACATATAAAATACATAAGATATTTTATATCCGATAACATGTTGCAGAGTGGAACGATTACTTGAATCATCTTTAGAATGTCTTCAAGTTACATCAAAATTCCAATCATTTTACTAACTTGGTTCACATGGTATCTTATCTGAAGAATAAAAAACGTTTGATTTGTGTTGTTTATATTTATAGAAAATCCCTGAATTCCTTGTGATAATTTGAATTTTTAAAATCTAAACCAGAATAAATAACAAATAGAATTTAAATATTATCAAATCGTACTTTTTTTTTTTTTTTCCAAAAAAGAGAGACAGTTACCAAAATCTATAATATTTTGCACATTTCAATACCCTAGAATTTCGCATTGAATTTATAATACATGTAAGATCATAAACAATTATTCAACATCCTTTTCTAAGAAAGGAAAAATATTGTTTATTGCTAATTGCTTATATTATAGTAATACACAAAAACTGCAACCACAAGATTAGAAACAACATTAAAAAATATTTAGTATAACAAATGTAAATACACACTCTAATGGTTAATGATCTTTATTGCAGCAATCAAAAAAAATCCTTAAACTTTTCTTTCTGACTTATACTAAAATTAACAAGTCGCATTAATCAAGATTTATATAAGTAAACAAACAAAACAAATATGAAATTATCTTATATATTACACATAACAAAGTTAATTAAACCATATACTTTCTATAAAAACCAATTACCATAAATAAGTTAAATACAAGCAAAAAAGCTAGAAATAAATATTAAAACAATATATACAAATTCTTATATAAATAATTTCTACAAAATCTGCAGCTCATTTACAGCATAGAAAATTGTTTTAAGTAGTAATAAGTTCATTAAATCATGAGTGGGGACCCACTAAATACTTCTTTCAAAATAAGAAATAGTTAACTATAAATTCTTATGGGCTGTAACTCGACTCATTCACCACTTAAGAAAATATTTAAACTGTACACATATTTAGGGCAAAAATCAGAATTAAAATTACATTTTTCTTTATAAAATTTTATAATAATCATTTAACTGCATAACTAAAAGTGTTTAAGAGGTGCAAAAATAAACAAATGAATGCATTCACAATGATGTGCAAAATATGTAAATGACAGTCTTTGGTAAAATTTAAATGTATTTACATTGTGGTTTAAAATAGACCTCTTTTGTATATCTCAATAGGAGAAAGAGAACAAACTGAAACTGCTTAACAACTTACAAAAATATCACTCGAATTTTAAAACCGGAAACTTTTACATGGAATACTACACTTTGGCTTACATAAAAGATGTTTTTCTTAATATTTTCTGGAGCAGAATTTTTTAAAATATGAGGGATACAAAAATGCATATTTTCATTCACGGATCTTGACTTCTTACTACAAAATATCAGACTAAAAAAAAAATGTTTGTTTCAAACATATATCGAAATAGGAACAAAGTTCAAATACAAATTCAAAATCGTTAAAGACAAAAACAGGTAATTTCAAATTATTCCATAAGAGATACTTTTATACATCACAATGTAAAATATTCTTCTTCTAAATAGTACATAAAGCTATTCAAAAATATTTCAAGCACTAGTATTAAAAAATTAATAAATGGAAAATGTTCCATATATGCATTCTAAATAAAGCTTATAACCTTAAATATGCCACTAGACAAGTTTTGTACAACTACATATATGACTAAAAATAATGATTTGAGAATAAAGCTATAACAGACTAGCTACCACAGGATTACAAAAATAAAGCTAGAGAATATTAAATAATATAAATAAATCTCCAACTATGGCTTAAACAGTTTATCTACTATAAAAACAACAGCATAATCTAAAGGAAAAGCTTAATCATTAATATATATTGCACGTATAAAACAGTCCAAAAACACAAACTGCAAATACCTATATAGGAACACGTAAACAGTTTTAAAATGTCAAGATGAAGCTATGTAGAAATTTTATCTCCTCCCCCCCAAAAAAAATTTCAATTTTAATTTTAAAAAGAACTTCGAGTTAAACAACAACAAAAAAATCTATTAATATTTTAATTGATGCAAAAATTCAGCAATTAAAAGAATTAAATGACAGCAAAGTTCTTTTATATAATCATTCTAAAGTTTAAAATACTCACTTCAAGAAGTATACTTCTGCAACACTAATTTAAAAACAAATAAACTTATGAATATGGTACATTATAAAACTTGAAAAGCTGAGTTATTTGATAGTAAAAAATCAAACAAATTCCTCACACTGATAATGAATAACTTACATAGCTTTTAAGAAGAAAGACACTTTTAGTGTAGCACACTGAATGAATTACCTAAGCCTTTCCTGTGGTCCCTAAACAGTTAAAAACAAACAATTCAATTTATTGCCTGGCATTAAATTATGACAGTTAATGCATATTAAATTCAGCCAACATAAATTAAATTCAATTAAAGTAAAGAAAAAAAAATCGAAAACTTATACTTGACTTTTATTAGATGATTTACCCTTCCCCCCAAATTACAATGCTTATTTTGAATTCACCATGTGTGGTATTTTATTAATGTCCATGAAATTCATGAAATTAAAATAATCTTATAATTAATAAGAAAACTGTAAACGGAAACAATGAAAATTAATATATCACTGAAAGAGTATATCTACTCTGAAAAAAGTACTTTCTACATATAAATAAAAAATACGGTTATATGAATACTCTGAAATAAGTACTTTCTGCATATAAGTAAAAAATACAGTTATATGAATAACTAAATGCATATTTCATATATTATGCTGATGATTTTCTAAATTATGTTTTTAATAGATCATTTCTCAACACTTTATTTTAATAGCTCTCATTCAATAAAATAATAGTATTACTTATTCAATAAAATAATAGCATACATCTTACATCAGAATATTGTTTAATGTTTAAAATAATGAAGTTAATATATTTTTAATTTATAGCTGCGATTTTATCAAAAATTTCCTTTCATACTTTATTAAAAAAAGACCTCATTAAAATTTAATAAAAACTATTTTGATTCATAAATCATATATAAGTACAATAAATGCTCACATTTGGGTGAATTTTATATATATTCCAACTTTAATGCCAATAAAGACATAAAATTTTTAACAATTCTAAAACATCAGTAAGGTATCAAAGAGGGAAAACAGTACAATAAAATTTGATTTTCTCATAAATAATACTACTTATGATTATTTAAAGAAAGCTGCTTTAAGCACCATTTTCCTTTTTGTTAAATATTTTTATTCTGATAGAATATTTTAGTTAATTTTGCACAAATTCAGTACAAATGGAAGGTATATGGTATTCAGTATATTGTGGAAGGAGTCTAAAAATTTCTTTTACGATACATAGTAGAATTTTGATAAGTTTTTGATAAACTGAACTGGAAGTCAAAATGTAGAATACAAAATTAAAAACAACTTTTCTTGAGAAAATTCTTTTTTGTTCACTTCAATTTTGGCTTATCAAATTCAACTATATGTAGACACACACATTATATATAGGCAGAGAGAATAATTGCTTATCTATACATTTACTCAGGGTGATCTGAAAAGTCTAGAAAACTTTTCTAATTTGTAAGTAATTCCAAGAATTGAAACTAATTGCACTTTTTTGACAGAAAGAATTCACACTTGTATGGAGTACGAACATCATGGCCTCCACTTTAATCTTGCTTAAAAAATGTTCAAATTGGAAATGGAGCATATGATATATGAATTTAAGCTAATATTTATTTTTTCAGATGCACAGATATCCAGTACACTTTTTTACTATCCTCATTCGTAGAAAACGTCATATACCATGAAGTTGATATAAATGAACTACTAACAGCCTGTTATTTCTTCATTAAAGGCTAAGAGATCAGGAAAGGAAATCATTAGTCTGAGGAACAGGAAACTCCATTCCAATGCTGTAATAAGGTAGTGAAGGTCTATCTATAATGGATTCAAAACATAAAAATCTATGGATTGATTGTTAATTTCACCATTCGTGAAGAAATAAAATTGTATTAAGTAGCACTTGGATGGAAACACAGAATTTACATGGCCTACTCATACAGGCAGCATAACTATAATTCAAGGCCTTATTACTTAGAAGTTCCATACATTGAATCTCATACATACACTATTTATCTGTGTGCAAGACATTCTGTTACACCTATATAAAAAAATTGATTAACATCCATTCTTAGATGACAACATGATGTATACTTAAATGAGAGTTTTCATAACAACAATGATATTTGTAGTGACTATTGCTATCTTCCTTAGAGTTCTTTGGAGTAGAATTTTGTCATTTACTGAACCAATTTCAGTTTTTGGATAATTTTTACAGCATTCTAATTAATATTAGCAGTAATGGAATGAAGGCTGTTAGACTCAACAACAATAATAGAGGGGCTTTCTGTGCTATTCATAAAAGTGTTATTAATTCATTCCTGGATCATCAGTGCAATACAGATCATATAGAATGAAGAATTAATATGCCATCGATAAAGCACTTACACCATTTTCACAGATTACAAACTTCATCACAAATAAAGATATACATTTAAAAAAAAAAAAAAAACTTAACTGCACATTTGTGTTTCTGAAAAAATTCTAGCTTAAATGATCACATAACATGTCCCCTTTTCTAGATGAGAGTTTTTTGCAAGATTCAAGAAATAAGTTTCAGATTAATAGCTATAATAAGCACACACCCTAACAAATGCTGCTTCCTATTACTTAGTTCCGATTACTGTAGTGGTTTGTAAAAGAGAAATGTGTTTCCAGACTTTTAAATCACCTTATGTACATATAACAGGAAAGAATTTATTTTCAGTTTCCAAAAGCGTTATTACAATCAGCAGTTGCTATTTCAGAATAAATATCTAAACTTACCTTAAAAAATGTTTTCTCTCTTGATTATATTTAATTTTCAATAAATTTGCTATATTTCTAAGATATATATTCTTATCAAAAGAGAAACATTTAATATATTTTAAGTGTCAAATTTTTCTTATATTTGCATATTTTTTAATAAGACCTATTATCGACAAAATATGAGAACTTGTCATGGATACATCTGTGGATTCATGTAAATATTCCGTTAATAAACAAAAACATTCAACAAATTCATATATACATCAATTCCCAAATGAAAATAGCAGAATCTTTAATAACACCTTGATTTACGTTAGAACTTTTAGCTGAAACAACAAGAAAACTATTCAGTTTTCAAAAACTATTTATAGTTTCCTTCATCCTTCCTCTTAATTATTAGTCTTCTTGTGTTTCAGATTCCCCTTATATTTCTTTGGAAATATAAGTCAAATAACGGAAGTACGTAAAAGAACTGAAAGAGAATTTAGCATCGGCTATAGCTCAAAACACCTAAGTTAAGTAAATAGCATTTCCTATTCTAAAGATAATGCACACAAGAATCATAAAATAATTTCAAATTAAAAAATTCAATTAGAATACACTCATTTGGCAAAGAACACAGTTAAAAAGATTTTTTCCCCTTTTTGATATGGCACTAGTAAAATTAAGTACCAGAAAATCACATTTTGAGGAGAATCACAATATCACAGATGGTTTAATATATCTGTTAGAAGGTAACTTAATACCTATTTTCAGACTCTGTTAGAAGCCAACTTAATATCCATTTTGAAACTTATTAATATATATTCACACAATCACTTTTCAACAAAAAACAGTTTTTAGAATTTTACTTATTAACTGCAGCAGTTTCTCCAAGGAGTTGATACTGAGAAACAAGCTAAAGTGATGCATAAAATATGCTTTCTAAAAGAGATTTAAAACTGCTTTCTGAAGAAAAACAAAGCATCAAACTGAATGAAATTCATAAATCAAGTTACTTTCATATGTATAGGCAGAGGTGGGAAGATTTTATGCGTAGCAAAATGATCATATAAATTTTTGGAAACGTAACTGAACTAAAACAAAATCTTCATAAAAATGCTGACTGGAGAGATTTCATTTATTTTTGGATGACTAGGTTATAATGAGACTAAATAAACAAAAAATAGTAGTAGTAGTAATAATAATAATCACTACATATAAAAATGTAATAAATTATCAACCTGTAATAATAATAGTAATAAATTATCAACCTGTAATAATAATAGTAATAAATCATATAAAAAAAAACTATTAAGAATATATATAAACTCAAAAAAAAAAAAAAAAAAAAAAAAAAAAACAAAAAATTTTAACCTTCCACTTTTTTTTTGAATAAATGATAGAAAATACAGAAAAAGAAAGTATAAATCATTCTTGAAAACAGCAAATTAAAAATCAAAATAAATCTCCAAAAATTGCTCATCATTCTTAGATAAGAACTGATATCAACTGTTTACATTAGAATGTGAAAATTAAATTATTACCGAATAAAATATTTAATACATTTATATGGAAAAACACTGCTCATGAATTCAGTGTCAAGTATTTTGCAGCTAGGTCATGCAGCAATAATAACTTGAAAGTTACAAACGTAAAATAGACTTGGAATTACACTATCTACATATGATCATTATTACAGAAATAATCAATCCTAAGTTATTTATTTTCCATTATTACAGATTAAATTGTATTTAATGCTTCTTAAAACAGCAAGTATGCAAAATGAAAATACACTTCCATCTCCAAAATAAAAAATACAGTAGATTTGTGATGCTACCCCATTATCAAGCTTATGATAGATATCCATAAAAGGAGGAAAGCTAACTTCCATGCAATAAATTGGGCTGTTGCTTAAACCTTCTCTAGTGGTCTTTATGGCTTAAAAAAATTCCTAACATTTTCATGTCATTTCACATTTGGGACTAAAACGATTTATTTCATATTTATCAAATAATACTCTTCCAACTTAAACATTTATAAAATACAATTGTTGAATGAGTGCAACTTCCATTTTATGTAAAAACAATGTAATTAATTTTAATTTACATTTTACATAAAAACAACGTAATTAACAATTCTGTAAAAAAAGTAATTTTTTCTAAACAAAACTTACTGTTATTTAAATTAATGCTTTAATATTTTTAAGTTTGTATGACAAAAGAATGGAATTTTTGAAAATATTCTGGATGGTATTGGAGAAATATTACAATTTTTTTTTAATTTACTAAAAAAAAATTATTTTCTTTGAACACAGTAGCTGCAATCTTTCTCATTCATCTAATTTCATTATCATACTTTTTTTATGAATTTCCTTCTTTGGTCGTCACGCTTTAAAAAGATAATTTATAAATAATTACACCAATATTACACCCTCATAATTAAAAATCTAACTTTATAAAATTGCTTCAATAATAATGCAAGTATTTTTGAAAAAGAATAAGAGTTAAACTATAAAAACTAATTATTTTGTAATATTAAAAGCCTTATATAAACAGGTATTATTTAATGAGAAAATTTAAAGTGCTTGTTTCATAATATCAAACCCTATTATAAAAAGTAAAATTTGCATAATTGCATCATAACCAAGAATTCCATTTTACATTTCTTGCAAAATTATGAGCAAAATACAAAGCAAAAAGATTCATGGGTCTAAATTGCAAATGATAGCTTTCATAACAGCTGCTGCAGCTAGAGCAGCATATGGTTGCCATTCTTTTTTCTTTGTTCCATCTTTGTAATCAGCAATTCCTCGAATAAACACATAATCATCTTTTCTGTTCCCAAATATGGATTCAACAACTGAGCCAAACCCAGTGTCAAATGACATTAGGCCATGATGGTCTGCAAATGCCAAACGAGTAGTATCATCTTGCATTAAAACTCTGCCAGATCCAACACCTCCAAAGTGAAGAACAGGCATATTGGGCTTACGAGGATCAAATGTTCCTTCTATAGGCTGTGGATGTCCAACTTCCATTAAGTCATCACCTGTATTAGACATGTAGTAAAGTTTATCTGTTTCTGATGAAGGACGACAAAAGGATGATTCTTTGTCTGTCAGTTGCTTTAAGCCTTGTTCAATGAAATATTCCCATGGTCTGTCATCCATAACTTGCAAGCCCTTGCGCCATAAATTATAAGCAATATTCTGCAATTTAAGGCTTGGTGGGCACCATGTCTTAATAGAGAAATGTTCAGGTGACAAAAAGTCATTATCTGAGACATCAAATGCATTTTTTAAAGCTTCACAGTACAGGTATACATATGGATGCTGACTATCAGGTGGAGATGATATAACAACGTCACCAAGTCTAACATGCTTAGTATAATCTCTATAATGAGGAACGCCACCTCCTACTCCAACAAGGAAAACGTAATCCACTCTAGGAAATGTTCCTGAAAATCAATCATGCAATTTATCAGAGACAGACACTAAAAATGTGATATTTAAAAACATTACAAAAATTTAAATTTACTGAGCAAACACTATCAATCAAATAATGCATGATCTGAAATATATGTGTATAAAATCTAGATTTAAGACTCTGAAATCAAAATGATATCCATTACACAAAGAACTCAGTGATATTCACATATTTTAACAGGCATTTATTCTCATACTTAGTGCTTTTAAATTGGTTTATAAGAATCTTTATGAAGAAGAAATTTTAACTCCCTCCATTAAAAAGAAAAAAGAAAAAGGAAAAAAGTACATTTAGTTTTGGATGTTCAAATTTCACCTCTTGGTGTAAAATAAAAAAAAATATTACTGAAATTTTCATTTTTGATTCATGAAGCCATTTCCCAAATAAGACATGAATAAAAACAGATAAATTGATATTCCTATTTCAAATACTACTTATTGACTGTACATAAATTTATTAGAACTGAATATTATCCTGCATACTGAATGCACAATAAAACTATCACAGAAGAAGAACTGTTAAATCATATTACATGATACATATTTTAATAAAACATACAAAATTCATCCAATAAAGCAACACAATTTATAAATGCAGATCTTCTAGTGATAAGCAAGTAGAAATTCCATAGTAAAAAGTGAAATTTAGAGAAGAAATCAGCAAAAAAATGCAAAAAAAAAAAATTTAACAATCGATTTTCGAAAATTTTTAGAAAAACTTATTTGCTCTGAATATCTTTACAGAGATTCCCTGAATTAAATCCTTAGATCTAAAATTTTTTAACTCAAATAAATGTATAGAAACAGTAGAATTTTCATGGTGATGCTTTTTTAAGAAATATGCTTTGCATTGCAATCTGGATAAAGATGTTTCTCTAAATAAAAAGATAAAGATTTTTTTCTCTTTTTCCATCATCATTACAAATAAAACATTGGCATCAAGGAGAAGAGAAACATGCAGAAAGTAAAACATAAAATGAAGTAAAACCAACCTTGTGTTTGGAGTAGATTTTAATCAAGACTCTTATCAGTTTTCAGGGCTAGCAGGTACAGTACACATCCCACGTCATCAGTATTTATTTGCTGCTCCTGATGAAGAGGGACTTGTACCTGTTAGCTCTCAAAATCAATGGAATCTTGACTAAAATCTATTCAAACATAAAGTTGTTTTTGCTTAATTTTATGTTTTACTTTGATATGTTTCTCTTCTGTCTTGATTTTTGCTACCAACTGGCAAAATATTCTAATAGCATGTTAAATCTTTCTCAATATTACAATTTGCTAGGAATGCTTTTCACTATCATTTCATCCTAACAACAAATCTTGTCATTCTAGTACACAAAATCTGGTTTCTTTCTACCTTTATTTGCAGACTTAAGATAGTCTACAAAAAGAGATTGTTTCTAATTTTTTCTTTTTATAGATAATATTAAGTGTACTTTTTTGTACACTAATACTACTACTTCAGATTTTGTTCTCAAAAAGCTGTGGCAACAGACAGAAAAAAAAAAAAAGATTTCTTTGTTTATTATAGCCAAACACCTCTCGCACAATTCTGATTTCTTTAAATTTAGCCTGAGCTCACCACAAGTACTTCTCAGTTATTTAGAAAAATTGCAATTCAACACTTATGTATTTCTGCAACCACCTTGGACTGTTTAGTGATCTTTTAAAGAAGAAAATGAATGACAACTTGTAACAGCAAAAAAATTATTTCTCACATACATACATGTGTTCTAATATTTATTTTTAATTAGGGGGTTCTTCTGAAAATCAGTAAATCTTACTAGAAAGTTTCAGTTTCTTTTCTTCTTGCAAAAATTTTGTGGCATCATGTTACAAACTGAAAGTAATTGTTCTCTTTTTTAGCATATTACTACATTCCTGCAGAAATGTCATCAGGTGTCATGGCAGTTGCTTTTGCTGCAGGCAAACTGCACAACAGCATATTTTAAAATATAGTATAAGACAAAAATAACACAATTTGTCTATACAACCATTGAAACATGAAAATACAATATACACCTGTCAGAAACAAAGAACACATATCATAATGTTGCTTGTTAAAACTGAAGAATTCTTATGTATACTGCAAAGAAAAGGGGGGGTGCAGTTCTCTACTCCCGTTCTACTGGGCCGATTGACGAAATTCAAATTGAGTTTTTCATGTCTCGAAAGCGGGACTTGGGATATGTATTAGATTTATATATAGCACTCTTTTTATATAGCTATTTTAGCACAAAACTGGACTTTTTCTGAAATGACATGCCACTTTTTTTTCCATATTTCAAATCTACGACTCAAATTATGCCAAACTACACAAATTTTGTAAAAATCGCATGAGTAGTTTTTAAATAATTGGCTCTCAAAATTTTAGCTCCTCAACGTTAACTCAATTTGGTACGTATTTATTAATATCTCTTTCATATGAAACTTATGTGATTCCTTCCTATGCAGTTTCAGCTTCTCCGGGATCCGTTCGACACGGTTGTTTACACGAACCACGGGCTCCGTGAAAATCTG